>CM053604.1:99667862-99685119 GCA_028646535.1 Procyon lotor
GAGTCTAGGAAAACAAGACAACACAAAGCAGGAATCTGTGAACATCATGGAGTGGGGCACTAAACTCTCCACTATGTATATAAAACTACATGATGAAAATACATGGCTCAGCAGGTAGCAGAGACTAAAGCTGACTCTAGTTTTCAGTCGGCCGCTTGGGGCTTAACACTGAAGAAGCATCACCACATCACCACCATCTTACTACCGCTGGTAGTAAGAGGTTCCGTAGGGGCCCTTGAACCTTACCCGCACTTAGTTTAGTTCTGAAGTTCTAACTTTTTCCTTTGAAAAAGTACAAATCTTCTTCAACCGAATTATTCAAATTATTTTTCCAGGCCTGATGGGTGACCAGACATTTTACCTGTTCTGCCTAATATTATTTTCTTTTATTTAGAGTCTCACAGACTGTGGACTGAAAAATGCTTTTTTAGGAAAGGAAGAGAGCCTTCCACAAGAACGATAAGAGAAAAGGCAATGGCAAGGTGGGCACAAAGATACCCTGAGAAAAGAGAAGGCACAGAGAGAAAAATACAAATTAAACAAAACAGAACAAAATCCAGAGGGAACTATCATGCAAGTCAACAAACTCTTATAAGAACTTAAAAGGCAACAATCTTTGAACCTCCAAATCATATGAATAACAAAAGATATACTGGGCTATCCCTGCTGACAACTCTAATGAATCACTATGTACATCTTTCCTCCATTCCATCCCTCGGCTAACTTAACCCACTGCACATGCGCGTGCGTGTGCACATACACACACACACACACACACACACACACACACACGCCATTTGCAGAATGTGCCAGGGTCTCGTTCTTTTGTGTCTTTACTCATACTATTCCCTCAACCTGGAGTTCCCTTTCCCCTTCATCTACCTTCATGTGATCTATTCATCCCTTAATAACCAGCTCCATCATGAGCTCCTCTTGGGAGTCAGATGGCCCCCTGTGTTGTCCTCCTCGAGGCGCATGTCTATTACAGCACTTAACAAACTGTGTTGTAATTATTAAATGCTTCCCCAGGTCTCCGATGAAACTGTGAGCTCCTTGAAGGCAAAGCTGGTCTTGAACATCTCTTGAAACCATCAAAAAAATTCATGGGAGTCTGGAGTCAGACATTTGAATCCTGGTTTTGTCAATGTTCTTATCTAGAAAATGATAATGATGTATCTATTTTTCAAAGTCACGGTGAGGATTAAATAATTTCATTACCTTGCACATACTAGGTGCTCAGCAACCATTAGAGCAACTTCTTTTTGTTTTGGGGGCTTGTGGGGGGTGGTTTTAAAGTAAACTCTATGCCCAACGTGGGGCTCAAGCTCACCAACCCCAGATCCAGTCGCAAGCTCTAAGGACTGAGCCAGACTGGTGCCCCCCACGGAGCTGCTTCCTTTTGAATACCAGTACAAGCAAAATACCCACCATTTCCTACATGCCCAAAACATATGTGTAGATTAAACTCAGTCCATAATATTCCAGCTGATCATTTTATACCAATGGCATATCATGGGAGTTTCACCTACTCTTGTTACCTTAGATTTCAATACTGAAGAAAATGCCAAAGAAGATACCCCACGTAAAACATCAGAAGCTGGGGCCACGCTGCCTAACACAGAGCCAGGAGCTAACCGCTGCCTCACCTTACCTGCCTGACTCACCAATGAACAGACTCTCCCGCCCAGAGATACATCTTTTTAAACTTCATAGTACCTTTCGTTCCTCAAATATAACATGGAAATGGAAACATACGTGATTTTCTTCTTCCTAGTTACCAAGATCGGATGACTAAAGGAGAACCATAAAGCTAGCAGCAACTTCTGGAGACAGGCCCCGCCCACTGACACACCCACACAAAACACACGCGCCGCCTTACGCACTGCTTCGCTTTGGAGAGTTTTAGTTCAAGGCCTGTATAAATTTTTAAGGAGAGACAGAAGACAATGAGAACAGAGAAGAGGAGAGAAAAATTTAAGAAAGAGAAAAAGAGAGACGTAGTAATGGTCCTTGACAAAGAAGACCCTCTCCGTATTTGAATGGATGGACCCTCCTACATTCAAATACACTTAGTCCAATACGCGTAACTGAGTCTAGCTCCTACGCTACGTAATACTAGGAGGCTAGCTCCTAGCTCTACGTAATACTTCAAGGGCTATATCGGAAATCCACGGTGATTTCTTACCACTTCTGCCTACCAAAAAGGCAGCGAAGCTCTCTGGGAAAAGAAGGACTCAAACCTCTGGCAATGTACAGAGCTGGTTCCCTAGCCCCGAAGCAAAGCTTCTAGACCTCGCGGTGTCTCTTTGCCTCTTTGCAAGCCACTATATCATCGCGTTAGCTCAAGGGGGAAGCAGAAAGGCACCGTGTTAATTATGTGTACGCAGACAGCAGCGCGACATCCAGAAACCATTTTTTTTCCTTTTAATAGTCCACTTTCATCTTATTAATAAAAAGTAAAAACTCCGACTTCTTCAGAATCACCTAGGGCTTTTAATGGAAATCTTTTCTTCAACGAGGCTAGCTTTTCTCCAGCTGATCCTATAAACACTGCTGGCAATTTTTTTCCCCAATGCCTCTAACATATTTTCACTTAGCAGCAGTTTGATGTATAAGATCTGACAGCCCGGCAGTTATAGGCCACCTGCATCACTGTCGCCATGACAACAGTGAAAGACAATCCATGATCCCATGCCCTGGTCACACGTTTCAATACAGCTTATCTGTCCAAAGCCACTGAGTCTAATGGAAGAGAGTAATTACCATCTTCCACTCATTGTCAAAATTCCCACCATATAATGCTCTTCAAAATTATTTTATTCCTCTCACATGGCTGCTTTGCAAAAACGAAAAGAAACCTTAAGTGGAAAGGGGGGGTGGGTGGGAGAAAGAGGAGGCTGTGACTCGTATAAATGGTGCTGACTGCGCGTGAACTGCCCCTTTGCAGCCGAAGAGCGCTCCAGCCAGCAAGAGGGATACACACACATCTCCAGTGCACTGACGATCGTCGTAAGATTCGGTTTTAATTGGGGTAAGGCATTAGTAGAATTTCCCAACTGCAGCCTCTCCTCCAGGCAGGTCCTTACAAGCACCGCAGCCCCTGCCCAGATTATCAGGAGCCCCCTCCTGCGGTCTGCGGTAGTCACAGCGAGAGTGCCCCGGCTCCCCAAGGGCAGAGATCCAGAAGGAGCAGAGACCCGCCATGGGGACACTTCTCCAGTCCGGTATCCCAGCACTCTCCCACCTCCCCCTCCACACTCCAAAGATTATGGAAATGGATGTTTGGCTGGCTGGGGCTTGGATTTGATACTGCAGATTCTTAAGGGGTAGGTAAGACCCTGTCTTTGAGAAAAGTCTCATTCATACATAATTTAAGTGAACTTTGACCAGCCAATACTTTTGTGGGAAAAACCTCATGGAGAAGAGTACTTACAGGGAAGAGTAGTTAAATATAAAGGCAAAGCCAAAAGTCACGTGGACTTGAAAAGCAAACTACAAGCAGCAGAAACCGGACAAAAGGGCATAGAAGCGAACCCTTCAGGTGCGGGCAGCTCAACTCTTGGTAAGACTGCTCCACCTTTTTTACCTTCAGGCATTTTCACAGAAACAAAACCCATACCCATCATCTACTCGTTAACTGTTAACTACTGAAGGCTATATGAAGTGGTACCTAGCTTCACGGGTAACATAAAATTCTCCTATTAAGAGAAAATGAGCAATTTCATATGATGGGATAAATACTAACCCACGACAGGACATAAGTTATGCAATTTTAAGTATAAAAAAATTAATTCTTAGATTTTATTTGTGCCCTGTCAGAATGAATCTGAAATGTTTTGTTTAGGCTAAATCCTAAAAACCACAGCCATAAAACATTTAACCCAGCTGTCAAAACACTAGAGTTATGAACTAACATTCCCTACAGCATGTATTAAGCATGGCATTATATACATTACACAACAAACATGGAAAGCCTCATTAGCCGAAGGCCTCTTGAACACAGCCCCTTTAATTATTTGGTGGTTCGTGGACAGGACTTTCTGTCCTTCTCTTGAACACCCTTTGGTTCACTATTCATTTGCAGTCCTCAGGAGGCTAGAAAAAGAAGGTAGGAGATGATACTGAGGTTGAGAATCCTAGTGGAAAAATTCAATAACCCGCATTATTTTCTATAGGACACCAGAGATAGAGATGCAAACACGTGGATGTTGAGTCATCTCTAGTCAAAATGGCCAACCCACGACCACAACATTCCAATCAATTCTGCCACCTTAAAACACGTCAGTTAAATGTTTTCATGTGATCATTTGTGGATTTCATTAGTCATCCTACTTTGTTCCCTCCCACTATAGTGGAATTTGAAAAACATCACTTACATAACAAGGGCCAGCTAAATAAGAAGGCCTTGGTAGAACAAAGCCAGAAAACTCAAGCTGCTATCAGCAAATTTCCTATCTGTTACACCCCCCACTGTGGTAGGAGGTCCAACCTGTAAGAGTTTTCTGTAATGTCCACTGTAATCTTTACTTAAAAAGATATTCTCTACTACTCCACCTCACTTGAAGAGCCCTGAAAACTGGTTTGGAAACCTCCTCTTGAGCAAACCAGAAGCTTCCACAATCAATACAAAGAGGGAAGCATTTGTTTTCCCTATTCAACTTGTCCATTTCCGAGGTCCCAGGCCTTGCCTTGCCCTCCTTTGGAATTCTTTGTCTTCTTGACATTTTTTAAGATTATGGGCACATTTTGGAAGATTATGGGCACATTCCCTTATAGAATGATTTCAGTTTGTTCTGTGTTTCCTCATGATCTAGTCAAGTAATTCTTCAGAATAACACAGAAATAAGTCTGTGTCCTCATTGCATCATATCAAGGGGCACAGTTGGTTGTTGGTTTGTCTCTATATCAGCAATATTAACTAGGATTACTTGATAAAGTGAAATCCCCTGGATTTCTCTAATATAAAGTTCCTACATTGCCTCTGTAATTAATAAGTAATTCGTGGAGAGATACTTCAATGATAGGATCCATAGGATTGTATGTATCCTATTCAATAATAGGATACATAAATATCCTATTCCTCATAAAACTATCACATACCACTCTCAGCATAGAGTGACGATTTTGTAATCGCACTGTTCCTTTTATATTTATTGGTGGGCCTACTAAGTAAGTGCTTTTGTTTCTCTCCCATCCCCACTTAATTATTCATTCAATTCCTGTATCAGTATGGACTGACAGATTCTCATTTTACTTAACTTGGTTACAATCCACTACCGTATTTATTTTGATGTACAAACTCTCCCCGTTTGGCTGGTGGGACCCCATCAGGCAGGCTCCTCAGTCCTTAGAATTCTCTGACCACTCTCCCTACGCTCTGGCTCACCACGATGCCCCAGGCCCATGTTGTACTTCCCTATCCCTATCAGGATGCAGCCTCTTCTCCAAATCAGGTTCCATATTTTTAAAGGTCAAATGTTGAATTGATGCTTTCCAAGACCATGATGCAAATAAACTGAAAGAAGCAATGCAAAAATAAGCATCAGTCGGTTCAATATCAAATGGAGACACGTCTGGTCAATCTGGAGAAAGTAGCCTAGCACACCTTTGTCCTGTGCTCATCTCCACTGACATCAGAACTGGCTTCCCCCTGGTCACACACAGGTGGGCTATGAAAGCCATGGGGCAGCTTCAGAAAAGTGAGAAGGCAGGTATCAGAGCTTCAAAGTAATAGTGCAGGATGATGAAGACAAGGGATAGCATGCCTGCCAGCCCTGGGCAGAGTCAAACTTAACAAAGATTCTTCCCAAGACCAGTAGAGCCTACCTACCCAGGGAACCTACAAGGAGCCAGGGAAGGCTACCTTTCCCTCTTGTGTTGGTACCAAATTATTTATCACATGTCACTTTCTCAGAAAATAGCTTCTGGGTCCATTTTACATAGAATTGCTTAGTAATCTGTGACTGATCTGTGAGGGAGAAAATATTGTTATCTCTTCTTTCCAGAAAGAAAAATAAAGCAAAGAACTTTCTTTCAGATGCTTAGAAGCAAGAGCAGTTTCAGGTTTTGTGGGGCCTGAAGCCCATAATATTAACTTCTTTAACGATAAAATTGCTAATATAAAATAAAGCATGACTATATGAAAATTTGGGGGGCTGCAGAACTCTCTAAGGGGCTGTGCAAACGAGGGGACTTTACTGTGCAAGTGAAGGGAAGCTCACTGGCTTTCGTGGTAAAAATCCACCTCTGCTCAGAAGCAATTCCAGCTTCTTGTCATGGACCTTAAGGTGACCAGTAGGGGAATAATTCTTCAGTGAGGTCAGCCAGACACTGGTCTAAGAGAATCTGGGACTCCAGGAAATAGTACTGAGGGCATACCTACAAGACAGGCATCCAACCCCACCAGTGATCATTGCACATAAAGTAAGAAAGCAACCACAACTCCCATAAGAGGAAGGCAGCAACCCGTTTGGCAGAGGAGTGGAGAGTCTTGTTGGCTGTTTGTTGGCAAACTCCACCTGTACCCAAATGCCAGTGCCTCTGCCGAGTGAAGTGACAACGCAGCTAGGAGACCTCGAACCCCTCAAATCAAAGTCACAGGTGCAGCTTGAAATTCAGGCTTACAGGTCTGAGTGACGCTGCTCTCCAGGTTGGGGGGAGTACTCCCATTTGGGATCTGACTTTCATGTTCTGTAGCTGCCCCATCCACCACTGCACCCTCCCTCATTTTACCTGGTTTTTCACATTCACTGAACCTACTGCCACTGGCTGAACCCACTTTCCCATCTTCATGCTGTTGATCAGGTTGCTTCCTCTGCCTGCCATGGCTTCCCCACCTACAAAAACCTACTCATCCTTCAAGGCCCAGATCAGATGCTAGCTCCCTACCTTCTCTTCCCTGATATGCTTCCTACCTGCTGCCCCTGACCTATAAAACATAATTAAATCATTCCAACTTCTGTGTTCCTGTAACAGTTTTTTATTTATAAGTGTATTAGAGCCCATATCCCATTATACTGAGGAATGACACGTAGAAGCCTCACCAGCTACATTAGCACAAAGCCTATGCCTATGGTCTTTGAATTTCCAGCAATCTCTACAGTACCTGGCCCAGAGGGGCTTGGAAAAAGTATTTGTTGAATTAAAGACTGTCGCCAAAGCTGCAAGTGTTCCTTTTCCTCTCACCTAAGTAGAGGCTTATCTTAATTAAAATAAAAACACAACATTATTTGGTTTTAAAATCATGTAGCTGTATATAGCTGTATATTACAATGCAACCAAACCACTGATATTTTTAGGCCCCTCTTTCCTTTGAAACCCCCTCTGACTATCTTTGACAAAATATCAATGTATTTCTATGGTATAAGTTTTATGTGTATACATGGCTACCTTTCTCCCTTTTTTAAACTTATTAATGAAAATTTTAAATAGACACACCTAGTCAAAATAATGTAATGAATCACCATTGCCCAGCTTCAAACCATGGCTTATCCTGCTTCAGCATGGATTCACCATACTTCATATCAAATATGGATACTTCATATCCAATATCATAGCCTGAATATTTGTGCCCCCATCCACCCAGGTGATGGTATTTGTAGGTAGGGCCTTTGGGAGATGCTTACTCCCAAAGTAAGCAATCCAAATGGACATTGTTACAGCAGTCCAAATGGACTAAGAGACCCACTTTCTCTTTACATATTCCATCAAAGGAAATCCCAGTCATCATATCACATCTGTAAGTATTTCCGAACGTACCTCTAAACGTTACTGCCTTTTTGCAAAAACATAACCATAAAACCATATCACATCTAAAAAGTACTTAATAGTAATTCCTTAATATCATCAAATCGTTCAGCTAGTATTAAAATTTCCAATTGTTGCCCCAAAAAACTTCTAACTGGCTCAATGTTTTTGCACTAGATTTTTAACAGTGAAATATACGGTTACTTCATACAACTCATAAACAAATTGTCCTATTTAAACAAAAAGCCCCAAAGTTACATTCTATAGAGCCATAATATTCCACAGGACAAGACTCAGGATGTCTCATTTCATTGCAATGTACTAATTATGCTGCTGAAATTTTGTTAAACATTTGTCCTATATAGATATGTAAAATAATTTGTTTTCAGTTCATTTACCTTTCTACCCAAAGATTTTATTCCGCCAAGATTTCCACATGAGTTAGCACTACTTCAAAGTTATTCATAGCCCTTAACAATACATTTTATTTTTAAGTCTTAAAGGACAAGTTTTTCCTTTTCCTGAAACTCAAGTGTTCACTCTTAATTAACACAAACGCTTTCACTCTAAATTTTCACTTTTTAAAATAAAACCATGGCTAGAAAAGAAATGCCCTCAATAAGCAATTCATAAACAAGTGAAGTATGCAAAGCCACAGAATATCTTATAATCTTCACTTGGGCATGCACATGAATCCGTAAATGTTTGCACAGCACAAGTCAATGAGCACAAAAGACCAACAGCAGGGTCTCCTCAGGCAGACCCCAGTTCTGCAGGGATATTCAGAAACAAGTGCGCGACTTAAGAACAGATGCATTTCTTGATGATCCTGGACATGTACTGTATAGTCCTTGATTTGGAACCAGAAACTGATGCATAAAGAACACAAAGTACACTCAATTTATGCAATTGAAATGTTTCTGAAAAACTGAAAACAAATAACCAAACATTTGTATGGGGAAATCTTGCCATAAATGAATAACATGGTGGAGACTTTAAGAAATTAAGATTCTTCTTTACAATGCAAAACTCATCCTTCTTAAAGCTAGGTGTTAATGGGTTTCCCCAGCAAATACACAAAGTCTTAGGAAATACAGATGTCAATTTAAATATAGAAAACATCTACTAATTCACACTCATTGAAGATAAGGTGACACGGACTAATAAAAAGGAAAATTAAAAATAGGAATTACTGCCAAATAGATACAAGTGAACAACAACAAATATTTGCTAAAAACATGTCCTTTTAACATCTTTGCAATTATTTTATCATTCCCTATTAAAAAAAATGATTCTAAATAAGCACAATTTATTTTATTCTAAAGATTTATTCATCTACATTAGAGAGAGAGAGAAAACCCAAGTGGGGAGAGGGGCAGAGGGTGAGAATCTTAAGCAGACTCCCTGCTGAGAGCAGAGCCTTACACAAGCCTCGATCCCAGGACCCTGAGATCATGATCTGAGCCACAGTCAAGAATCCTACGCTTAACTGACTGAGCCACCCAAGCGTCAGCAGTTTATTTTATTTAATGGGTTAAATATCCTCCCCTACTCTTGTTTTACTTTGTTCCTTTGTTTACTGATCTCTTTCATGTAAGGCTAAACACCATATTGCGATTACCACACCATTCTGGACAGGTGAAATGAGATCAAATTATTCAAGTCACACTGTACTCTGTATTCTGAATTTTTACTTTTTTTCGTGTGTTCCAAACACATGAAACCCTCCCGTATCCCGGGTCCCCAGAGAATCTGCCCTTTTGTACTTAAAGATTCATGGAGCTCCTTCCTCATAACTGGCCCTTGAGTGTCGTTGATGTGGTCTCTTGGGGAAGACACTCACACCCAGAACATCCCTCCTGCACATTCAGGACAACTGCCAGTCGTCAGAAATCAAGAGGCCTTCTACTCTACTCAAGTACGAGGTCAGGGAGTCTGACAAACACAAGAGAAAACCCAAGTCCCATGCTGTGAGGATCCAATTCCTTCTCAAGACAGGCTGGAAACTGCCACAATCCCCCCAGGCACCCATCCCACCGCTTCACAAGTTGCCCCCCTCAGCTTTGGCCCCTCCAGGCTAAACCCTGAGAGCTGGTTTATCCCCTACAGGGCAGGAAGTGAATCATGCTTCACTCAATTGAAACTGCAGCAGGTTCGAAGGAAGTCAACCAAATTCAATCAGTAACACTTATCTTGTAAAAGAGTGTCAAAGGATTGATATTGATGAAAAAGACACGGATGCAGCGGCTGAAATCACCTTCCACAATAAGGGCTCAGAGTGCTCTGCTCTCAAGAATAACAGAGGCTCCCCAACTCTCGGCAGAATCTCTAGCTTGTAGGACATGCATGGTTCCAGGCTCCGACTGTCTTTCCTCTTCCTTACCAGAATAAAAAATCTCTCCTCTTTGTTCTCAAAATGCAGATTTGTCTCCTCTTCTATCTTTAATGTGATCTCTCGTGATTTTTAGGGTCTTAACACAAGCAAAATCCTAATTATGGGGAAGGCCATTATTTAATATCTTATTTACTATAATCCAAAAAAGCACAGGCACCTCACGGGCTGAGTTGGTAGAGCATGTGACTCTTGATCTTAGAGTGCTGAGTTCAAGCCCCATATTGGGCATGAAGTCTACTAAAAAAAAAAAAAAAGGCAAATGTTTGGGGTTCCTAATTATATTGATCTCAATACTTCCTCATATTTTTTTAAACACTCATTATTCTCTCTCAAGTAAGACTTTTAAAAGGTATTTCTAATAGGGAGAATTCTTAAATTTATACTTTTACTTAAGGTTTCTGCCTACGTAAAAATCTAACCTCTGAAAATAAAATGAAATTTGAAAGCAATTTTTAAGCATATCCTAAACACAGAACTTAAAAAGTTGAGAGAGGGGGCGCCTGGATGGCTCAGTCATTCAGCGTCTGCCTTCAGCTCAGGTCATGATCCCAGGGTCCTGGGTTCAAGCCCCATATCCGGCTCCCAGCTGGGCAGGAGGCCTGCTTCTCCGTCTCCCACTCCTCCTGTTTTTGCTCCCTCTCTCTGTCAAATAAATCAATAAAATCTTTAAAAAAAAAAAAAAAGCTGAGAGAATATATATTTCCTCAAGAAAATATGCAAATGATCCCTCAGTAACAAAGCAAGATATTCCAAATCAGAAATCCTTTGTAAAATAGACGGTTTTTTAAAAAATGCATAGACCACATCAAAATCATAACCAGAGAACAGAGAAACTCGTCTCATCTGATGCCACCTTCCCAGGTTTCATTAAAATACAAATTAGAAGTTTCTAAATTATAGCTATATCCTTAATAAAGTTACAAAAGCCTGAGATTATCAAAGGAGCCAAACAGGTTCCCTAAGTACGTCAGACAATATCAGAGGTCAACAGTTCAGATTATAAAGAAGTTTACCTGGTAATTCTCACAGTTGTTTGTATGTACATGTTTTTAAAGCTTCTCACAGATAACCGTACTTAATAGTATATGCAAATACACAAAAGAAATCGAGACCTTAAAGAACACACTAAATTCATTTTTTAGAATGTTCTAAAATGACAACTGGGACATCTACAGCAGGCACTTCTTCAGATACTACAACTAGACGTTTGGCACAAAATACTTTCTCTCTGGTAATCAGCCACAACTCATAAAACAAAATATTTTAGGGTTTTTTCCTGTGGATAAAAGAAAAAACTATGTTCAGTTATTGAAAAAAAAAAAACAAACAAACAATCTTGAGCACAGACTCTGGAACCAGACTGCCCGAGTTCAAACCACAGCTCTGCCATTCACTACTTGTATGACCTTGGCCAAGTCACTTAGCCTATCTGTGCTTCAGTTTCTTCATCTGTAAATACTCCTACCTCGTTGGTTGTTTTGAAGATTAAATGAGTTAATGAGTGGAAAATGCGGGGCACCTGGGTGGCTCAGTGGGTTGGGCCTCTGCCTTCAGCTCAGGTCATGATCTCAGGGTCCTGAGATCAAGCCCTGCATCAGGCTCTCTGCTCAGCAGGGAGCCTGCTTCCCCCTCTCTCTCTGCCTGCCTCTCTGCCTACTGTGATCTCTCTCTCTCTGTCACATAAATAAAGAAAATATTTTTTAAAAAATTCTCTTGTATACGTTTAAAAAAATAAGTGGAAAATGCTTTTTATAGTGTCTGGTATAGAGTAAATACCATATAAGTATTAGTTAATAATAATAATAATACATATGAGGATGAGGTAGTGGAACTGTAACCTTGACTATCATTGTGGAGCATCTCTATTCCAGCATGAGAAAGATGAGTTCCTAATAAAATAGGAATATGTAACACTGAAAATATTTTGGACAGTTCTGACTCATTCTTCTGGTCAATATTTATATTACAGCCCACTGGAATTGAACAAGCTATAGCAGGGGAAGAAAGCAGAACACTCTTCAACTGTAAAAAGAACATACACAAGAGCCACTTCTGATCAAGTGATCCAGGTTGACTGGATTTTCTCCCTCCTGCCAAGGCGTCCGATGGCACACAGGGGAAGGACACGGGCTCCTACATTCTAAATGCAGTGAAATAAACCAACCAATTTTTTGACAAGAAATTTGGAAATCAAAGTAGATGTTACATCAGCTAGAGGAAAGGTAGTTGGCAGCAGTTTCAGTTAAAGGGGGCTTCAATATACATTTTCAAACTCAAAGTCTACAACAGCATTTCCCACAGTATTCAAGGCAAAAGGTAGGTGTGGTGTCAGGATGTTTCCAAAATGCACCCGGATAAGATCAACCTCAAGATCCTATTCTCAGCTCCAGTCCTACCTGAAAGAAAAACCTACTTAGTTTCCTCCTAAGTAACACGCTTTAGAGACCATTTTAAAAGATGTCACTGTAATCAACGAGTTTAGTACATATGCTAGAGATGGCATTGTAACCATCTGTCTACTCATTTCAAGTGACATGAGGGGCACCTGGCTGGCATGTGACTCTTGATCTCAGGGTTGTGAGTTCAAGACCCACACTGGGAATAGAGATGACTAAAATTAGAAGAAAAAAAATAGTTTCCATTTCAGATGACATGAGAGGAACCTAGATTCAGCCGTTCTTTCTCCTATTAGAAAGAAATCAGTTTAGTTCTACCAAATTTGATACCTTCCGAGATACATTTTTCTCACCTCTCTTTCTCAAACGTCACAATCCAGTGATGGGTATGAACTGGCGGTTCATTCAGCAGACCTAAGTAAAGTCACTGCCGACTTTTTCAACGGTTCCCTCTGAAGAAACACTGTGGGATGTGTCATATTTATGCATTTGAAGACAGGCACTCTTCTGTGGTCAAACGTCTCTAAATCTCTCCATTTCATCAACTACTATTAGCTATTCCAGAGAATCAAATTAATAATTATCGTGGGCTTGAAAAGAGACTTCCAATCACAATCAAGTCTGTCTCTTGAGGTTAAAAGCTAACCAAAGTGTGACGCCTACCACGTGAATCCGAGTGCCTCTCCTAATGAGTAACAAGCAGTACTAAATTACAGGTTACTACTCATACCTTATACAAAAAGCTGCACATCCCAGCTAGATGACGTCTGATAAAAGTAGCTATTAACCAAAGACAAATTGATGAAACCTCTGGTTAAACTGATATCCTTCTTGTTTCTCTATTTCCTTATTGATAACAGGGAACTGTGCAAATGTATCTAATGTAGATTAATATTTTAAGAGCACCTAATCCTTAGGCATCCTGATTCTACATTAATCTTTTGCATTTTGTTGCATATAATTCTTTCCCCACAGTTCTAATTTTAGAAGTAGTTGGTCCATTAGAATTAATCTGTTCCCCTATAAAGACTGGTCACAGCTAAGATCTAATATTTCTCCTTAATCTTTTTTTTTCTCATGGAGAAACATATGAATTATGTTATTAACTGTTCTTTTTACTCTCACTTCTCATGTTGAAATTACCAACAGATAGGGGAAAGGTGTCCCTTACCTCTTGTTCCAAGAGCTAAAGAATCAGTAATATTCAGTTTGTAACTCAACAGCATCCTTAGGAACGGGTAACATTGTGGTGAGCCTTAACTATTATTTAAACAACAACAACACATTGGTTTTAGGGAAAATGTACTTCCAGTATCAAAGCAAATCCTTTGGGCTAAAAACGCTGAACCTGACTAAGGAACAGACTTAACGTTAAGCTTTTAATATAGCCTGCATTTTTCTAAGTTTACAGAGGAGCCACTGTATCCACTTTACAGAGGAGCCACAGTGGCAGAAAATTCTGCCACTGGATACGCTGTAGAGAGAAACATCAAAAAGGCAAAGTCATTTTCATCTGGACACATAAACTATGATGAGCTCAGACTCAATTTCTTGGTTTCTTAAAGCTTTTGTTTGTTTTATTTTACACAGTGGTCTCTGAAGCACAGAGATTTGTCTGCCTCTTGTTGTGCCAACCGGTTCAAATATTAATGTGTCACTGGGACTCACCATGGCCCATTTCACAATTTATTTTTTATTTTTTTTTTCCATTTCACAATTTAAATTGTGAAAGACTCCTTATTGTCAAATAAATAATCTAACTTTTAAGCTTTAGAAAACTATCTGGTCCACTTTACAATATAACCTATTTTTACCTTGACTTTAATAGTAAGTTAGTTCTAATAGTCTCCTGAAATCAATCAGAAATATCCATTGGCTGGCAATCATGAGTAGACCACCATATTGAAAGGAAAAAAGAGATGTCAGGCTACGTGGACTCTGGAGGTGAGGGCAAAGCCTCTATTTTTATATGATAACCTCTGATTTACTTGTGTTGACAGAGACCTGATATGGCAAAGCAAAAAAAGAGTTTTACAGAGAGATTTTATTTAGTTAACTGACTCTGTTCCCTCCAAGTGCCATCTGGGTCAAGTTTTAAAAACTCAAACAAAATTTAGAAAATATACTAGAGATATTTATACTTAAAAGGATGCAGAGGCAGACTTATTAAAGAAAAGCACTCCAATGACAGGAATAATCAACCGTGAATCCATTTAGTAAAATCATTTTGTAAAGCTGAAAGTACCACCATTTCTAAAATAAAGCACAGCAATATTTAACTAAATATTAAGTAATTACCTGCAAGTACTTCAAGTACTTAGAGTTTTGATCCTACTGATAAGGTTTGAGCTTTCCTGAAACACTTTTCTGACTATCTCATCCTCCACTCTTCCATTCTATATTAAACCAATATGGTCATGATATCATAATAAGAAATAGAAATTTTGAGCATTCCAAACTTTTTCCCAGGTAAAGCTCTCTAGCTTTTTTTTTTTTTTTTTTTTTAAGAAATAGCTACGATCAGAAAAGAAGTGGCAAAATTTGGATCATATTTACTTTTATACTACATACATTGTGACTCCACATCTATTTAGTCCCACCTCGTCCCAGAAAAAGGTTTAATGTGGCTTACAAAAATAGCTACAAAATAAACTATAAAATTAATTATAAGGGATTGGAGATTTGGAAAAAGGGTAAAGGTACCTATATGTATACCCGGAGACAAAATAAGACCTAAAAAGTTATACCTCAATTTCATAGCATGTCACCTCTCAATAGTGGAGCTATGAGTAACTTTTTTTTTTTACAAAGATGCATTTTTTTTAAGTTTTTAAAAATAGATGGGAAATTACTGTTGGTGGGAATGCAGACTGGTGTAGCCACTGTGGAAGACAGTATGGAGGTTGCTCAAACAATTAAAAATAGAAATGCCCCATAGAAGCAGTGATCCCACTACTGAGTATTTATCCAAAGAATACAAAAACACTAATTTGAAGGGTATATGCACCCCAATGTTTATAGTAGCATTATTTACAATAGCCAAACTTTGAGAGCAGCCCAACTGTCCATCAGTAGATGAATGGATAAAGAAGATGTGAGATATACATTTTTTTTTCAGCCATAAAATAGAATGACATCTTGCCATTCGCAACAACATGGGTGGAGGATACATCTGTAGAGTATAATGCTAAGTGAAATAAGCCAGTCAGAGAAATACAAATACCATAGGATCTCATCCATATGCAGAATTTAAGAAATAAATGAACGGAGGGAAAAAAAAAAATGAGACAAACTAAAAAACAAACCCTTAACTATAGAAAACAGTTACCAAAAGGGAAATGGGGTGGGGGGCAATGAGTGAAATAGGTGAAGGGGATTAAGAATATGCTTATCTTGTTGAGGACTGGAATTATTGAATCGCTATACTGTAGACCAGAAACTAATATAACACTGTATGTCAAGTACACTAGAATTAAAAACAAAACAAAAGTGGAGAAATTGATTGTTCTAAGATGTCCAGGTAGGTGAACTTCTTAAACATATTTCATATACCACCACTCCCCCTCTCTCGTTCCCACATGTAACTTTCATTAGGTCCACTGTGTTCTAAGTCTGATCCATTCAGAAGAATCCCCTTTCCAGTGACAAAAAAAAAAAAAAAAAAAAAAAAGCACAGCCCAGCCCACCTCACCAGAAAAATCATGCTTAAAGTCCACCCTTACTCCCCACTATTTAGATCTGAATGAGATGAAGCATTTAAAGAGTTAAAAAAAAAATTAATTCGATTTTGTGGGCAACATCTTTAAAAGATGGCTGAATTCTTTTTGTGGAGTTGGGCACTATTATAGACCCTCTAAATAATGAAATGAAGATGGGGAGATCTCACAAATTTTTTAAAAATGGGGGCACAGGAGGATGGGGGGGAAATCTTCGTAAGGTTTCTAGGGTAGAGCAAGTGGTTTTTTTTATTCGGCCTCAAAACAAATAAAGTTTCATTGTGTCACTTTTTACCACAAACCCCAAAGTAAGATTTGAATGCAAATCCCTACATTTTACTCCGGTTTTTAGGGAAAACCTGGGCATATTTCCTTCTAAAAAGTCCAAACACTTAACAACCACTTAACTAGTTTTCTCTCTTCTCAGACTTCCAGTGTGAGTAGTGAAAATGCTATTCCTTCCACCAGATCTACCTTTACCCTCTCCTCTGAGGTGTTTAACAATCGTGCGTTCTGCCTTTTCTAGCTAGTTTCCTCGATGCTTCCTGAACATCTAGCCTTCATCCACCACCGTGCACATTTGCCACATATGGGTCAGCATCGTGAAACCCATGAACGGAGAGCTAAAAAATGACAGCTACTCTGACAAAACTCCCATGACGGTACCTTCTTGATTAGCCCCTAAATGCACCTAGACTAAACCCACTTTGGCCTATACCTCCTAGCAGGTGCTTAGCGCAGTGCACGGCCCCTCACGCAGGGATGCCCCCTTCTTAAACCGCGCTGACTGCATCTGGTAGGACAACCTCGAGAAAGGAAAAACACTCAGACATTTCCAAGTCTTTCTTAATTTGGAAAGAGGTAAAAACCACTACAGAGGGGGCACCTGGGTGGCTCAGTGGATTAAGGCCTCTGCCTTCGGCTCAGGTCATGGTCTCAGTGTCCTGGGATCGAGCTCCGCATCGGGCTCTCTGCTCGGCAGGAAGCCTGCTCCCCCCCCCCCC
>CM053604.1:99690933-99727623 GCA_028646535.1 Procyon lotor
GGGGGGGGGGGGGGGGGGGGGGGGGGGGGGGGGGGGGGGGGGGGGGGGGGGGGGGGGGGGGGGAGCAGAGAGGGCCAATGCGGAGCTAGATCCCAGCACCTCGAGAGCATGACCTGAGCCAAAGGCAGAGGCTTTAACCCACTGAGCCACCCAGGCGCCCCTAAAAAATAGTCTTGAGGGTCACTTACACATACCTGTTACAAAGGCCTATAAACTGCAGTTTGTATGATTTTTAAAAACCTGATTAAAATCTATGGGATATTATTTGGCCTTCTCGAAGGAAGAGTTTTACTGACAAATCATTACAAAAAGGTATGGAAACCTATGCCTTGGTCTCACTATTGCACAGCAGAAGGAGATGTGGCAACAGAAAGACAAATGTGGCTCCAACCACCAAGAAAAAAAGCTGGTTTTTCCAGCCACATTTAAGACGCTAGCCCTGAAATTCAGGACTAATGCCGTAATTAATAAAGCCATGATGAAAGAGTCAGCCGATATTACACTTCAGGTATATGCAAGACACTTTTTGAGTTCCTCTTCTAAGTCAATCCCAGTCTTTGCTTTCAAGGAGCTCACCATGCAGCCTTGGCCACTCGCCCATCAAGCAACTCAAGACAACCGCCACAAAATCGGTGGGCCTGGAGAGCACGGGGAGGGAAGGAGAGGCCTGGGGTTCCAAACACAAGTGACTGGCAGAGTTAGGAAACATCCCTTCATGTCCTGCTGACTTGCCTCATTTTACACATCTTATTTTCGAGCAAGGCACGTGCATCCACACGTTAAATTTATAAACTATGGTCCCTAGACAAAACCCTCCAGTCATTTCCCGTGAGGGTCAAGTTCTTTTTTAGTTTCTGGTCTGGTGGAGGCTTCTAGGTGGCCAGAAAGAAGGAAGCAGATATTCGTAGGACTTACGATAGTACCAGCATGATCACCCAAAGTTACTAAAAATTGGCATTTCGTAAATGTTTCCTTCCTACTGGAAAGTGTCCTTACAAATCAACTGAATCAAACATGAGTTTTGTAGCCCTAAGAGATTAAGTGACTTGTTTAAGGTCACAGAGTGTGATGTGGCAGAGCCCGAACCAGTCTTCATTTCCTGGTTTCCAATATAATGTCCTTTGAATTAGACCAAACTGCATCCCAACCATGGGGATGAGACCCAGAGACGGAAACGACTGTGGGCGTATTCATTGTATTGATAACCATAGAAGGTCTGTCTGTGAAACACAGATTACACAGCCATCCAGAGAACGTCACTGGCCTAGCGCTGATTTAGCCCAGGAAACCTACAGTCGAGGCTGGGGGAGAAATGGGGCAAGCCCCCAACGCAGCAGGCCTCCCCCGAAGCCTGGGGCTGGGGTATTCACTTGTGCATCACGCCTAGCGAGCACACGGTAGATCCTTCATCAGGGGAAGAACGGGACTCCCTACTTAAGGGATTAAAGGGAGCAAAGCCCTTGAGGGGAGGCCTTTACTTCCATCACAGAAGCATAAGATGCTCCTGCTCAAAAAGGCTTTGGTACCAAGGAAGAAGGCTGCTCAGAATTTGTGCAGAACCACAAAGATGCCTCAGTAGGTAACACGACAGAAAGGAGAGTCAGAATGAAATTTCCACAAGCCATCTCCAAGAAAAGTGGAGAAAGCTTCCCTCTCACTATTTAAAAGTACCAGCAGCAGGTGCCACGGTGGGGGGCGGGGGGGAGTGCCCAATGCAAGCTGCCCTTACAACAAGCTTGGGGACAGAGAAGCGGGGGGAGGCAGACTCTGGGAATGCATGCACTCCCTCACCACTCCTTCCTCCAAGAGTAGAGTTCATCATGCACGAGGCTCAGGAAAAACTGGAAAAAAGAGAAGTCCTTATTAACATATTGACACTTGCCACAAAGCCTGGCCTATCTCAACAAGGCTCTTCGCTTTCACATCTACCTGGTCTCTCGTCGGGTCGGACGAAAAAAGGAAAAACAAAGACGACTTCCAGATAACTATGCCTCTCACAGCTGTGCAGTCAAGAGGGGGAAAAACACCTTTTATAACTTCCTCTGGCACTTGCTGAAAACTCTGGACTTTGGGGAGGCTATTAGAAAAAGGTTAAATATGAGACTAGATAATGATATACCAAGGGACTCATGCCAGGGTTGTTTGAACACCACTCAGAAGCAATTGCTGTTGAGAGTTGGCGACCACTTTAAAAGGCTCTGGAAGAAGGCGAAGTCTGCAAGTAAATGCTCCGGGGTGCCCCTGGGAGGAGCAGGAGAAAGACTCCGGATTTTGCACAAGCACGCGTGAAAACATTTATTCTCCATTCTTTAATTCAAAGATGACTAGGTATCCACATCTAGTAATTATTTCCTATCAGTGGCATATTTTCTTGTATTGCTCTTTATTTAATTTTATTTTTACTAAGACATGACTTCATATACACGATCGTACCCTCCCTCCCTTCTCTCACTGTGAGCTAGAGGGCCTCTGGTCTCTATCCTTAGACTTCCCTATTTCACTTACCCTCAGCAAATCTGTCCGTCAGTTATTTCAGATTATTGTATCCATAAGCATTTTACTTCAAAGCCCTATTTGTGTAACTTACCCCTTCCTGCCCCTAAAACTTGATCAGTTTCCGCCCCCTTTATAAAATTTGCGATGTTCCCCAAAGCATTTTGGGCTATCAATTCCAGGGTTATGAACCACCAGCCGCCGAAACTACCTGATTGGCTCCCCGTCCCCTGGTGCTTTATAATGATAACTAGACAGTATATAATTACATGGTCCCCAGAAGATACTTATAATTGAATCACAGGGCATTTTGTGAATGTTTGGGACAGCGATTAGAGGACCACAAAGTGATGGTATTTCTAACTCTCGCCAGCTAGAATGTAAATGAAGCACCCTAAAATTCAATTAGAAGAGTCCTTTAGGTATTAAATAATTATAATACAAATCACATTAGGGGGCAAGGTTGTTTTTTTTTTTTTAATTGAACTGTCCCCATAACCCCTGAAGATCGTATTTCCTAATAGTTTGCACAACAACACAGCTGGATTTTCAGATTTATGGTTCTTCAACCAACTGAAAAAGCTGTATCCAAAGTAGACCATACGTATGCAAGACTCCATTCCTGCTTTTGCTTAGCCCGCTCCTTAGTTGGTGAACTCCTAAGTGAGCCGGGTCTCACTGTCACCCCACTTCTCCCAGAAACATGCTGCATAATTAGAATATCTAATATTATGGTGCAAAAAATAAAATAGCTATAAAGATAATTACGAATCTAACAGACATGGGGCTACTTCATCTATGCAAATCTTCACCCATTCCGAATACCCAGGAATGAAGGTCTCGTTTCTTCCCCTCACCTTTCCCCCTTTCTCTAGCTTTCCCTGCTAGCTCTCTCTCTCTGATTCTCAACCATTCCCTCCGCCCTCAGTTACCTGCCTTCCCTCAGGGTAGGTTGTGACAGTTTGTAGTAAAGCCTCCAGGAGCGATTGTAGTTGGTCCCTAGTGCTCAGGGCAAGGATATGAAAGCGTCAAATGTAGATCTTTTTCAGTCATTATCTTTCTGCTTCCATTTTTTAAAGGAAGAGAAGGTAAATATTGCTCCTCTCACTCAGGAAACTCCAGGAAAGTAAAAACAGAAACACTTCCCCTCTGACTGATTTGTGTAAACACAACGGCCAGGGAAGGTTGAAAGGATGGTCACGTGGTGAAGTTGTTCCTACAACCAACCCCAGCAAGTCAGACAGAAAGCAGGGCCCTGATCATTCCTCAGGATACTCTGAATCACACCTAGGGCACAGGCAGAAACCCTGCAGACCCCTGAATATTACAGCAAAAGCACATATCCACCTACAGCAGATTGGTTAACACAACTATTTGCCTCCACTTAAAAACGTTTTTTTCAAGGCCAGCGATCAAAATGTAAAACTAAGGCCTGAAAAAATATCAGTTCCCCCTGCAGGGCCCCAGCATTAAAATATAATCTCTGATTAGTAATTAGGAGAACATCACAGAAATAAATATACATATACATACATATGTATATTTTCCCAGGAGATTTGGCCTTGTGATGACATTTGCTCATGAGAAAAAGAAATTTACTCATCCCAACATCAGAACACTTACCTAAGGGTGTCCCACAAAAAAAAAAGGTCCCCTAGAGACCAAGAATATAGTGACATTTGGTGCTCTTCAATCAGAGTATCAACACCATCGGTTTCCTCCTTTTAGCTCCTGAAATAAAAATATTCTCATGCACGGAGCACAATAGCACAGGCTACAGCCCTTCCTCATGGAGTGTGATTCTCTCTGAGAATCGCCTTCTGCTATGTTTGCAGGAACCACTCTCCCAGGACTGTAGCGCCCTTCTGGATCTTTCCTTGCACCTCAGAGTCAAGAGCAAAGGAACCAGAATGGATGACCATGACCACTCAGAGGTTGGAGTCATAAAAGACTCGGGATGATCGCGCTACCCCGGTCAACGTGGAGCAGATTAACGGGGCAGCCAAGGAGACCCCTCCAGAGGAAAGTGGAGTTAATTAGTCTTTTTATGCACACACACATGCTAGCTTCACACATTTAAAAAATAGACCCATGCTAAGCAAAGGGCCTATTTTAGCACTGTCTTGGAAAAACTAGATAGACGGGTACTCTTTCTCCTTTCTAACAGTAACATGAGCCCTAACATACTTTCTGGCTTTTGCTAGTCTAGCCCGAAGAATGAAGAGGTAACGTGCAAAGTGCATCTGAAAAGCACTAAAACAAAACACAACAATTTTCACTCTCACCCGAAGCACTGCGCACCAGTGAATCGACGCATCTAAAATTAATTGGCATTCCTGTAGGAAATTTTCCTTTTGTAATGTAGTCACTGGGCTGCTATGGAAAAAAGATCCTGATTTATACTGGCTGAACAAATGATTTGATTAGTGACCAAAGTAAGGAGGCGTGAATGCTCTCCAAGCGTAAGCTTTTCCGCATGGCCTGAGTCAGCCACCGTACAGTAAGGCTGGCGTGGTGCCAAGAGCCCTCCTGCCAACGCGACTAGAAGTTTCTGAAGAGCTACCACAGATCCAATGTTGGGAGAGTCCCCCAAACAAAAGGCGGCCACCGAGTTCAACAACTGGCTTGCAATGGCACCATATGTTCGGCAATATTGTCCTGCTGCAACACTGGGGCCTGTCTTCAGTGTCGCCGGGTGCCGCACAGCTGTCGGCCCATGAGCTGTTTTATCATTATTTTCACTGTTTTATTACTTTTCTGGGAATTCAAATCAGTGTAACCGCGCTTGATGCACTGGGTGAAAAATGGTGCCTCCCTCCCCCTCCTCCTTCAACCTAATGAATTGCCTTTTTTCATATCAAAGAGTAATGAGCACCAAACCACATAATATTTATTCATGGAACAAAAGACTTAGGAATGGAGGGGGTGGGGGAAGCAGGAACGGCTCCTGAGTGTGGAGAGTGGAAAAGCTGGACATTTTAAAGGAGCTCCTCACTGCGGTTCTCAGTGATATTGGGTTCAATTTACAGGGAAACCCAAACGTTTCAGCTCTCCCCATTCTTTCCCTTGGAGCCTTCCAACAAGCAAGACGCTGGTCAATGCTTAGAAACCCTGCTGCTGAGAGCTGACAGTAACCAAACATAACTCATCCGGTAGACTTGACAGTGAACTGGCTAAACCTTTTCTTTCTCAGTGGACCTCCCCTAAAAAGCCTTTTCTCTCACTTATGAGCATTCAACGCGTATATCTAAGAACATTCAAGGCAGATCCTTTTACCCCCTGTATCATCATGGCCTCCATTGTGGATGAGAGGCTGATCTGGCCCAGGGAAGAAGAGTCATTGAAATAATGGCACTATCGGAGCCTTGCTCACCTCAGATGACATGAATTTTCCCCTCCTCCCTTTCCGTGTTAACCTCTCACACTCTGTCTTCAAGCTTTCTTTTTAATCCAGAAAACAGAAAATAATGTACAGTAGTAGGAATAACTTAACCCAACCCATGGTTAAGCTTCCTTATAGATGTTGAGACAATTTAATTGTCCCCTTTACAAAGGATCCCCAAATTGGGAGGGGCAGAATGGACTATTAAGTCAAGTTAATGCTAAATGAGCCATGTTTCTTTTTTTTTAAGATTTTATTTATTTATTTGACAGAGAGATCACAAGGAGGCAGAAAGGCAGGCAGAGAGAGGGGGAAGCAGGCTCCCCGCTGAGCAGAGAGCCCCATGTGGGGCTCGATCCCAGGACCCTGAGCATGTTTCTTGAAGGCTTCCCTGAATACATGAGCCACCAAAGTAAAAGGAAAACTATTCTTTAAGGTAAGATAGCTATCAAACCAATGTTCCTCGAAAACAATCCACACTCAAGCTAAGAAAGAGATTAAAGGTAAAGGGCGTGCAAACCACATGAAATTTTAACACCACTGACTGAGCTGCTATTTCTTCCTCATATTTTATTACTCAATTCTAGAATTTCTCCATTTAAAAATTCGATTTTGAGAAATAAAACAAGATTTGTTTAAACTATGAAAAATTATTTAAATTTTTAAAAATCACAAAATAACTCATTTCATCCCTAACCTGTGCCACCCGAACGGTTGTGAATTTCAACACTGCAGAATTTCTTATCTGGATAATTTCCCTTAAGCCCAGAAATGGAATCCTTTTTTTGAAGCAACCCTCTTGCTTCTTCCTCTTACAGTCTCATTTTTGTAAGTCTGTCAAAGCTAATTATCTCTCTCCTCAAATTTATGGCTCTTCAGTGTATCATAAACACATATATTACGAAAAGTTGAAGAAACAAGTGTGCATTGCTCTGCGAAGAAAAAGACAGACATAAATAATTATTCAAAGTATCCACTCTTTGTTAATAAAGTAATGAGAATGGCATTGGAAAGTGTGGATGGAAATACCAAAGCCAATCAATTCCCTTTTCCTCTCCCATATATGGTTGTCCCCACCCCCTGAGCCAATACCAGAAACTCCCACACCACCACTTGAGGGTGAAGAGGGAAGCTAAATTCTCAGGTTTGCAATCCTTTGACATTCCAGACCACAGATAAACAAGAAGCCTACCAAACCAGTACCATAGACAACCTGTGCCTGAAAGAAAGGAACAAAGGCACAAGACACAATTCTCACAAGCACACACTGTCATTAAGCACCCTTACTTGAAACTACTGTTCCATATTTCTGAGTGTTCCAACCTCAATCTGAGACCACAACTTAAAGTTAATAAAAGGCTCTTGAATGATTCATATCAATCCTTTCAACCTAAGAACAGGATCAAACACTGAAAAAGCAACAGCCCATTTGAATTTCAATAGCTTAGTGCCAGCCATCCCTTATGCTCAAAGGACAGTTTATCCTACTTGGTCACCTCATCGTTATCACTACATGTTCCCAGTTCAGTGTGGGCTCCAGACCTATTCCCCTCTAGCACATACAACCACAACCTGCCAAAAATACTTTCTGAGTACGGCTATTTACTGTCATAACAAACAAGTTCTTCGAATATTCCTTCAATAGGTTCTGAGAATTAAGCGGCGCGAAATCTAAATCTAAAATCATCATTTCCATACTTCACTGAAGAAAATGAACGTGTTGTTAAGAATCCAATAGCAGCTGCAAACCGTTTAGGAATTCCTAGTTAAACTGCAAAATACGCTTTCAACCATTTAGCCATAACGACATCTAAACTGAGAAAGTTGCTTCTTTATATAAACCACCTCTGTTTACCAAATACGAGAACCTCCCAGTAAAGGGCCAGGGCAGGATGTAAGTAGGGGTGGGGGGGGGGCATGTTGCAATCCACGAGGTGCCGATGTGCATACTCCACTGTGAGGAAATACCTTAAGTGATTAAAGATAAACACCACCTGCATGCTTTGCAAAGCCATCCATTGCTATAGCCACACACTCTTTGAGTTGAAGGGACGGGAGGGACAGGAAGGACAGGAGGTGGGGACGCAGGGAGAGAGGATAGACTGAAATACCACAGTGGATTAAACTGGGACAATGGGAGCCTGGAACATAAGATGGGAAGAGGCAAAGGGAATGTTATGTTTTACCCCCGCTGGGAACTCTGGCATCATTATCACTTAGACATTCTGAAGCTAAAACTCAAGAATAAACTATTCCAAGAGCTTTATCTCTTTTCCTTTCCTTAGCATCCAGAAAATTTTGTTGAGCTCCGACATGTCAAATTTCTTTGCATTAATGTGAATGTTGACCCCTGACCCTCCTATTTACAAATTTACATCCAGTTACTGAACTCGCTTTAAAAAGCAAATAAAACTCAAAAGGTCTGAAATATTTTTTGTACAATATGTTTAGGAAAAAACTCCACAACAAGGTAAGACTTGACCGTAGTCATTTCTTTCATATTACAAATCATCTCTTGACCCTTTCAACCGAAAATAAGAAAATGCTTTCCAAAGGAATTAGAAATTAGAAGTTGATTACAACATGGTGTGATCGCCACAGCCTTTGGAAAACAGGTTTTATCTAATAATATAATCAGATAGCTATGAACATAACCAATATTCAAAACATATAACCATTGACCTGTCTACATCAACATAAAGCTAAATGTTACATACACTTCATGCAAAATGCAAGGTTTGTTCATTCTTCTGCGTAGGTGAAAGTCATCCCTGAAAGAAAACATTCTAGTGCTAGAAATGAAAGAAACAGATCCAGGAATATTCAGAAGCAATCACGAAAAAAGTACGATGACACTCCGCAGAGGGACAGAAGACTAGCAAGACTAAACTTGACCGGCAGCAGCAAAAGTAAAAGGTTGAAATATTATTGTCTGAACAGAGCAGCAACATTAAGGAACTCGTAAGTTTCTCATATTGGAGGGCCTGGATAGTTTAGGAGCAAGGTTCGTATTTTGCATACATGACTACCTCATGTGATTTAAGCTGTTGAAAGAGAAGCTATCTAGGGGTCTTTAGGCTGAAGCCCCTCTCTTCTGAAGTCTGCACCGAGCACGTAGTTGCATTAACTTGTCTAGCCACAGGTTTGGTGGGGTTTTTTTCTCACCAAGGTGCTAGGTGGTTCAGCTCAATGGCAGAAAATTGTTGCTGCTAATCAACATGTATGTACGTCATAACCCGAAACAGAATGCCTAGTTGATCAGAATCCCTTGGTAGAGAATGACCTATAAAGTTTAGATCCCCAGTCACTTACGTTCCCACCCCAGATTCATTTCTATGGTTCAAGTAATTGCCACCTACATCCTGCACGAGCTTTCAGGTCCTCCCGCCCTGTGACAAAGGTGAGACATGAGGTGGTGATTAAAAAAAAAAAAAGAAAAGAAGTTAGAAGGAGGGACACACAGGCCAGAGGTATATGAGGCCAGGGGACAGCAGCAAAGTAGGGATCCGCATAATCAACTAGTAGAGCCAGGCCAAAACCAGCACCCTGCGAGAGACCACATATCTTAATTTTGGCCCCTGTTCAAACTGATCCTATAACCTAAAGGCAAGTCAGGTAGGTAAGGGCCATTCCTTGGCAGAGCGCGGTTATTTCAAAAATCCAGCTGTTCGAGCAACCTTTTAAGAAAGAACACTTCAGTCAAGTGAAGGCAGAATAACGCTGTAGCAGAGAACCCCGATCCCGGAGCCAAATCACTCCAGCTACATAAAAACACAGACTCCCATTATAAGCCTCCCAGTGTAGGGCAGCCACTATGTCAGAGGTAAATCAAAATGACCAAGAGCTCCAATCAAGGGCAGGCTTCAGACCATTGCAGCACACATGTATAATGAAAACTGATAGGACTTCTCACTGTCTAAACAAACGCTATAAGGTGACTGTCGAGGCAAGTCCATTTTGATGCATTTTCTACAGTTGGCCAGGTCAGCAGGTGGTTATTACCGCGTTACACAGATGACTGGATTAGTCAGGGTAATTTAACCTGTAGGAAGTGGCAACTCACCAACCTGAGATTTTTATGACCCCTCAAACCTGCCCCCACTGCCTCCCCAGGGACTACAGCACCAACTGAGACACATTTTCCAAGTAAAGCCATATACAGGTCTGTGAAACACAAAGCTCAGGAAAGGTAAAGAGAACTACAGTCTCTTTCAAGAAACTGAATTTCCCACTTTCACAGCATGAGCAGGTACTGGTTAACTAGACTCCTACTGACTTCGTCTTTAGGACCAGATGAAAAGAAGGAAAGTCATTCCTGTAAGACATGTTGCCAGATGTCTTACATTAAAGATGCCAAACTTTAAAATGTAAGATTTAATGTCTTACATTAAAGATGCCAAACTTTAAAAACCAACAATGTCACCCTAGACTGCAAAGACCAACACCAGTTACTGGAGTTGACACTTTTTTTTTTGAAGCCA
Organism: Procyon lotor; assembly: GCA_028646535.1. Classification (NCBI taxonomy): domain Eukaryota; kingdom Metazoa; phylum Chordata; class Mammalia; order Carnivora; family Procyonidae; genus Procyon; species Procyon lotor. Next base: position 99,701,290 of record CM053604.1, read on the forward strand.
AATTTTTAAAGAAATGCAATAATCATTTGCTCTAAATTGGATTATAATAAGATTCAGGTGCTATATTAAACCATATTAGATTAAGAGTTTTTTTTTTGGTCAACCTTTTCTGTTTATACATATTACGTATATAGAAAGAAATCCAAATCTGTACTACAGAAATGCTCACATATGTATAAGGAATATATGAATAAGGATGTTCATTGCTGTAATGTTTAATTGGCAGACATTGAGAAACTATAAGAGGGTCTATCAATAGAGGGTCGCTTAATAAATTATGGAACATTTATATCATGGAATGCTATATAACAGTTAAAAAGAATAAATTGACGATCTCTATGTAATGACTTGGACAGGTCTCCAAAATATATTATGTGGAAAAAGTGAATCTCAGAACCATATGCATGATTCCATTTGTGTAGAAAAAAGCTAACATGTGATGATGTACAATATATAGCATATATGTAAGTGAACAGAAGAAGGTCTGGAGAGAGATATTATAAACCATGGTAACTTCTTCTGAGAAGGGGGTAACATGAAGGAGAAAAGTTAAGTCACTTCTTAAACTACTTTCATTTAGCAATTTATTCAACAAATATTTTGAGTTCCTCCTAGGTACAGTAACTCTTTTTCTGATATGAAGATAAATAAAGAGACAAAATCTCTGTCCTCACTAACTGGCATTTTATTTCTGCATTGTTTACAGGTTTTGTAATTTACAGAAGATGTCATGGGGCGCCTGGATGGTGTGGTTGGTTAAGTGCCTCTTAGTTTCGGCTCAGGTCATGATCTCACAGTCACGAGACTGAGCTACGCATCGGGTTCCATGCTCAGCACAGAGTCTACTTAAGATTCTCTCTCTCTCTCCTTCTGTTCCTCTCCCATGCGCTTGTGCGTAGTCTCTCTCTCTCTCTCTCTCTCAAATAAATTTAAAAATCTTAAAAAAAAAAAAAGATGTCATAACCCCTTCTCCAGCCCTTAGCCAACTGAACAACTTTTGCTGGAACATTTTCACTCATCAAGACAGCTCATTTCATCTTTGAACAGGTTTAATTTTCATATAATTTTTTTTAAATATTAAACCAAACCTGACTCCTAATAACCACCAACCAGTGATCCTAACTTTATCCCCTTGAGGCCATAAAGAGCACATCTCATCCTTTCTTCACTTGACAGCCCTTCAAATATTTTAAGAAAGCAATCATACCCTCTAAATCAGACTAAACACCTCCAGGCCTTCCAACTGTTTTTCATATGACATGGTTTCAAGTCCTTGCACCTTCCCGCCTGCTTCTTTCTAAATGTTCTCTTCTTTGTCTAATTTCCTCTAAAAGCTTTATGTCAAGCCGTGATCATGGTGCTACAAGTGTCACCGAGTCAAAAAAAGGAAAGAAAGATGATCAGCTGCCTCATTTACAACAGCCTTAATCTTATTCCCCACCACACCAACGAATCCTCTCGTCACACAAAGAGATTTCATAAAGATAACGAAATAAATTTATAGAAAACAATGCCAGAAACCCATAGCCACAGATAGCTTGCAAGAAGATACAAAGCATTTAGCACTCTAAGATTTTCCTAAACGTTAGTTTATTAATGACTTCCATTAATGTGTTCTCATAAAACCACACCACCATTTCGTACAGCTAATCCGAACCATGAGACCATGGCCTGCACTGTGCATCCAATGGGAGCAAGGATGCCCCTTTCACCACGGTATCCCAGTGCCCAGAAATCGTGTCTGAGATGCAGCCGCTGCCTGATACCTGATCATTAGATGTTGGCTTAAGCGTGAGTGAAACAAGCCTCCAACCACTCAACTTTAAGTCTGCACTTGGGCAGGAGGCAAACAATTAAGTGAGATGCAAGTCATTCATAAAAAAAGGCCTGGCATTGCTGTAGTGCCGTAAAGTCTTTGGGACACTTACATATATACAGCCATTCATTTGGGTCTAACAATCACTCCGTGAGGTAAAAACAAATGACCACTGTTCACTTTCTGCCACGAAGTAAAAAGTCAGATGGTCACGTGGCCAGAGCAGACATGCGGGACAGCGGTCCTTTAACTCCTTCCAAGGTACCCTCAGCCGCACCTCCTCTTTTCTCCACTCCTTAAGTCATAAGAGTGTTTTTGAAAAGCTCTAAGTAAAGCCACACGGTGTGTTTTCGGCATCCTAGGGGAGCTCCTTATTTAAAGCAGGGCTTCTCCACAGCAGCAACACTGACATTTGGGACCAGGTACTGTAGGACACTGTAAGATATTCAGCTTCACTCCTGGCTTCTACCCACCGGACAGCAGCAGCATCCCTCCAGCGTGACGACCAAAAACGTCTCCCGACATTGCCAAATGTTCCTGGGGAGGGGAAGGGAGCAAAACCTCCACCGACTGAAAATCACTGATTTAAAGAAATCCCATAAGTAGTAAATCCATCCAGTGGCAGTAGTAATCATTTCAGAAAGCATGAAAATATTTTGGGGATATGATTTTTTCCATATACAAACAATATTGCCATTAGCTCTTGAAAACACATATATTTGAGTTTTCGTAGGGTCTGAAGGTTCCCAAGGGACTCCTCAAAGCCCACTTTACCTCTGTAAGCTTCCAAGACACCAGGACACTGCTTACCACCAATGAGCAAAACCCATCATCTCTCTTGTTTCTCCCCCTTGCCATGCATTACAGGCGATGCCTCCAAAATCTTCCTCCCCTCTTGTCTCTCCCACCTTAACATCAGTTCCTTAAAGCCCTTTCCTGGGTACCAGTCCCTTTAGATTCACTCTCGATCACGGAGCTGCTTTCAGCATCTAACAAACAATCAAAGAAAGAAAAATAACCAACCACTGTGAGAATAAAGGGGACTGGCAAAGCTTGTCTTTTAGAGCCGTGTAATCCTTTTGAGTCAGGGTTACAACCCAGGTTGAATCGGCACAAACTGACTCACAGCACTTCAGCCTTTTCCTTTGAAGGGAAAGGAGCCTCTGTCCAGACATGAGTTTTCTGGAGGTGTCAAAAGATGTGAGAGGGGAGAAAAGATACACAGTCATGCATCCTAATAACATCTTCACATGCACAAATAATCGCCTAGACAGCTGAGGGCTGAAGGGGCCCCAACATGAAACATTACACACCCAGATTCTACCCAACGGAGTGGAGATCTTCGGAATTAGAAAGGAAATTCTGGAGGTTGTTGGTTAAAAAAATTAAATATTTCACTCAAGTTTTCTACAGTGGTTAAGCCATTCATCGCTAAGGAGGATAAATGTTAGTTATTTGTATTTTATAAGATTCTACTTTAGCATAAAGGTCATTCCAACCAATGGGAGGTCCAATATAATCAAAAAGAAGTGTCTAAATTATTCTTAAGGAATCCCTTTCCTTTTGTCAGAGAAGTACTACAAGCCTTTTGAGATTTTTATTAAATTCCCCAAGAATAGTACGCACAGCTTGACTTAAAAAACCTGAACCATAGCAGTAATTTCCTTTCTCTATGCACGTGTGTACGTGGCCCTAAGGGAATGCTGTGCTTCTTTCCCAAATGCAGTTACTTATCCACAACTCAAAAGCTCTTTGACGGTTTAACAGATGAAACAGCCAGGTATACTTGGGGAGGGGGGGAAGGTGTGCCTCTTCTCTGATGCATTAAACGAAACTATGACCTCTAAGTATTTATCATACAGCAAGCTCTCCACTCCAACCTTATTTGTTTAGTTCTTTAAGTTTCCCTAGGAGTGTTTTGTTTTGTTTTATTTTTAAGTTAGGAGAATTAATCAGTTCTCAGTGATAGTTGATTTCCCAGAAGCTACATTTCCAACTCACAAACATGAATAATGAATTTTTGGAATATGTCTGTCTGAAAAGCATGCTGTATTTTTAATGAAATTTAATTTGGGGAATCCTGTAACTTTGGAGCAGTCATCTGTAAATCAGCTTTGTTAAAAAACAAAACCAAACCAGAAACCAATGTCAACTTAGTTTGAAATAACAGGAAAGTAAAGCATACTACTTTACTTAAAATGTCATGAGGGGTGCCTGGGTGGCTCACTCAGTTAAAAGTCTGCCTTCAGCTCAGGTCATGATTCCAGGGTCCTGAGATCAAGCACCGTGTCAGGGTCTCTGCTCGGTGGAGAGCCTGCTTCTCCCACTCCCTCTGCCTGCTGCTCCCCTTGCTTGTGCTCCCTCTCTCCGTCAAATAAATAAGTAAAATCTTTACAAAATAAAAATTTAAAATTTAAAAAATTAAAAAAAAAAAAATGTCATGAGAAGAGGACCTAACTCAGCCCGAAGCTGTTGAGAAGTTACTGGCATCAAGCCTAATGCTGGTTAAAAAACAAACACATAAAAACTGGTTATCCCCCTTAGACTTTGCTAGAATAAAACTGAAAAGCCTACAAAGTATATACTCAGTCTTGGATGCAAGAGTATAATTTAGCATTTTAACTTCTATGAAGCACTATGAACTATGTAGCAATACTGCTGAACGAATGAACTGAAATTTTAAAATTCAGCCTATTCTCTATTATCTGTGCTGGTGAAGAGTAAATAGTATACAAAATCAAATCCATAATTAATCCAAAATAATTGGCATCTTCCCCAATAGTTTCATTAGTCATGAGAAGAGGAAGCACTGAAATTAAATTTCTCTTCTTATTGCTTCTTCCCACTCTTTGGTAAAGGTGCTAAAGGTCAGTGAAAAGACCAAAAGGTTGGCAGCAGGAGGAGAAGAAAAAACAAAGCAAGCACCTACAGGGTCTGAAAACTGGATAAACAGCCTCTGATTAATAGAGTGAAAAAAATGCAAAGCTATCTGGGAAAGTTAAAAGGCAGATATTATAAAAATCATGGGATTGAGTTTTAAATATGTTCCTCTTTATGAGATTTTGATGTCTGGTTGATTTCACAGTTCTCTATAATGGGTAATGTGGAAAAGATGACAGAATTTAGCCATCCTAAGCTCAAGAACACAGTACAGAACTGTTAATTAACAAATACAGAGCACTGATCACAAATAAAATTCCATGCTATTAAATAACATAGAAGTACTTCAAACGTGCCCAAGAATTACCATGTGATGTGCAAAATGGTTTATTATACTGGATTCCTTGAGTGGCAGTAGCACTAAGATGAGAAAGAGGGAGAGACACCCCCCATGTCAACCAATGGAACAGCTCTGTCAGAAGACCTCTTTAATAATAGTTGGGTATTGGTCTCAGATACTTATTAAATGACTCAATGTAACTCTATTTTAATGTTTAAAATCCTCATCTTTCTTCTTACAGAAATTTGAGTAAACCACATACCTGGACTGTTTATTTTCCTCAAATCAGGTAGCACCAAACTACAAAGATTCTAAAACTTGCCCTTATAATTCTAATGAGTCAGGATGGAAAGTATCAAATATACCACCTTCCTGAAAACTCAGCTTTCCCTGAGAAGGAACTCAGCCGGAAGAGCATTTTGTAGATTATGATTAAAGATTAACTAAATGTGCTTCTACTTTTCTGATCTCTAGCTGCCCAGTACTAAATAAAATGCACCACAACCAAAGAACATAAATAATATAATCAAATATGTATTGGAGCTTAAAAAAAAATGCTTTGTAAGAATTAAAAGACAACACTTGTAAATCACAGAGAAATGTAATTTCAGAAAGTTTTTCACAAACTTTAGGCACACCCTTGTGTGGGTTATGGAAAGCTTTTCAAGAAGCAACTGTCAATCCTATCACCCAGGATAGAAGAACAGGATAAGCCAATGAAAAGTTTCCTATGAAAGATTTAGACATGGTTTGACACTACAAGCCTGCCAAAAAACCTGGAGACAGAGACAGAGGCAGTAATTTACCTTCAACAGGATAAGAAATGGGAGACCAGATTGACTTGTAAGGAGGTTTAGCACTGGACTAATATGTTTACATTTCCTGGATCTGTTCCAGAAATGGATGAGAAAATTTTGGATAGGTTGTTGTTTTCTCCAATACTTGGTAATTAATGAGTTTATTATCAAATGAATTTTATGGGATAAACTCTTCAGAGCATGAACCACACAGATTTATGCAGTCTGTAAACTCTGTATAAATTAAGCACACTTTGAAAGTTATAATGGTGCTAACAGAGTGAAAAGGTCATGAAAACACAAGACTGAACCAGGTCAAGTAAGGCTACCACCATTTTGAAATTCTGAAGACTGCACTGTCATGCTTTTTGAGATACCTGAATGAATCTGTCTTTCACTTGAAAATGAATTTGTGTCAGTTGGAGTTTACCTTAGAATTTTAACCAGGCTTTCAGTTCGAAGTACAGAGAATGAACAATGTCTCTTGTTACCACAAATAATTAAAACTATTTTAAGAAAAGACACCTTTTTACCTGAGATTCTCTAATAGGTGGAATCAATATCTCTCACCAACAACTCCTTGAGGGACAATCCCTTCTATATAAGCACAGTACAAGTGTGTTGGGAGGAAGGGGTGAAGGTCATTCAACTGACTACATGTCCAAAATTACCTTTCACCTGAGATACTGTAGCCTCAATCCAAGGCCTTTTCGAACTCCCTGCTCTCTTAACAGGCAGAGCTATTAGGAATTCACATCAAACCCAGGCTCCTTCCAGCAGCTTGGAACCAAGGAAGATTTCTATTTCACCTCATCCATCCTGTTTTTTGTTTGCTTGTTTTTTGTTATATCTTATTAATGTGTAAGATAAGAAAACAAATCAAAAGAGGTAAAGAACTGATTAGACTGCCTTCTTAACCCAAACCAGGCAGAAAGAGAACTAATCGATATTTAGTACTCTGGACATATTGGCCCTAAGAAGGTAAACAATAGCAATAAAACAGAAAAGAAACCTATTCATCTTTATTTTTAGCATCACCATTATTATTATTTGGCTCTGCTTGATTATTGCTTTTCTTTGGGATTTTCCAGATAGCCCAATCTGAAAGCTAAATGTAATTGCTCTGTGCCCCCACCAGAGCCCCACTATAATCCAGCAGCCAATTCAAGAAAATAAAGATCAACATTTTTCTTTGCAACCTCTTCCAAAATTTTATCTCATACATAGACTAAGGACTCTTTCAAGGGCCATTGTAAATTTTTAAGCTAATTATTTTTAAAGAAAAAAGAGCTTATCAAGAATGGTGTTATTTTTTTTCTTTTTTTGGTACATAGAATTTACATGCAACTCTTTGCTTAAGAATTAAGGCTGTTTATTTTCATTACACTCATCACACATACTTCCCATATCAATGGGAGATGTATATGGGAAATACAGTTAAAGCTAGAATATACTGTTCTGTACATAGCCTTGGCATTTACCTCAATTTAATCAATGGGCTAAATTGTCACAAAATTGACAGACAAATGCTATTTTTCAGGCAATCATTTTTCAAGTCTGTTAACTTGCTAAGCTGGGATTCACTGTGATATTTACAGCTTATGTCTTCTTCATTCAAGTAAGCATTGTCTTCACATTTTCAAAAGTAAGCTCTGGCTTGAGCTTTGCTACCTCCTTCCAGGTAACGTCAGGATCTTCGACTTCCTTCCACCTGCGGGTGTGTTACAACCCGGAGCGCACACCCCGAGTCCTCCCTCTCCTCCTCCGAAGGCCCACAGGGCACCCTAGAGAGAACCTAACCCAAACACGAAAACTTTCTGGCCGCTAACTCTACTGCTCTCTCCTGTGATCAAAAGCGACCGGGCACCGGGAAGGGCGCACTGGCTTTTGTTCCAGCGTAGCCCAACAGGCGAGGTAACACCACCGCAGTCCTCTATCCCGAAAGGTCGGGAGAAATTGCGTGGTGCTGAAATTCTGGAGCCTCACGAAAAAAAAAAAGCCTATTTTTTACGCAATTCGTGCGTGTGGGGTGTACAAACACATGAAAAGAGGGCGTGGAGCTGGCAGGCATGAAATTCTCAGTGCCTTTCAAATTCTACTGCGGTCTTAGGTTCACAAAGTGAGTCTCCCGATCTGCGGAAGGGCGCGCGGGGGGCGGGGAGAGGGAGAGCACGCGGACCGGGAAATAGGTAGGAAAAGGGCACGCGAGCTACAGTCGAGATGCAGGTCCGGCCCCGCCCCCGGGTACAATCAGAAAAGCTACAGCGTGTCCGTGGCTTTCGGCTTCCTGTTTGTGAAGCCAGAACCTCCCTCCCTGACTTTGGTGACAGACGTTCTTCCTTAAAACAGAGTCCGCCTCTTCTTCGCGTTCGGGGCAGGATCGGGGGCCGGGTAGTGTGGGGCGCGCGGGGCGCGGGCGGCCCCGGCGGAGGGGGCAGGGCCGCGGGGCGCAGCGCCCCTCCCAGCCGGGCGGCCTCCGAGGCAGAGCCGGGCCGCCAGGCGGACAAAGCGCCTCCCGCTCCCTCCCCCACGGCCGCGCACCGAGAGGGAGGGGAAGGCGGGCTGGAGGGATGTGGGAGGAGGAAGGGGAGAGGGGAGGTGGGAAGGTGCAGCCGGCGGGACTGGGCAGGATCGCGCCGAGGAGGGTGGGGAGGAGGAGGGGCTGGGCGGCCTCGGAGAACGGGGAGGAGGGAAGGATTCTTGAAGCCCAAGATAAACAAATTGTTCCTCTTCACGTGCGGGGTGGGGGGAGGTGGAGAGGGTGGGGAGCGAGCGCCGCGGCCTCTCCTCTTCCCCTCCCCCTAGCCGGCTCTTTGTCACGGAGCGCCGGCCGGAGTGCAGGGCGAAAGCCCGCGGCGGCACCGGCACCACCCCCGGCGCCGAGGACTCCCAGACCCGGGGTGTGCGCGATTTATAAGCCGCGTATACTGAGAGGGCAGCCCGCGCCGGGCCCCGCGCCGCCGATCGAGGGGCGCTCTGCAAGGGGAATGGGAACCCGCGCGCCGTGCCGCGCTCCCGGATTCCCACAGCCCGGCCCGCACACCCGCGCAGCCCTCAGCCCGGCGACGCGGTGGGGGAGGGGGCCGCAGACACCTTTCCCAAGCTTCCGGCCTCCCCCCTCTCCACCCCAGAAAGGAAAGCAAAAGAACCGGAGAGAGGAGATAAGAGAAAGGATTCTACCCTCAGGGTTAGGGGGTGGGAACTGCCCCTTCCTCCCCGAGAAGTTAAGCCATTGGCTGCTCATCTACCTCGAACCCACCCACCCAGCCATTTAAGCCTCTTTCGCCTCCCTGCTACCTTCCACTCCTCCGGGCTTATTAGACCGGCCTGGAAAGTTGGTGGGGAGCGGGGTGGAGGCAGAAGCAGGCTCAGTGCAAGCAAGTTTAAGAGGAGGAGGAGAAAGAATCCCCAACGGAGTTGGTCAGTCGGGACCCTGGGCGCAGGCCGGGGGTGTAGCTCAACCCCACTACACGCGCCCCGCTGCCTACCCCCCCGCCCCCCAACCCGTACTCTGCCGGCCCGCTCCACCTGCCGGGCCAACCTCGGGGCTCGAGCGGCGAGAGAGCGCACCCGCGCCCCGCATCCGCGCGCGCTCCTGCGAACGCGCGCGCGCGCAGCCACCCTCGCTCGCTTCTCACGCACTTCAAAGTTCATTCACAAAACTCTCAGACTTTCTCAGCCCAAAGGGGGTGAGGTAGGGAGAGGAGGCGAGAGCCTCTCCCTTCCCCCTCCTTCCCCCTGGGGTTGAGGGCCCGGTGCCCGCCCAGAATCTGCGACAGCATCAATTTCTCTCTGCACCCGGCGGATGTGCTGAGAGGGGTGGGCGAAGGGGGACGGGTCTGGGAAGGCAAAGCTGCACGGCAAGGGGTGGGGTGGGGAGTCGTGAAGAGGAGGAGCGAGGTTTCAACTCTGGGTTCACTCTCTTTCAAACCCGTATCTAAGAAAGGGAGGGGGGGAAAACTTTTCCAGTGCCTCACTCCGACGCTCCCCCAGGCTCCCTCCGCCCCTCGCAGTCGTGACTGGCTTCTCCCCTCTCGCCCCCTCTTCCCCAAATTTGACAACCCTGACAGATTAACAGGTAGCGACGACGGCAGCTTTTCCCTCAGAAAAGTTGATGTTAACCCTTCGGCTTCAGCCCATCTCGCCACCGTGCAAATCACACCCGTTCCCCCCATGTAAGAAGCTCCACGCCCCCCCCCACGCGCGCGCGCCCCACGCCTGCTGCCAGTGCGCCCTCACCATGATCAGCGTGTGGTTCCTCTGCTCCGCCGAGGCAGCCTCCGCATCTTGCTGGGGTTTGCTCTGGTGCTGCTGCTTGCCCGTGCCGGCGCCCGATTTCTTGGCCCTCTGCTCCAGGGTCCGTTGGTAGAGGCTCACGGTGTCCCGGCGCTCCAGCTCCAGCTGCTCCACCTGAGCCTGCTGATACCTGTTCTCGCAGTTGACGTGGTGCCGCCGGCAGCCCTCGATGCGCTGGCGGAGCCGCTCCACCACGGTGCTGTGCTTGGGGACGGCCGCCGAGCCACCGCCGGGGCCCCCGGAGCCGCCGCCGCCGCAGCCGGCAGCGGGGTGATTGCTACTCGGAGCAGCGGGAGTACTATTGGGAGTATTATTCACACCGATCCCGGCCCCGCCGAGGCTGCTGTTCAGGCTACTGTTGATGCAAATACTACTGCCATTCGCGGCAGCAGCGGGGGCTGCGAAATCCCCCATCCTGCTCCCCGGGCACACTATTTTGGAAGAACTTTTTTTTATCCACCCCCCTATCAGCCTCCTCCTTGGGTCCAAGAATTAAAATAGTTTAAGTGGAACGCGGGGGAGACGCAAGCACATGGATGGAAACAGCGATCCCGACGGGGCGAAAAAAAAAAGGGGGAGAGATTTTGGGGTGGGTTTTTTTTGTTTCCTTTTTTTAAACTGTAAAGCTCGAGGGGAAAAAAAGGGGGGTGTTATCAGAATATCATCAGACACCTATCAACAAAAAGAATCACAACAAACTGAGCCAGCAGCAAATCGGGTTGCAACTCAAGGGGAGATCCGCTCCTCTCCTGCCTTCTTTTTATAATCCATTATTTTCTAATAAATTCCAGGAGATTTCCGGTGGTTGGCAAGCATTTTCTCCCTACGTACCGAAAAATACACCCCATGTACACACACAAGCATATGCCTCCAGTGCGGACACGCGCGACACACACTCACTCCACACCGCATCGGAAAACGGCAAGCTTGCTTATTGCATTTTCCTTCCACAAAAAAGTTTTGGTGTTTATGCCGCCCCGTGTTCTCAAAGTACTTTGGCTGCTCAGTTGCATTTCACAGGAACCTAGATATCGAATCCTCGGGCTGGGGGAAGTAAACACATGGACAGTCCGAGGCGACTGCAAAAGTAGATCGGTGAAGTCCTTTGCAAAACGCCGCGCGGAGAGCAGCCCCTAACGCTCGGCTGGGCTGCCGCTGCCGCCGCTGCTCCTGCCACCATCACAATGATCAACTGCTCGCCGCCGCCGCCGCCGCCGCCGCCGCCGCCTCCTCCTCCTCCTCTCGCTCCTCCACCTCCTCCTCCTCCTCCATGCCAGCGGAGTGATATCAGGACGCGCGAGCTCAGTAAACACGGCAGCGGCGGCGGCTGGAGGCCGTGAGACAAGCCGGGGAACACGGCGCAAAACCCGGCCCGGACTCTCACCCGGCAGGAGCGGGCGCGGCACGCACCGGCACCCGGCTCCCGCCTCCCTCGCCTCGCCCTCCCCGCCCCTCCACGCCCCCAACCTCACTACTACCCTGACTGGAAGCCGAGCTGCCAGAAAAGAGAAAAAGAAAAGATTCTGGGGTATCTCGGGAATGAATCAACTTTTGACCTGCGTGTGTGTGTGTGTGTGTGTGTGTGTGCCTGTGTCAGTGTGTGCCTGTGTCTGTGTCAGAGAGCATATGTGCGCGCGAGCGTGTGTGCGAGCGCGTGTGCGCGCGCGCGAAGATGGCCGCGTGAACGCGCCTGGCTAGATTTCCTTATTCCAAGGAGGTATCATGCAAGCCCAAGTTGTTGTTATACATTTATGCATTATATTGCAGAACTGTGCATGACCAGGCAGAAACATTGAAGCTTCGCAGCAGTTGTCTCTCATCCCTACCCATGTGAAAAGAAAAAGACAAATGAGTGATTCATTTTTAAAACCCAGGTAATAAGTCTTTGCTAGTAATGACCCTGCTTATGGACACTTGTTCAAACTCTAAGCCAGTCTTAATACACAAATGCCGAATTCTGAACAAAAAGAAATAGGCACCAAAAAACTAGGAATTTTATTTAATTCGCTGTACATGATTGTTGTTATTAAGGCAATTATTGTTTTACTTACCCTTGGAAAAAATTAAAATAAAGCAAGCAGGGACTTGGAGGTGAGACTAACAGTACATTTTAACAGACTGTTTTGAACACTAGGTGCTAATGACAGCAGTAATTAAGGGTCCTTCGTAAATCAAGTGGAAAGATTGCAGATTTCATGGACTAGAACTATAGGAAAAACACAGCATTTCACAGTTTGTCATGACCAAAACAAAAACAAGCAAAAATAACAGGCTTACCTTATTACTAGATATATTTCTTTCTGCTTAAGCGAATGCACAATAAGTACAATTAAAGTGGAATAACAACCGCAGAAAGCAATCTAAACTTTCTTTTATCTTTCCAGATATTGAAATCAAAAGCAAAACAAAACTGAGGGTCAAATATAATATCCTTGATCCTGGACTTAATTGCAGATACATAATTTTTTTGAAAATTTAAATGGAGAAGCAGCATTTCTGTGATCATCAGTAGTACAAAATCTTGATTGTGAGCTATTAATAATAAGGCATTTTGTATTATCTCAATAAATCTTATAGAATTAGTTTTTAGGGTAAAAATACACCCCAGTTCTCTAAAATAGCCAGGAATAAAAGAACTTTGGATCTCATGCATTAGTCATGAGATCTGATTTAAACCATCTTCATTTCTTGGCATTGCAGATTAGCATAGGATGCTATTTCTAACCTCATAATGTCAGCAATAAGAAGCTATATTTTTCTTCAATTAATCAGGCCTATATGGTAAACTGTATCTGTAACATCTACTGGTTTATATGGTAAAATGGGCAGCAAAATATTGATTAATGTGGTGTGAGATTACCTCTAAGGAGTGAAACCAGTGTGAGAGAGTATGTTTTGTTGAAGCTGCCATACTATTTCAGAGGGCTACTTAGTTGACATACGACTTTCTGTATCATAATGGCCCCTCCTTCAAGTCTGTTAGAAAGTTTAACTGAATTAGTTCTAGAGCAAAAAGTCAGTTCAGATTCTAAAAACATAGAGAAAATTATTAAGAAAAAGACATCACAAAGTAGATTTGTCTTATTCACATATTAACTAAGTAATATCTCTATTAATTCAGGAAACACATGGCTTCATTGCAGAGAGGAAGCCATGACTCTGCATTCATTCTGTTCTCTCTTCACTATACTTTAATTTTTATTGTTTCTCCCTCCAAGCATGTACATCACCCATAGAAGACTAGTACAGGCAGCAAGTTTGAGGGTCTTGAGTACTGGGTTTTCAGTTTTGCAACCCGAGTTCTAATGCTAGCATTTCCCTGTGACTCAGAATTTAGTTTTTCATTGAAAATTTGTCAATTCTGGAAAAAAAAAACGACAACAATAACAGCAATGTGTATTCCTACCAAGCTGTTTACCTCTCCAATCATGAAGGGAAACCAAAATACACAAGAATTTGCATTCTTGTGTATGCAGGTGGAGGAGCACACTTGGTGGCTTTACCCCAGAGTTCCCCAATGACAGACAGAGCTGTTCTTGCACAACTACAGCGTAGTTTGCTGCTTCAGTTTAGTGCATGAGTGGACTATACAAAAAAGAAAGATTGACTCCTCGTGGGTGTATGTGCGCACACATACACACACACGCGCGCACACACAAACAGAGGCATCCATCTTTCATCTCATCGAGGTGGTGGGAATGGCAGCCCCAAGCTCCAACACTAAAACGTAGAGACTGAGAGGGCTGTGAAGTGTTGTAATGGGCCATGGGGGAAGAGTCTTTGAGGAAAATGACCTGTGTAGTATTCCACTGTGACATCCCTGAGGTCAGAACCCCCAGCCTAGTTGTGCTGGCTGATTAGAAGAAAGAAGCAGGAAGTGAACGAGACTTGAGTCTTGAGCAACAGAGTCAAGTCATGCTAAATTAGAGATCTTAATCTGCTCCAGTGACCTTAGAAGAAACAGAAGCTTTCGTACTGGTTACTTCTAGACTCCCATGATGTACTCCCACAAGGTTTCTAGCCTTGTCGATCACTATCCTAAAGAACTCCTTGAAAGTCACAGAGAAGTCCAAGTTCTGGGGAAGCCATTTTAGTCTCTTCTCCCTGCCTCGCACTCTGATAGCATGAACATCTTTATCTTCTCTTTGAGCCTGCTAGGAAGCAAAACTTCCAGATGGGAGCAATGGACACATCATCAGAGCTGTTGGGCCAGAACAGCAAAGGAATCTGAGATGCCATAGCAAAGAGGAGAAGGAAATTATGTGGCTGCCTCCCCAGACTTTGATGATATCTCTCTGGATGCCAAAAAGGACATGAAGAATAAGTACCTGTACCAGGTTGTCCCGAGGCTCTGGCCCTGAGCCAGAGTTGGCAGTTCTGAGGAGCTGAACCAGATTCTCTTTTCTTTAGGTCAAATCTGCATCATCCTCCCTTGTCCATCTGATAGGATCCAGTGTCTCCGTCTTCGTGTAGAAACTCCAGTATATGTGCCACGTCTGCTTCCCTATTAATGTGGATCAAAAGAACTCTTCGTGACTGTACCGTGAAAGAGTACTCTGTTGGCCATCTAAAGGTAAGCACACCTTTATTTAAGCCCGGAGAGTGGGCCCTGGTGGTCCTAAATGATTAGCAGCAGTGGGCTGTGCCATCAACCGTCCAGCAAGAGCTATCATATCAACAATTCCACAAATATAGTTTAGGCCTTCTGTGTGCCAGATACCTGTGTCAGGCACTGGTAAGACAGCGGAGTAGTGTAGAGCCCAATCCCAACCTCGGTGATGACCAATGAGACTCAGAGCAGGAGTTGCAGTGACAGGACTAAAATGAAGTGGGTTTGGGAACACATTAAAGAGGCTTTGAGTGCCTCAATGGGGACCTAAAAAGGCTCCCCCAGAATGAATTCCAAAAACTGGGCAGAAGTAAGCCAAGCAAAGCTTGGGGTGTGGGGCACCCAGTGGGGAACCAGGAAACAGCTAGAACAAGGCCCAGATCGCCTCCAGCAAATCCTCCGGTGGTTGGTTCCCTCACCGGAGCACGAGTCTGGGAGGCTGTGCTGAGAAATGAGGCAGAGGCTGGCGAGGTCGGCAGGATCCAGGTTGTGCAAGGCCGTCCAGAAGTTTAGATGCTATCCTAGCGACAAGGCTTCCATTGAAAGGATTAAAGCTGATTCCCGCTTTTGACTTGGGCAATGCAATAGATGTGCTAATGTAGTGTTTTCTAGTGTGTGTTTCTGAAGAACCTGGTCTTAGAGGATGTTTCACCAGGAAGGCTTCTGAGCCAAGCATCATATCTCTCTCAAAGATTCACGACCACAAGGAAGACCACACAAGAAACCTTGCAGCAAAACATGTTTAGCTGTGTTTAACCAAGTAATGCCCCAGTCCTATTATATCCCGCAAAATGAAACATATTAGAGAAAGCTCTGTGGAGGAGAGAGGAAAAATCGAAGATAGTTCCAAATCCACTTAAGTTCACAGTGATTACTTGGGCAGGCAGCCTCTGAGAAAGACTGCATTCCCTTCACCGCCTGCCCTGCCAGAATCACCCGCACCCAGGGCTCAAGGCCTTCCCCAACCTTCCCGGAGTGTGCTGAGTTCTGACCTTGGAGTCATCGGGAAGTAGCAACACAAAGGCACAAATCCAAGAACGCTGAATGTGACTAGCCTTCCTCAGCATTAGCACCTCAAGTATGCTATATTAATATCTATCTCTACATAATAAAACCTCCTTATTGGGGGAGGGAAAGGTCAGCTTTATTTAACTGAAAATCTTAATTATGTAATATCTTTAAAGAGATAGAGTTTCATTACTTTTGAAGCATGTGCTCGGTCTAGTCTAACAATTACTGGCCTCGTGGAGTTATTTTAATGAGCTCCTTCTACCTCGTAAACCAATCGTATATAGGTGACATACCCCACGCACTAGGGGTGTTTCAAAGTATGTTTCCTTAAGTATTTAAACATTTCTAGCAAGACCCTGTTTACATTATAAATTTTCACTTTGTATTAAGAAAGGGTTTACTAAGTCCTAGACCATGTCATAAATTTTGAAAGGAATATGAATTAATGGGGTTTATTTTCTCATTCATGTATTTTAATATGTGTATAATAGTTTTATGGTCATTAGGAGAAAGGTTATCTAAAGTCCATGGCAGACAAAATTTTTAAAACTCTCTCATTGCTTTGCACATATACCTCTATTCTCAGTGCTAAATAATTTGATAGAATAAGGCATCTGTCTTGAACATGGTCTGGCTTCCATGTAAGATGTAGAAGATGTTTGAGACTAGGGGAAATGTTTATAAAATCTTTTATTTATTGAAGGCCTATCAGCAGAAAAACTGTTCACTTTAGAAACAAGTATTTAACAAACAAAGAACTGAATAACTATACTTTCTTGTAAGCATTTGTTGGTGCTCAGCAATAGCATAGGACATAATTTTAATGGTCAGCATTCATTGAAAACTGGCTCTATTCCAGGTTCTATTATTTTCCCCCACTTCATTAGTGAAGAAACTGAGGCACAGGGAGCTTAAGGAACTTTCCACAAGCTACTCCCCACGGATTAAAGGTGGCAGAATCTGAATTTGAAACCAGACAGCCTGACCCCAGAGCACATGCTATTGAAGGAGCACGACATGGAAATAGGTTCCTAAGGTTCCTTCCAATTTTAATGATCTACATTTCAATGAAACTAAATCCGAGCATCGCCCTGTCTCGGCACTTACGCGATCACATTGTCCTCATAACTGTCTATTTACTTGTTTATGTCTCACTTGTGTTTTATAAGTCTTCAGACCTAGCCCAGAGCCGGGCCAGGACATAGCTCTGCCACAGTGTTTGGGAAGTGAGTGTTTTTGGGAAAGAGCGCACGGTTCACAACTGACCAAAGTTCCAAAATTAGAAAGGGACTTGTGACCAGTCCTGAATAGTTGTCCCAGAGGAGAGGAATACCGTGCTGCCATTTTGTAAGAACCATTTGGATGCAGTCTACGACAATCACAGGAGGATGTGATCTGTTTTTCATGATGTGTTTCTTTGGGGGTCGAGGTATTCTGTAAATTGGCTTGGAAGGGTCTGGAGTGGAAGGGAGGTAGATGAGAGTTAAGCCAGCCTCTCACAGATTCTTCTCCATCACGATGCAAGGGGAAGGGGCTCACGTTAATTGTGCCCCCATGGCTGTGTGTCAGATATTAGGCCAGGATTTTTTCATACGTTCACCAGCCTAATAATGATTCCAGCAACTCTAGAAGGTATATAAGCCAGAGGTGGCCCAAATGTGCCTTTATCATGAATTCAACTCTATGCTCTCACTGTGTGTGTGTGTGTATGTGTCTGTGTGTTTGTGTGTGTGTGTAAACAGCTACTTCATCTGTACTGAAAAATAAACAGCAGAGGGGAGGGGACTATTTTGGAGTTGCTGAGAGTCAGTAGAGGGATGCCACATCACGTAGACTTCTTTTACTTCCTGGATAATGTAAGGGTGTTAAGATAATTGCAACTAGATGCCTGAGAAAAATATAACTTCACCATACTGCGATTCCCATTTTATCAATGAGAAAATTAAGAAGTTTACATAACTTGTATTTAAATCCGTTCTCAAGCTCCTGTCTTAGGCACCTGTCCGGATTCCCCTTTGTGTTGTTTCGTTGTTGTTCTCTGGGGCTTGTAGCCATTCTGTCTCTGCTTTTATCATCCATTCAGCAAACATTTATTGACTATTGGCAAGTCCTGTGATAGGTGCAAGGGAGGCATACTTGAACAGAACCTTTTCCTTTCCAGGGCAGCTTCGGGAAATGTAAATCATACAACAGGCTGACATGAGAGAAGTCTAGTCAGCTTTTGATTGACCAGAGCTTGAGGGAGGAATAGGAAAAGGTTTGTCATGGTTAAAACAAAACTAGTAAGAAGGGGACTGGAAAAAACAATTAACCCAAGCTTAGTTGGAATTACAGCTGACATTAAGTAAAGGTTTACCATCCTCTACATGCCATCCAGTACTGTAAAAGACAGTATGATAGAATAGTTTAAGAACACAAAGCATCGGGGCACCTGGATGGCTCAGTGGGTTAAGCCTCTGCCTTCAGCTCAGGTCATGATCTCAGGGTCCTGGGATGGAGCCCCGCATTGGGCTCTCTGCTCAGCGAGGAGCCTGCTTCCCCCTCTCCCTCTGCTTGCCTCTCTGCCTACTTGTGATCTGCCGCTCTGCCTACTTGTGATCTCTCTCTCTGTCAAATAAATAAATAAAATCTTTTAAAAAAATCACACACAAAGCATCACTTTTGTTGTCTGATGGAAAATTGAGCAAAGCTACCTGTTTAATGGTTTGATATTGTCTGATCCTCAGCTGAGCTCCTCTTTTACCATTGGAACAGAGCCTGGGCAGCATCAGTTTGTCTCTGAGCAAACTACATTCTTCACTGTTACTCTAGTAGACAGTCTAGGTCAGCAGTTTTTAAGCCATGTTGAGCCCTGAGAATTCCCTCAGAGGGCCTCAGGGGCTGCTGTGTGGTCGGGGGAGGAACAATTGGGTCTTGGCCCCTCTGTAACCCAACTGCCTTCTTTTCAAAATTGGAGTAAAATTTCCTTTGAATAAGGGTTCAACAGCTAAAAAGAGTTTGAAAATAGTTCTGCATTTCATCTTGTTTCTGCTGGCAAACTTTCCCTCCCTCCCCAGCCAATCACCCTCCAACTCCGTACATACCATCGTTTCATTCTCTTCTTGTCACTAAACCCTGTTTCACAATGGCTCTGCATCAGTTAACTTTGGCTCCAAAATTTAACGATCCATTTGCTGAATACCAGCTTCTTCAAATTTCTATACATTTCTCTGAGCTGGGCAGGCTGAAGAATGACCCAACTAAGTGTGTTACGAAATGGAGAACACCATTTTCCAGAAGCCCAGCCAGGGAGGGCTTTGCATATACTGCATATACTGAACATACTATGCATGTTCAGAAGGAACACTAAGATTATCTGGCTGGAAGCGTGATGGCATAGAGTTTGCAAGACCCTGGAATCATGCAGAGGTAAATAGTTGATAATCTTCGTGCTAATACGGTGTGTCCTAGTATCACAGGGTTTTTGTCCTCCTGAGTGGAGCATGCAAGTTTTGGACAAAGGAGAGGAGACAGCTACCAGTGATGGAGGCTTTTCTGCTACCCTCTGTTTCTCCTAAATGCCAAATAAAGTGATTTTAAGGGCTACCAAAAGATTAGCCGACCCAGGTCATTCATATGCCTTCGGATAGTCATGCCTTGAACTATATATATGCTGGCCTTTGGTGAGACCAGAAAATAATCTAATGTAAAATGTGACAATTTGGGGATCAGTGTATTAGTTCTCTAATAATCTCCCATGAGATTCAAAACAAAGGTCTCAGCTTTGGCTACGATGCCCTTCATTTCTTCTGTATCCCCTCCTGCCTATTCTCTGTTAAAGAAAATTTTCAGCATGGGAGAAACAAAAAAGTCTGTAACACCTCAGCTGCCATAAGGAACAGACCCGGCACAGGGATGAAGTAATGTCTGCCCAGGACAGTGGAAGTTCATTGATCCAATTCTGCTCACCATCCATGGATGAGTAACTGACAGATGTTGCAAAAAGACAAGAAGACAAGACTGATTGGCAAGAGGCAGGAGTCACCCAACCTTAAAATAGAAACAGTGTGGCATCTGTTGGTTAAAATAAAGTTCCAACCATGGACATTTTGCAGATTGATGTTGTACAGCTTTGTACTCATTAAAACCTTTTTTTTTCCCTTCACAAAAAGCACTCATTTTGTTTTGTTTTTTAACTATGTTAATCCACCTTAAGTACTGTGGTTTTGGGTTTCTCAATTACCATACCTATGTCCTCTGGTAATAGAACCCTTTACACCTTTTCAAAACCCTCTTACCTACATTCTCAGCCCATGAAGTTTGCAGACAGGAGGGGAGACAGAACCCCTCTTCAGGCTCCGGGGCCATGTCAGTCACCAGGGTCACCCCTCTCTTGACCACACTGAATGATTCAAAGATGGACGTGTGACTGAGTCTGGTCCAATTAAAGCTCTCTCTGGGAATTTTGCTGAAACTACCAGAAAAGGAGCAGTCTCTCCTTCAGAGATGATCATGGAAGTTAAGGACAATATAAACTTGGAGCTGCCTGGGGCGAGCTCTGATATAACATGGACAAAGTCTGTTTGAAAATAAAGCAAACCCACGTATTGCATGGAGCACTGGGTGTGGTGCATGAACAATTAATCTTGTAACACTGAAAAAATAAAATAAACGTATTTGGGGGAAAAAAAAAAAAGAAAGAAAATGAAGCAAATCCAAAGGAAAACAGAGCCAAGAAAGGGAGATAGTCTTCATGACCCCATTTCTGTCCTGGATCCAGTTGGGCCTAAAGCCAGGATGCCCTGTAAGTTCCAAGTATATGAACCAATAATTCTCCCTTTTCCTACATTTTTCTTCTCCTCCCCCATCCTTCCTTCCATTCTTTCAACTGTGTGTGTGTGCGTGCGTGTGTGTGTGTTATAATCGAAACATCCATCAGTTACGGATTGGTTAAACAAATTATATTATATCCAAATAATGAAATTTATGCAATAATTTAAAAGACTCTTATAAAGCTACTTATTAATCATTGCATTACTTATTATAGAAAAAAATAAGCGAAAATGACTGAAGCCCTCATTGGGAAATGAGATAAATTAAGTATATTGTATCCATACACTCAAATAAGCAACCGTTAAAATGAGTCATATGAAGCTAACTGATTGACATTAAAAGATGGTCATGACATATTGTTGATTAAAAAAAGCAGGCTATGAAACAAGTTACAAATATACTCTTATTTTATAAAATTATGTAATTTGGGGTCAATAAATGTAGCAAACTCTTGAAACCAGTTAAACATTATTATTGGGATTTTAGGCGCTTTTTTCCTATCCTTTATTATTTTCTTTATTGTTTTAATTATATGTGCATATATACTAGAGAGAGAAAATGAAAACTTTCTATTTTCTAGGAATAAAGAAAAATAGAGCAAGGAAGAAAGGAAAAGAGAGAGAATCTGAAGAGAAACAAGAACGGGAGTGTCTATCGTTTGAATTTTGCCTAAATGATTCAGGGAGGAGGCGCTACTATCCCGTGAAGCTGAAAAAGGTATTTTCCAGGTGGACAGACGAGGAGAGTATATCCAGAAAGATGAACCAGCAAAGGTGAAGTTTCAAAAAAGTAAGAAGCCATGATGTCTTAAGGAATAAGTTTTCGGATATAGCAAATAACTGCCAGTAAATTAGCAGTTTAATCTTAATAACTAGGCCAGAGGCCATTAAAGTCAATGTTAACACAAGGAGTTTCATATCAGGATTGTGTGTGAGATGTACAAGGGAAAAGGAAAATACAATACCTCGAGGACACTGGTCTCTACACCCAATTGCTGACCATGCCTGTCCTTTGAGGTCTATTAAATTTCTTTAACTTAACATGTTCAAAGAAAAACTCTTGTTCTTCTCTCCAAATCTGCTCCTCGTCTATATTGGTTAATTTTGTGTGTCAGCTTGACCGGGTCATAAGGTTTCCAGATATTTGACTAAACATCATTCGGGGTGTTCCTTGCCTTTTTGGATACAATTTTTTAAAAGATTTTATTTATTTATTTGAGAGAGAGGAGGAGCAGGGGCGGGGTGGCAGAGGCAGAGGCAGAAGCAGGCTCCCCACACAGGGCTCCATCCCAGGACCCTGGGATCATGACCTGAGCCAAAGGAAGATGCTTAACCTTAACCAACTGAGCCACCCAGGTGCCCCTGGATACAATTAACATTTAAATCAATGGACAGTAAAGCAGATTATCCTACCCATGGTGGGTGGGCCTCATCCAATCAGCTGAAGGCCTGAATAGAACAAAAAGGCTGGCCCCTCTGTAAGTAAGAGAGAATCTCTCCTGCCTTCACACTTGAACACTGGATTTTTTCCTGCCTTCACTTTGAACTGAAACACATTAGCACTTCCTGGGTCTTGAATGGCTGGCCTTGGGACTGAAGCTAGCTACACCATCAGCCCTTCTGACTCCACAGTTTGCCGATTTGCCCTGCAGATCTTGAGGCTTGTCAACCTCATAATCATGTGAGCCAACTCCTCACGATAAACTTCTTTCTCTGTATTTATATATATCCTATTGATTCTGTTTCTCTGGAGTACTCTGACAAATATATTCTTCCTTTCCCATAATAGGAAAACATGGTGAAATGAATCCACCAGTACCTTAGTTATAAAAGCCTTGGGGCCATCCTTGACTCTCTTTCTTTCACACGAAAGGTCCAATCCAAAGGGAACTGTATTAGCTCTACCTTTCAGATACATCCAGAAGCTGACCACTACTTATCTTGTCTCCTGTTACCATCATGGGCTAAACATCCACCATCTCTCGTCTGGACCAGTGCAGCAGTATCTTTATTGGTCTTCCTGCTTCTGCCCCTGCCTCTTTACAGCCAACTGTCTTCGCAGCAGTCACTGTGCTCCTTCTTGAACACGTCAAATCATGTCCAGCCTCTGCTCAAAACCCACTAATGGTTCCCATCTAACAGGGGTAAAAGCTACTGTCCTCCTCATGCCCTGCAGGCCCCCGCAGGATCTGGCTGCCCCTGCTACCTTACTGGCCTGGTCTTCTACCACCCTCAGTTCACTCTGTTCCTTGCCTCTTTGTCTATTTTCTTCTTTTTCTTTTTCTTTTAATAGGCCGGAATCCCTCTGTTGAGACACTCTATTCCCAGATCTCCATAGAGTCCTGCCTCATTTCCTTCAGGACCTTCCCTGCCACCATGTATGAAATATTCTTCTCCGCCATCTTCCTACATCCTCTTACTCTTCTTTGAGGCATGTTTCACCAGCAGACATAGAGTGCATCTTATTTTATCTTGAGTCTCCTTCTAGAATGTGAGGCCCATGAAAGCAGATAATTGCCTTGCTCTTATATCTTCTGCACATGGAGCAGAGGCTGGCATGCAAGGAGGCACTCAATATCTGTTTGCTGATGAATTAAATTTCTTTCCATACATCGAAGGAAACAAAATGCTTTTGATGTAAGCATAGTTAACGATTACTGATCACATACTATATATTGGGCACTAGGCCATGCTTCTCACATATACTAACTTACTGAGTTCTCACAACAACCCTTGGGGGCTCAGAGCATTCTCTGAATGAAAACAGTAAGGCAGAGATAACTTTACTAATGTCATGTGCTTATGGGCGGGGTGGAACCTGGATTCTGGTCCAGGCCAACTCCAGAGTGCACACTCAACGGCTAGGTCTCCCATTCAGAATGTGCTTCTTGCAAATTTATTAGGAGATACTGAACAATAAGCAAGGATGAAAATGACTATCCCCTAAATTTATTCTTCAGGAATAAAAAATATTTCCTACTACGTAGTATCTCCACCAGGTCACAACTTAACAGCACAGCAGAGCGTAAGCACAAGGTACAAAGCTCAGGAGGCTCACCTAAAGTTCACATTGTGACACCTTTGATGCAGTTTGGTTGAGACTAACAAGATAACCGCAAAGGCTTGCTGGAAAACATTTTTCGGGTCACATGTACCTTGTAAAGTTGGTAGGGGCTTCACAAGCCCATTTGAAGAGGCACACAGTTCTTTTGACCCTTGCAAATTTAGTCATTTGTGTCTTCAGCAAGTATTTATAAGCACTGTTAGGTGTCAGGCCCAGTTCTACCCACTGGAGGTATAGAAATATCTTCTTTCACTGAATTTTCATCCCCATTTGTAACA
This sequence comes from Procyon lotor, assembly GCA_028646535.1. Lineage (NCBI taxonomy): Eukaryota > Metazoa > Chordata > Mammalia > Carnivora > Procyonidae > Procyon > Procyon lotor. Next base: position 99,725,192 of record CM053604.1, read on the forward strand.
AAATGGAGCTTATGTATCATAGTGATTTGGAGCTAAACTCTGTTGTTAGACTTGAGTACAAATCCCAGCCCTGCTGTTACCAGTTACATGACCTCGGGCAAGTTACATAACTTGTCTAAATCTCAGTGTCTTTGTTTATAAAATGGAAGCAACATTGATAATCAGATCTAGCACACTGGTTGGCCTGTAACGAGAATAAAATGAGATTACCTGATACACTGAGCATTCAGAAATATACTAGTCATGACGGTCAGAGTGGACTTATAAAAATCATTGTGATTTTAAATACGGTTTTGTATATATGAAGAACTTCGTTTTCCTAAGTTTTCCTACTAGAATCAGTTTCTCTCAAGTGACAAGAGCTTGTTCAAATTTTAGTGTCTTCAAAGAGGACAAGTTTAGTCCACATTTTCAACCAGAATGCTGAATTTTGTGATGAAGTCATAGGGTCTTACACTCACAATTAGACATCATAATAGGGCTATTAAAAGAACTCTGATTCATTAATTCGTTCATTCTTTTTTCCTTCTGGGGTTATCTGGGAAAGCTGCCCATTTGCAGAGAGCTCCTTTGGCTATCTTCCTTTGCCTTTCAGAGCCCTCAAAACAGAGTTCTTAAGTACCTCATAATGGGTCCATGAGATTGTTGATTTTGTTCATCACATGTCAGAAGTAACAAATTTTGTACTACTAAGAGACTCATTACAAAGTATAAGGGATATCTCAGGTGGTTTCTGAATGGACTAACTATTCATATTTATTTATAAATTCTTCTGCCTTCGTGGTCCTTAGGCCAGGAGTTTAAAACCATAAATTCGAATCCTAGCCTGGTACTAACTGTTCAATCTTGATTTCATTGGTGCTTTGGTGCTTACCTATCTGGATCAGAAAGCTATTGCCGGGGCAGCTGGGTGGTTCAGTTGGTTGAGTATCTGACTCTGGATTTCGGTTCAGTTCATGATCTCAGGGTCCTAGGATTGAGCCCTGCATTGCACTCTGCAGGGAGTCTGCCTGAGGATTCTCTCTTCTCCTCCTCTCCCTCTGCCCCCGCTCATGCTCTCTCACAATCTCTCAAGTAAATAAGTAAATCTTTTTTTTTAAAAGAAAGCTATTGTCTCTATCATCTTCCAACTCTAAAATTGTGCACTTGCCCACAAATAAAGCTAGTCAACGAGAAAACTCTCCCCCATTGGTCCATGGAGCTGAACGTGAGAACACGGGGACCTATTAGGGAACAGGTGAGCACCAGGTCTCTTGCATTTCGGGTCGTTAGCCCCATACAAGAAGACAGTAACAAGGGCTAAAGTGATAACATTCACACATCTTTCTTTAAGCATAAAGATATGTCATAGCTGCTTTTATTTCCTTGAGAAATGTTTGAATAATATTGGGCATTTTAAACCTATTGAATGTGCAAATGCTATTATATCTAACAGAATGTACACAAAGTTGAAAATAAAGGCTTCCCTTGTTGGTTGTTCAGTGCCTCTAACTAATCCCGTGGCACTTTTAGTTAAAATCGATATTAGATTTGAGACTCAGTTCAGACCAGCACTTCAGAGGAGTCTGGTCTTCAGATGGCAAGTTATCATCTAGCACATAACTTTTTGAGGACTTTGGGATCCTTTGAGATGAAAGGGACACTTTGAGTCTGAGCTCCCGATGAAACAGAATTAACAAAATGTCCTCGCTTAAAACAATTTCATCCTTGGAAAACAAAAGAGCTCACCCAGGACAATTGGCTGTATTTTGCAGATTGAAAGGGATCATTGAGTAAACGTTTTGGTGCTAACACCTTCCTGGTGAGGAAAACGCTTTCTAACATTCCTTTGGACTCTGCAAGTCAGGTTCCTTTGCATAGAAGGAGTCTGAGGTGTTTTCTGAAGGGAGGTTGGAGATAGGTTGTTAGAATTGTGGCTGAGCCGGTAGTATTCCGACTCCACTGAGCTCTTAATTTCTGTCCTCCATGGGCCAAGCAAAATAACCATTGCACTGTCTGAGAAGAAATAAGGAAGAGGACTATATTTTTGCATGTCTATTACCTTACAGTGTGATTTTCCATGGAATGTGTGTTGCAGTGTATAAATGTTTGATGCAGATAGATGGTTGAGTCCCTGAGCTTGATGAAGTAGGGCGCTAAACAGAAGATAAGACATTCGAAGAATCCTCATCACTGCAGAAGAATTATATTTACATAAAATAGGCATTCAATTTATGAAAATTATAACTAAGGAAGGTAGAATAAATTTAAAGCATTTACCCTCTTGAATATTTAGCTGGTCACAGTCCTGAGTTTTCCTTACCTCCACATGTGATTGTGGATACTTATGCAGTTGAGTAGCTATTTACAGGAACCAACTAAAATGAACATCCTTAAGAGCAAGTAGATGTGAAAAAGAACTGATGAGAAATTTTAGGCAAAATGCATCCTTT
>CM053604.1:99727723-99762740 GCA_028646535.1 Procyon lotor
CCAAAGAAGCACATGCATTACAAAGAAGGGCCACATGTACCCCAATGTTCATAGCAGCAATGGCCACAATTGCCAAACTGTGGAAAGAACCAAGATGCCCTTCAACAGACGAATGGATAAAGAAGATATGGTCCATATATACAATGGAATATTATGCCTCCATCAGAAAGGATGAATACTCAATTTTTGTATCAACATGGACAGGACTGGAAGAGATTATGAGGAGTGAAATAAGTCAAGCAGAGAGAACCAATTACTTTATGGTCTCACTTAGGTGCTGAGCATAAAGAAAAACATGGAGGGCATTGTGAGAAGGAAGGGAAGGGGGAATGGGGGGAAATCGGAGGGGGAGATGAACCATGAGAGACTGTGGACTATGAGCAACAAACTGAGGGTTTTGGAGGGGGTTGGGCAAGCCTGGTGGTGGGTATTGAGGAAGGCACGTTATTACATGGAGCACTGGGTGTGGGGCATGAACAATTAATCTTGTAACTCTGAAAAAATAAAATAAACATATTTGGGGAAAAAAAATCTTAATAGATGGAATAAAGTCAAGACTGGAATCAGCCAAAGAGAGAATTGGAAAATAGCACTGGGGATTCACACTGAGAGCGGCATAAGGAGATAAAAACTGTGAAAGAGAAGGTGAGTCATAAATAATAGATGGAGAGGCTCCAAAATAAATCTATAGGAGTTCCGGGGGAAAACAGATGAAAGAGAAAGACAGAAAAACAATATTTGGAGAGACAATGAGAATTTTCCACAATGGAAGACCCGTCCTTGACGTAAAAGTTCACAACAAATTCCAAGCAACATAAATAAAAATAAATCCACATTGTAGGGAAACCGTAAGATATCAAGGGCAAATTGGACAATCCTAAAAGCTACCAGAGAAAACAGACACGTTACCTATAAAAGAAGGATAATCAGACAAGCAGCAATCTTCTCATCAGCACTGAGAGATGAAATAACTATTCAAAGAGCCAAAGGAAAATATTTCCTGTCTAGCTAAATTCTCACCCTGAAACTAATCTATCATGCAAAAGAACGACACAATAGACACTTAACCCATGGAAAGTTTATCCCTTATAGAACTACTACAGAATTAACTTGAATATAAACTAAAGAGCCCAATAATATTGTAACAATAGCTAACACTTTACATACACCAGCTGTTTTTAATCCTCATTATAGTCCTATGTAGTACATATATATTTTCACCCCATTTCACAGTGAGGAGACTGGGATATAGAAAAATTAAGATCTCGTAGCAAGTAAGAATCAAGATTTGAACCAGGCAAACTAAGGAGACATTGGATGAAAGAAATAATAATAAGCAAAAAAGTTGAGAAAATAAGTGGACATATTTTAATTAACCATTGACTGTAATAATAAACTCTTTATAATTAAAAGAAGAAAACACTAAAACTATATATAATAATAATAGCAGGAGTTGTTCTGTAAGTGTCTAAATCATGCTAAGACCCTCAGTGTGTTTAGGAGAATGGTAATAAATAATAATTTAAAACTTTCTATAAAAATGTATATTTACATACGTTAAAAATATAAGGGTAACAACAAGGATAGAAATGTAATTTATAGCTTCAAGATCAGGGAAGAAAATTAAAAATGGAATAAAGGCATTTATTAATTCTGCAGAAAGTAAGAAAGGGAGGAGGAAAACTATGATAAGGAAAAGAATGGTAAAAGGAAAACAAAAGACATAAGACATATTCAAATATATCACTAATCACAATAAATAATTGTGAAATGAAATTTGTATATTAAAGGAACTTACTAATCTATTGTATTTTTTTAAATTAGCCAAGAAATTTTATTATCCAAGTTTCGTATCTGCCTCCTACAGGTTAGTATTATTTTAATCAATGATACATTGAGAACATTCGAGGGATGTATCTTGCATTTCTAATTTAAAAACCTATATTTAAAAATTGAGACTTGTGTTTACATAACCATGATGATAAAGGAAATTAAAACCCAGACGGATGGATATTTATAAAAACTATATTTCAGGAAAGGACTTGAAGTAAGAAGTCCTATCCAACTGTTTCTTTAATTAGGGAACAATTATTTTAGAATAGAGTTTTTCCCTAATTGTACTCTAGACTGTTTCAAAAGGAAAACTTTTAGCAATCTTCAAACTTTCTTTCACCTAAAATTTTAGATGGATTGCTTCCCAGAATGATTTTCTAATCAACATTATAGGAAATCTTCTGGTTGATAAAAGGCCAGATGTCTATATACTTCTTAAAAGTTGAATGAATTTTTAATTTTTTAATTTTTTAAAAATTTTTTAAAAAGATTTTATTTATTTATTTGACACAGAGAGAGAGAGAGATCACAAGTAGGCAGAGAGGCAGGCAGAGAGAGAGGGGGAAGCAGGCTCCCCGCTGAGCGGAGAGCCCGATGTGGGGCTCGATCCTGAGATCATGACCTGAGCAGAAGGCAGAGGCTTTAACCCACTGAGCCACCCAGGCGCCCCTGAATGAATTTTTTAATTTATTAATGCAGATGACATCCAGTATTTAACACACCAAACCAGAAAGAATAATTTTTATTGTCCATGTGCTATATGAACATGAAGTTAAAATGTAAATCTCGTTAGTCAAAACTTTAGCTTCCATGTCATGATAATCTCCAAGAACACAGATTTCGGCATCTTGTGTGGAAAATGTACTTTGCAAAACTAACAACGTTCTCGGAGTTTTCAGGTTGTCATTATCGTGCTCTTTTTGATTGCAAAGTGCAAAAGATTTCCAAACAAATTGCCTGCACATTGAGAGCTTCCTGCAGCTACCACCACAATCAATACAGAAAACTGTTTCATCATCTAGGACTCCCTCCTGCTACTCCTTTAAAGCCACACCTACTTCCTCTCCCACCCATCCCTAACCCCTGGCAACCACTGATCCTTCTCTATCTGTATAATTTTGTTATTTCAACAGTGTTATATAAATGGAATCATTCAGTATGTAAGCTTTTTTTCTCATCCATCATTATTCTCTTGGGTTTCATCCAAGTTATGACATTTACTGATATTTCTTTCCTTTTCTTGGTGAGTAGTACTCTTCCTTGGCATAGATATACCACCGTTTATCGGTTCACCCATGAAAGGACAATTGGATAGTTTCCAGACTGGGGCCAATTTGAATAAAGCTGCTTTTAACATTCATGTACAAGTTTCTGCATGAACTTAAGTTTTTATTTCCCTGTGGTAAACGTCCAAGAGCACAGTTGCTAAATTACACGATAAGTACATGTTTACTTTTTTGAAAAGGCCAAACAATTTTCCTGAGTGGATGTACTATTTAACATTCCTACCAGCAATGTATGAGTGATCCAGTTTCTCTGCAGCATTTTGTATGGTCATTATTGTTAATTTAATCCATTCTGGTAGGTATGTAGTGATTTATCTTGTCAGTTTAATGTAAATTTCTGTTAAGGGCTAATGAAGTTGCCTATCATTTTATGTGCTTTACATGCCATCTATATGTTCTGTTTGGTCAAGTGTGTGGTCATGTCTTTGGCCCATTTGCTAATTTGATTATTTATCTACTATTGTACTTGGAGAATTCTTTATATTTTCCGGATACAAGTCGTTTGTCAGATATATGTTTTGCAAATATTTTCTCCCAAGTTGTAATTTGTCTTTTCATCCTCTTAAGAGTCTTTTCCCAGAGCAAAAGTTTTTAATTTTGATGAAGTCCAAATTAATAGCTTCTCCATTTATGGATTTGTGCTTTTGCCCCTTTGTCAACACTAAGTTAGTCTATTTCTGTGGGTCTCTTTCTGGGATCTCTATTCTGTTCCTTGGATGTATGTGTCTATCCCTTCACCCATGTGACACAGTTTTGATTACTATAGCCATCTAAGTCTTGAAATCAGTAGGCTGATTCCTCCTACTTTATTCCTTTTTTTTTTTTTTCCAGAATTGTTTAACTATTCTAGTTCTCTTTTTATTTCTCAGAAGTTTTAGGTAATCTAACTATGTCTATAGAAGACCTTGCTGGTATTTTTATAGGAAACACATTAAACTTGGGAAAATTGACATCTGTTTTGTGTTGTATATCTTTAATCCATAAACACAGTATGTCTCTCCATTTATTCAGATCATCTTATAATTTTTATCATACAGATTCTATACATTTTTGTTAGATTTATACTTAAATATTTAATATTCTTTGGAGCCTTTTGTAAATATTATTGCATTTTTTGGGCTCCTGGGTGGCTCAGTTGGTTAAGCGACTGCCTTGGGCTCAGGTCATGATCCCGGAGTCCTGGGATCAAGTCCCGAGTTGGGCTCCCAGCTCCACGGGGAGTCTGCTTCTCTCTCTAACCTTCTCCCCTCTCATGCTGTCTCTCATGCTCTCTCTCTCTCTCTCTCAAATAAATAAATAAATAAGATCTTTAAAAAAATAGTATTGCATTTTTTAAATTTTCAGTTTCTACCAATTTGCTATTAGTATATAACAATGCAAATGAATTGGGCATGTTGATCTTATGTCCTGCTACTTGCTCACCTCACTTATGAGTTCTAGGAGGTTTTGGTGGTAGTGGTGGTGGGGGGAGATTCCTTTGGATTTTCTAGCTATACAATCATGCTATCTGAAAATAGAGACATTTTGATTTCTTTCATTCAACATATTGTATTTTTAAAAAGTTAAGTTCTGTGCTTGGTTCAAAATACGTAGCTTAAGAAGATTCTGAAAATTTGAAAACAAAGAATGGAACAAGATATGCTAGGTAAATACACACATACACACAGATGTTAGAGATTTTTTAATATTAGAAAAACTAGAATATAAGCATTAATAAAGATAAAAATGGGATACTACATAAATACCATTCCACCAAGAATACATAATTTTCATAAACTCTGCAACTAACAACATTGTCTTGATATCAGTAAAGCAAAAACTGACAATTTTGCAAAATATGGTGTGATCTTTGAGTACACTTACATTAAAAACTAATTAATCAGAAAAAATTGCAATGAAATAAAATTTTGAACAATACAGTTATTAAGTTTGAGTTAATGTAGACACACACACACACACACACACACCCCACATCCAAATAATAGAAAGTGTACTTCAATTCAACACTAGTGGAACTTGTATAAAATGAACCATATAAGTGGGGTTACAAATTTTAAAGTCAAGTTGCTATGTAGACCATAGTCTCTTGTCGGGGTACATTTAAATTAGAAATAAACAATAGAAAGAAAATTGAAAAAGCACATATGTTTGGAATATTAAAGATACACTTAAATAGCCAATGATTAAGGAGGAAATCACAGTGGAAATAATAAAATATTTAGAAATAAACACTATGAGATTACTACCTGTCAAAAACTGAGATAGGCTAAAATGGTACTTAAAGATAAGGTTAGCCTTAAATTCAGTATTAAAAAGATAAGAAAACAGAGAATAAGTGAGCTAGAGTAAACCTGGGTAGAGTGAAAGGTAGGGAATAATAATAATAAAGCCAAAATTAATAAAATAGAAAACAAAGAAATAAAAGAATGCAAGAAAATCCAAAATCTGCTCTTTTAAGCTATTTTAAATCTAATTCTTTGAATTGGGGAATCAATCACATGCTTCAGAATTCAAAATGTATGAACTGGTGTGTAATTAAAAGCTTTCTTTTCATATCTTTTGAACGACCATCTAATTTCCCTCTGAAAAACAACCAATATTATTTTCTTTCTCTTCTTTCCAGTGATATTGTTGTACAATAAGCCCGTATACACAGTGTGGTGCCCCCATAGTTTTCAGATCTTTAGCAAGACTTGAGTAAGAGGGAGACAGAGAACACAAACAATACTGAGAAAGGAAAAAAAAGGACATAACCATGGACGGGGTCGAGATTCTTTGCATCTTAATGAAATATTATCCCAATGATTTTTCATACATATGCCAATAAGCTGGAAACCCCAAATGAAGCAGATGATTTTTCAGAAAAATATAAACTCTCTGGGTCAGTCACGGTCCAGCCATGAAAACAGAGCTTCTTCATGTAGCCCACTTAGAGACTTTAATACAGGGGATTGACTACAAAAGGAAAACTTCCATTAAAACATCAGGTGGTGAGGCAACCGTGCGATTAGTACCATCCGGAAACTGTTACCACCCCTCAGGCTGGAGGGATCAGGGGGAATTGGCATTACTGGAGTGTAAGAACAAGGTCACTGATGGGAGCTGGATTTGTGGCAGGGGTAGAAGGGGAACCAGACCACAGGAGCCAGAACCCCAGAGGAGACAGCCACTGCCGGAGGCAAAGAGAGGGCAGGAGAAAGAGCGAGACTTCTCCCTTCCTCCTACCCACTAGTCTTCTGCCAGGGCTTACCGTTGACCCCAACTAGCTAATTGGATAGGGAATCTCAAAAATGTAGTTTGTAGCAGGAAAGCAGAAAAATGATCTGAGAGCAAATAAGAAAAAAATTGACATCCTAAAATTAACTCTAGGAAAATACCCAATAAGCCAGTCACCATTAAAACAATGAGATCTGCAAGTAAAATATTTTCTATGCTTTCCCTAGCCTGCTTATCTCCAAAGATCCTGGACCCAGACAGTTTTATAGGAATTAAGCAGATAATTCTAGTATTATGTAAGTTATATTCGATAACTTAAAAATGGAAAAGTTACCCTAGTTTTTTTTTATGAAGCTAGTGTAACTTTGAAACAAAAACTAGAGAGGGATAGCATAAGAAAAAGATAATCATAAAATAATCATATTTCATTTATGAACATAGACAGAAATACCCTAAGTAAAATAAAAACAAATTGAATTCAACATACATATATGTCTGTATCTATATAAATGATACATCATAATTAAATGGAGTTTTCCCATCATGCAAGGATGTTTCAACATCATAAAATATATAAAGTAATCGGCATTGTCAGATTGAAAGAGAAAAATCATTCTCAACAAATGCAAAAAAAATATGTTGGGATAAAATAAAATATTTAAGGTTTTAAAAAATCTTAGTAAATTATGAATGGGAGGGAATTCCTTAAATCTTATTTCTAGACTCAGTCCACTTCATCACCTAATTTTTTATCCTCAACCCAACGAAATCAGGCCATAACCTTCACCATTTCACTCCCAAATTTAATGGAAAATGGTGATTTTAGTCTCTCAGCAGCTTTTGACCCAGAGGATCTCTCCCTCCTTCTTGCAATAGTTTCTTCCTTTGGGCACTGTGACCACACACCCCTGGTTTTTTTCCCTAGATCAGCAGTCATCCATTGTCACTCTTATTTGCTGGTGCCACTATATCTTTCTGATATGTAAATGTTAAAGTTCCACATGTTCAGCCTTCCATGCTCTTTGTTTTCCCTCTTCTCTTAATACTTGCCATCCTGAGTGCCTTTAAACACTACATGGGCACTGATGACATCCTAAGGCATATCCAGCTCCAAACCCTTTGTTGACATCTTCACTGAATGTCAAATAACTATCTCAAACTTAACTTGTCCAAGGCAGAGTTCTGGGTTTCCCTTCCTCCACTGCCAACATCTTTACTTTTCCCTCTTTAGAGCCTGCCTTACTCTGCAAAGGAAACCCTGTCTTACCAGTTGCTCAGGCCAGAGATGCACAGTCATCCTTAACTGCTCCCTTTCCCTCCACCTTGCCTCCATATTCAATCTTGGTTTTATCTTCAAACGTTTCTTTAGTTCAACCAGTTCTTACCCCCTTCACAGCTACCAACACACCCAAACCAGTGTAATCTCTTCTGCAATTGGCTGCAATTGCTTCCTGATTGGTCTCTCAGTTTCCACTCTTGTTGTCCTACAGTCAATCCTGCTAACAGCAGCCAGAAAGAACTTCTTAAGACGTAATTCAATTCAAATCATGTCCCTTCTTATGACTCCCCCGAGTCTTCTATCGGCGCCCAGAATAAATTCCAACTTCTTGCCATCCCCTGCGTGGCCTGCCAATACTGCCCCAGTGACCTGCCTCCTACCGTTCTCCCTGTTGGCACCCTTCTAGTCACACTGCTCTTCCTCTGCTTCTTGGACACACTAGGCTCATGACCTCTTAACATTTCTTTTACTGCCTCCTGCCTATGCCTATGCCCCCTGCCTTTCTTCCAGCCCTTCACATGACCTGTGATGCTCAACCAGATCCCCTTTAAAGGGTCTCGTTACCTCACCTTCTATAATCTCAATGAAGAGCCTGCAGTGGATGGCCTCTGTAGGCTTAGAGGAAGATTGCCACCTTGTTCGTGGTTGTGCTATTTCCTGGGATAGCTGTATCTAATGCCTGATCCTTGCAAGTGTAGAAAGGCTAAGTCCTCCTGCCCCCACTATTCTAGCCCTTGAATGGGATCATTGCAACCCTAGAGCTCCCTATCAAAATGGACAAGGCTGTTGTTGGACCTGTACTGAAATTCAGCTTCTCTCTCTGTCCACTCGTCTTTGCTTCTTCTGGCTCCCACAGGTGTTGGTCCCAAGGGTACTTTCTAATACATGATCTGCATACTGATTTCTATCTCAGAGCCTACAATGTGTAATGCACATGGCTTATTCAGTTCTCTGCTCTCAGGTTAATTTCTCAGACAGGCCCTCTCTGAACACCCTTTCTAAAATAAGCATTTTCCTACCACTCTATTTTTCTTTAAATCATATATCAATTCCTGAAAAATGTGTGTGCACATGTGCAGACATATATATATATATATATATATGAAATATATATATTTCTCTCACTATCTTATAAGCTCCATGAAAAACTTTGTCATATTTACCACTCCATTCTCATCGCTTAGAAAATTTCCTGGCACAGGGTAAGATCTGAATAAAAAATGTGTTGAATGAAAGGCTGAATGAAACTAATAATGAATATCAAAGATAAAAAACAATAGAAACCCTTTTCATAACTGTGCAGTTTTAGGATTTTAAGGAAAAAAAGTACAAGGTATCTGGTATTATCCTACTGCTTAATAGTCAATAAAATGAAAATAATGATTAGAGGAATAAGAACTAGAAAAGAAGAAACAAAATTAACTTTATAGGTAAGCTTCATGAATGTCTATGAAAAGAAGTATCAAGAAAGTGTCAGACAACATATTCAAATTAAAAAGAGAATCTAGCCTATGCCAAATATAGTAGATAGAAGATGAAAATATAGCTCTATAGCATTTCTATACATAAGTAATAATCTGAAAATATGGTAAAGATTGTTTATAAGATTAATAAAAACTGTAAGTACTTAGGAATAAATATAACAAAGGTGTATAAGATATTTTGAATTTACAATTTACAAAAGATTTGTTGAAGAACATAAAAGAAGACTTGAAAAAACATGAAATGCTATGATAGTAGAGAAGAAGACTTAATATAGTAAGAAGTCAATTTCTTCCAAATTCACCTTCCAAAAGTAAATACAACTCCAGTGAGAACGGCAATAGAGTTTTTCACAGAACTTGACAAGCTAATTCTAAAATTCATTTGAGAGTAAAGGGCAAAAATGAGCCAAAATAAATTTTAAAACAACAAAATGGGAGAATCCTGACTCAGTACCAGACTGGAATATTTAAGACAGCATAACATTAGGGCAAGGAGAGATAAACTGATGAAACAAAATATAAACACACAGAAATTGGACTATGGAAAACTTGGGGTAGGATAAAGGTTGCATCACAAATCAATATCAGTATTTGATAAGTCATGCTACCACAATTTATATGGAAAAGAAATGAGTCCTACCTCATACCACACACACACAACACACACACAATTCTGATGAATTACAGAGTTAAATGTGAAAAGCACATTTTGAAAGAAAACATGAAAGTTTTATTATAACAAATCAGTGTAGGGAAAGATTTGTTAGATAAGACATAAATACTGATCATACCATAAAGAAATACTGATCAATGTGATGATATCTTAATTTTAAAATTTAACATCAAGGAGCACCTGGGTGGCTCAGTCTGACTTCAGCTCAGGTCATGATCCAGGCGACCTGCTCAGCAGGGAACCTGCTTCTCCCTCTCCATCTGTCACTGACCATGCTTCTGCACATTCTCTCTCTCTCTCTCTCTCTCTCTCTCTCTCTCTCTCTTTCTTTCAAATAAATAAATAGAATCTTAAAAATAAATAAATAAATAAATAAATAAATAAATAAATAAATAAAATTTAACACCAAGAGCAAGAACCACCACATAACAATAACAAAAAACCCCAACAGATGTAAAAAGACAAACTATAGACTAGAAGACATTTGCCATGAACCAAACTCACAAAGAATTAGTAAGACAAGCAATCCGATAGACGAATGGGCAAAAGATATGAACAGATACTTTTCAGAAGAAAACTGAATGATCAATAAGCATATATTAAGATGGTCAGCCTTACTGTAGTCAGGACAGCGAAAATAAAAATGAGAGACCATTTCGTACCTACTGATTTGGAAAGAATAAAAAATCTGAGTCTAACAGAGACTCTGTCTTGTTACCGTCAGGGGTACAAAAGAATTTGAACAGCAAAGTTAAGATGTTTGTATTTTACCATCCAGTGATTCCAGTCCTAGAAAGTATTCTTTAGTGCAGAGGACTCTTACACAAGGAGTAATGTACAAGAAATTTATTGCTGTATTATTTGTAGTAGAAAAAATATTGGAAACCACCTAAATAACCTCCAATATATAAGAAAACCTGTATAAATTGTCAAATACAATCATTCAGTAAAATACTGTACACCTGGGAAAATGAATGACCTAAAGCTCCATGTTTCAATGTGGATAAAGCTTAAAAAAACAGAATGCTGGAAAAATGTAAGCTAGAGAATATATGGAGTGTAATAAAGTTTAAGAACAACAACAACAACAAAAAACCAAGGCTATGTGTTGTTTATGTTGTATACTATGTAATTATAGATCTAATCCATTATAAAACCATTCATGGGAATGCTATACAACAGTTTTTCTTCAGGGAAAGAATCAAAGTGATACAGTTGGAAATGGCTACACAGGAAGCTTTAACCATATTTATATTGTTTTATTTCTTTTAAGAAACAATTGGATCTAACTATGACAAGATGTTGGAATTTGTTAAAACTCAGTGCTATGCACAGAAGTGTTCATTATATCATTCTTTATACTTTCATGTACGCTTGAAATCTTTTATTTAAAATATTTAAATTATAAAATATTTCAAAATCAAGAAAAATAAAGAGTGTCAAAAGGAAAAAAAAAAAAAAAAGAGTGTCCAAAGGTTCGGTTTTTTCAAAATCGCCCAAATACCCACGAATAGGGAACTAGTTAAGCAAATGTTAGTACAAAATGAATTATTATGCAAATACATAAAATGTTTTATGTTTATACAATACAGAATGATGACTAAATATTTTGTTGAATGAGAAAGTTTATAAAATGTTATGTACAGTATAATTTCATATGTACATAATATCCATATATATATATCAGAAAAGTTAAAACAGGGGCACCTGGGTGGCTCAGTGGGTTAAAGCCTCTGCCTTCAGCTCAGGTCATGATCTCAGGTCCTGGGATCAAGCCCCGCATCGGGCTCTCTGCTCAGCGGGGAGCCTGCTTCCCCCTCTCTCTCTGCCTGCCTCTCTGCCTACTTGTGATCTCTCTCTCTGTAAAATAAATAAATAAAATCTTTAAAAAAAAAAAAAGAAAAGTTAAAACATTTTAAGTGATTGTCTATGGGTATATCTAGATAGATGTCTTTGCTATTTTTCTCTATTTTTTAATTATCACATGTATTTTTATAAATACAGTAAAACTATTGAAATAGTGCTTTGGAATTCATCTACTATAGAACTATAAATTAAAATGGAAAAGAAATACCAATTTAATTTAAATTTTCATTTATTTTTTTTTCAGTGTATAACACTAAGTACCAGCAAAGCTGCAATTAAATTTCACCCTCAATTACTGACATTAGCCGTGTGAATCAGCATCACATTTTTTTCAAAATAATTTGGCGATATGTAACAATAACACTAACAAAACAGGCTGTTATCCCGAGGAATTAATCAAAAATACACACTAGAGTGTACAAGCAAGTATGTTTTTGTTAGAGCATTATGTAGAATGTTAAAGAACTGGAAAGAACCTTGATGTCCAATGACAGGGGATGACTCAATAGATAACAGTATGTATAATACTAAGTCACACATGTATTTTATGTAACAGCACATAAATATTAAGTAGCCAATAACAAGCATGTGTTTGAGGAATACCTAGTAATATGAAATATGCCCACAAGTAAAAGAAGGATATAAGATATACTCCAAATTTTGTCTTATGTAAGTTTTAAAGACTAGGAAGAAACAGCAAAATTTAACAGTGGTTATCTCTGAGCAGTTAGATGATCAATGTTTTAAATCTATTTCTGAATTTTCTAAATTTTAATGAACATAAATCTAATGAGCTGGAAAAACTGGGCTTTTGATTTTATTTTTATTTTTTAAAAGATTTTATTTATTTATTTGAGAGAGAAAGAGAGAGCACAGGAGAAAGAGCACAAGTGGAGGGGAGGGGCAGAGGGAAAGGGAAAAGCAGACTCCCTGCTGAGCAGAGATTTTTTTTTTTTTTTTTTCCCCTGATGCAGCGCTCCATCCCAGGCCCTGAGCCAAGGCAGCCGCTTAACCAACTGAGCCATCCAGGTGCCCCCAAACTCTGCTTTTTTTTTTTTTTTTTTAAGAGAGATATAGAGATCACAAGTAGGCAGAGAGGCAGGCAGAGAGAAAGGGGGAAGGAGGCTCCCTGCTGAGCAGAGAGCCCGATGTGGGATGTGGGGCTCGATCCCAGGACAACAGATCATGACCTGAGCCGAAGAAAGAGGCTTTAACCCACTGAGCCACCCAGGTGCCCCTCAAACTCTGCTTTTTAACAAAGAAAATAACCTACATCCCTGGGCCTTTCCCACCTCAGCTCTTCTCACTGTCCAGTCCAGGCGGCACTAGCCTGTGGAGCACGGAGAGATCCTTGGGTACAATCCGTAGCCGGTAACTACAAAACACCATCACAAACTGTCCCCTTGACCAGACTCTCTTTTCAAAAATGTCCGCAGGGTTAGAAGTCTGCCCAGGTCAACAAACAGAAAAGGCTAGTGAAGGATCGCCATTTTATTCCCCCATCTTGCTCAAGTATGTAAATCGTCCTTACTACCCTTTGCCTCAGGTTTATTAGCCATCCCGTCGTCCTGAACTGGTTTATGCCATGAACAGGGAGCATTCCTTGCCCCAGGGGAAGGGTTAAACTACAAGAAAAGAGGGGTGGATTGAACAAGGAAGAAAAACTATCAACATGTCATAAAATATACGTGCTATTTCTAATTTATTCCTGTTCATTTGAGCAACACATCTAACGTGATCCTAACATTTCTAGTAACGTGGCGTCGTTATCCCTCTGATAAAGTGTGAGTGTCTCTAACTCTCATTTGGACCTAGTGAATTACTGTTTTACTTAATGAAAAAAAAGATAAATTATATTTGATTTGTATTTATTAATTTCTATGAATTTGGTTTATGACATTTATGAAAGCTTGGGCATGTAATTTCTCCTTTCTTTAATTTACACCCGGGGAACTGTTTAAATATAATTTTAAATGATGCATAAAATGCTTCCTGACATATTTGTTTTCTGAATTTCCAACATGCATATTTGCCATTTCTATATGATGAACAAACACTGCCTTAAATTGTGGAGAAAGAAAAATGTTACCTGTTTGGGATTCTTTTATTAAATCTTAGCTCTTGTATTTTGGTGGCAGCAGGCTGAGTTTCCTGGAGGTTGATAAGTTTACTTGCAATTGCGATCTGGTTCGTGCTAACTCAATTTGATAGGTAAGGCTTTGCAGGTGTAGCAATCATCAATTTGGTGCAAAACCTCAGAACAAAGTCTAAAAATAGATGTCACTCTGATAGTATTTTGGGGGAATAGAGGAAGTTAAATAACAGATGAGGTATGTTTCTTAAAGAAAATCATTATTTCTCAGATTATCTCCTAGGCATAAAACAACTCTTTATCACAAAATAGGTATTTTTCTTCATACTTAATTTCTTCAGAATGATTCTATTTTTCCTGTTCTGTATTTTGGTCACATTAATTTGTAACCTCTTTGAAAGCTACATGTACAGCTACTGTTCAGATAAGGTTAACATTACGAAATTTCAATTTTGAATTTTTCAAATGCAAGCTTCACTTGGTATTTCGCTTCCTTCAGAATATGAGACAACTATTCATTTTGCTTCATTTTTAATAAAAAAAATATTTGAAAAAAAAAGATCACTCTTTCCTGAGCCATCCGCGAATAGAAAAAATATGGAGAGGCTCAGAGTGCTGCTCTTCTACTGACTTCTGTCATTAAAACAGATGTTCTCTATAACCTTGACCAAACAACTTCATCCTCTAATCAGAAAGGAGCAGACTTGTTTGTGGATTTATGATAGATGTCTGTGCCAGAGCTTGGAAGACCGTCTAGGACTGTGGGCTCTTACAGACTTGTTTTTGTGCTGATATTTGGCTTGTAATTCATATTTGAATTTGTTGTATATACTTTCATCAAAACATGGTTTTCTTTTTTGAAAGAAATCCTCTTATGCGTTGGGTATTTCCAATGTACTCATCACGATCGTGAGTAGCTATAGCTTTAAATATATGATGGACTTGCTGATGTCAGCAGCTAAAAACTAATGCTGCTGATATCAGCTGACAGGACACTAATTACTAGTTATGTGGCTGTTGCCTGCTTAAGGAGCTATGCAGTGAGTTATGATTTAGAGAAGCTGGAGAGCCCAGGGCTGATCTGTGAAGAGATATCTAATATGAAAATACCGCAGAAGTTCTCAGATTGATCCTCATGACAGAGATCTGTCTAATTAGGAAGTGTCTATTTTAATGTGAAACCACAAAAAAGCCCAGCTGGAAAAGAAGAATTTATAGGAAGACCCAGAGCCGTCACTAGGGTGTCTGACAGCAAATGCAACCTAAGCATGTTTCTCAGTGTTTAATCAATAGTGGCTATAGGACAATTACTCCCTGAAAGACAATCTATCTCATCATATCAAGAGGGAGGGTCTTCATAGGTGATCTGTATGGAGAGCCCCTTTTCAACACCCTTGTCTTACCTTTCGAGTTGAGGCCTGTCTAGAAGCGAGACGCTCACTAAATTAGCACTGAGAAGTTAGCCGAACTGGCAATGTTCTGTCCTTGGGCGATTAGGAGAGTCACTCCGTTCTGAGATCCGGGAGAGGCACGACCATGGAGACAGTGGGGGCATCTCCTGCAGCTGAGGAATTAGCTTGGTAAATTCTGCTGTTAGACCCTAAACTTTTTGAGGACGAGACCCTGCTCCTAAGTTTATATTCTATGTAGGTAAATACAGTGAAGACCGGTGGACTGACCCTGAAGAGCTATTTGGAGGGAAAAAATTAGAGTTTTCCTGGGAAGCTACAAAAATGAAATCTGGCCACTTACTTGCCAAACGTGAGAAGACACCAAACAGCAGAGCTTTGAAACATTTTTTGTGGGAATGAAACAAGGTACGCAGGTGTGGACACTGGTCTTTACCCCTCTGCGGCTTTCCTTCGTTTCTTGCCTCTGTGTCTGTGTCTTCAGTTGAAATGCAAAGAGTTTCACAGACCAGCCCGCTGAGCAGGCTGTTAATGAGTCACGCCTGCCCCCTGGCTTGACTTTGGCACAGTCTTAATCTCCATGAAGAGAGACAGTACAGAGGAGAAAAGGGGGTTTTGAAAACACTTGCTTAGGTGATACACATGTTATTGTTTCTGATCTATCCACAGAATAGGTAATAAGCGACAAATCATCCGAGGCTATTCCAGAAATACCAACACATTGATTTCACACATGTTTGAGCCTTGATTCCAGAATGTGAAGCCCGGGACTGAGCCACGGGGTTGGATGGAAACAGGATGGCTATCGGGCCATGAAGAATGGTGACTGTTCGGTGTCCAGCTTGCCTGTTGTGCAGCTACGTGACTGTGAACGCTGCAGATTCCTCATCTATGAAAGAGCTCCCTGTGTCCCATTGCGGTGGAGTGGAGTAAATAAGGTCATACCCGTAGCAATCCTAGCACAATGCCGGCCACGATGGGTGCCCTGGAACCATTGCTGCCTTTGTCCTTCATCTTATTTTGGGTTTCCACCACAGCAGACTCTGAAACACAGATTCCGGGACCTGGATATTCTAGAAGAGTCGGGAAGTGAAGTGGGGATTGGGAAGCAACCCGTAAGGGTGTGTCATTAAGCTAGACACCAGTGTGGGTGACTGAAACTTAATCCTGCAGGAAAATGGTGGGGTATAGACCTCAGCATCATCGCCCCTGAGGGAGGAGAGCGCTGGGGTATTTATACACCTATTCCCAAGACTCATTGGTCAAAGACTACTGGGAGGGGAGTAGATTAATTACCAGGCGATTCCAGCCTGCTGTGTGCCTTCTGCTGTTCTGGGGGGGAAAGGGGGAGCCCTCGGCACAGAGATGCAGTTCTGGCAGCTAGAAGTCAGCTGAAGAATACTGAAATTTCCTAAGGATGTGGGCAGGGCAATGACATTCCAGTGTCTTAGAAATACCAAGACATCTAAAACATGGTAGTTTCCATCCAGAAGCCACCAATCTAATAAGGTAGATAGAACAGTTGAAGCTTCAAAGGAAAAGGTTTGTGATGCCAAGATGTCTGCAGTGTCTGGGAGCAATCATCTCCTGGATCTGCCCGGGGTGGTACTCACTACATCAGGGCCTCGGGCTCTTAGCCTTGCCTCTGATCGGTCAGCATCCACAGGCTGAATTCAGAAGAGCTGTCAGGTTCACGTGAACCAAACCCCACAGAGTCTGTGCAAAAAATTAGAATGCCCGTGGTTCCTTGGCATTCTCCCTTTGTAGGAGGAGCTGTGTGAGAGGCCAAATTATAGTCTTAAATTTAAAAATAGATAATCAGAAAAATGGATGCTATTAACAATTGCTCCCTCCCTGATATACCACGAAGATGTCTTCTTCACTGAAGGGATGGCCTGGCCAGTAGGGTCAGAGGGCAATAATTTGTCCCAAGGTCCTCACCTGACTCTGCCAGGAGTGGACACTAATTCTCCTGTTTGTGGCTTCCAGAAAGCCAGCCTATACAGTGGTTAAGGGTGAAGACTCTCGTGTAAGACCTGGTTCAAATCTTGTCCTATCATTGTATTAGCTGTGTGAACTTGGTAGCTCCTTAATCTCTGTGTGCCTCGGGTTTCCCATCCACAATAGTGTCTACATAATAGAGTTATGATGATACGATGTAATTCATATAATGTAATACATATAGAGTCCAGAATAGTATTTGGCACAAAGGTAAGCATTCGTTTTCATTATGGCTGCTATTAAGAGCCCCCTTTACATCGACACAGTCCTTCCTTAGGTATGGTAATGGCTCTCAGCAAGTTTTCTTTTGTTCTTGGAACTAGTTTATCTCACTGAGGTGTCCTTGCTTCTTGTTGTCCTAAAAGTCTGTTATTTGTGTGTTTGGGGAGGGGAACTATCTC
Organism: Procyon lotor; assembly: GCA_028646535.1. Classification (NCBI taxonomy): domain Eukaryota; kingdom Metazoa; phylum Chordata; class Mammalia; order Carnivora; family Procyonidae; genus Procyon; species Procyon lotor. The sequence goes on from CM053604.1 coordinate 99,745,264, forward strand.
ATTTCTCCTTCCATTTTCTGATCTATACATATAAAAACAAAAACAACTTAGTTGCAAAATGGCTCGGCCAGCTCAGGAGCCTGTCACAAAGTCAAGGAGTTCAGAGGCCAGAGGGCTCCCTCCAGTATGGAAACAGGAGCACTGCAACCACATTTGACTAATGGCTCTATAAGCAGCCACTCTAGGATTTTATGTCAGGAGAGGTTGCGCAATCCAGAACATCTTTAAGTTCTGTTTGGCCCTGGAACGCACTCTGGGATTCTGCCAAACATCTCTCTCTTACAACTCGAGGGCAAAGCAACAAATCAAAGCCACTGTCAGATTTAGCCCTGATAAATGAAGTATGTTCGTGGATGGAGCCAAAGATCCCAAACCATCCAGGAGCACAATAGGGCTCCCTACAAAGCGAATGAGATGTATCAGTACAGAATCGACACATTGAAAGAACTGTTAGAAAACCTATCAGCTGCAAGTAGGGTGGAAAGGACGCCTGACTTAAAGAGCCTGCACAGTCCACGAGGATAATAGGATTCCTTGGAAAGTGAATGGAGGGTATCTCTACAGAATGTGGCCATTGAGGGAGCTGTAAGGAAGCAGATCAACAGCAAGTGTGATAGGAAGGTTATTGAACTTGGAGGGAAGTTTTACTTCAAATGGGTCACTAATGGCCTGTGGGACTCTGGGAAGGTCGTGTAGCCTTTCTGCACTTTCTCTATCAGATGAAAAGTTGGATAGTTGTTCTGTAGGAACACTCCACGTCTAACACTATTCTGTGATTCTAAATACTGAAAGAGATGGAAGAGTGGAATTGCTGTTTCGGATGGAAAACAAAAATGTCAGTGTTCCTTAAAGCTTCCCCCCCAACAATCCACAGTCCCTGGCAAGAAATCTAAGTATACTAAAACGAAGCCAATTAACATTCTTTACTACTGCTCTGTCATAAATCATCGTTAACTCAGAGAAGGCAGATGGGTGAGTAGCTACATGACACATTCTTATAGATGGGCTTCTTCGTGTTCCACAAATTTAATTTCATAACACCAGAACCCCATTCTGTTCCTCAGACCCACAGTATACTGTGGACTCCCCAGGCATACATAGATAGAAAAGGTGCCGATAGATCAGTTGTATGAGGACCAAGCACTGCTCACTGGACCTGAGTAGTGTGGAGTCCTTGGTGACTCAGCAAGAGCAGTTTTGGTGAAGTGGTGGTGGGGAAAGGTGGGTTTAAGGGAGAAAGTGTGCACGGTGAAAATAGCCAAGTCTTGGGTTTTGCTCTCCAGGGAAAGAAATAAATGGGATACAGTAGAGTCACGAGAGTTTTTTTTTTAAGTGGGAAAATAACAACATGCTTGTGCACTAATGAGAATTATTCAGCAGAGAGGAAATAATTCATGTTGCTCAAGGAAAAACAGGACACTTTCTGGGTTAATATCCTTGGGTAAGTCAGACAGGATAAGACCCAACGATAGACTATATGGGCACAGGCGGGTAATGGATGGATGTGGTATTGGGAGAATCACTTCTATTTTCTCAGTGACATCGGAAACAGCATCATCAGCTGAGGGCAAAGATTGGGGAGGAGATGTTGGAGGTTTAAAGAGATAGAAGACATGAACTGGCCACCTAGGAACATGAAGTGACTGAACCAGGCTGAGTACCAGGCAATATCAAGGACCACCTGAGGTTAATGACAATGAATTTAAAGTGAAATAAGTCAGCATGTTTGGGTGTTAGTCTGGCCATGCTGTGAGAATATAAGCAACCAGTAGGCAGACTTGAAATTTAACTAGGGTTCTGGTTTAGTCAAGCCAGTATAAGGGAGAGAGGGGCAAGGGAATCAGGTCTACATGCAAAGGTACGGTTATAAAGATAGGCTATCAAATTTTAACTGAATGGGAAGGGGAGAGAGGACCTCAAGGAGGTGGAAAAGTGGAAGGCAATAAAAGGTGATATAGAAGGATTGTGTCGGGGTACCAGATGGTAAAAGCTCAAAAGATAATGGGGGGGTATAAAAAAGTAGGATGTCTGAAATTAACTTTGGGTGTGTTGCAATTATTTATGATGAGAATGTCAAAGTTATGACTGTAGAAGTAAGTAGCAGAGATTGAAGGGAGGACTGGAGAAAGGAAATGAAGGAACCAAAAGGCCAGGATACTGAAAAGAATATCTATTTGTTGACATCACATGGATAACAACTGGACTTTGAAGACACTGACAGTGAATTAGCTGCTCAAATCTTCAAGGAGTGAGGGCTGGTAGCGAGCTGAAGCTAGGCGGTCGTAACGAGTGAGGTGCAAAGCTGAGTGTTTTTTCAAGGAAGAGCAGGCTCAAAGCAACAAAATGGAACATGGAAACACCTGTTCCACTTCTGGCTCCATAGCGTGAGACTAAATAACCACCTGACCACCTGAGAGGGCTACAGGGGAAGACGTGGCCTCAGGGAGAGCCCAGTGTCAGCCCAGAGGAGGATCAAGGAACTTTCTCCCAAAAGGTGGAAAGTATAGGGCAGGTATCAGCAAACTATAGCCCATGAGCCCCCTGCTTTTTGTAACCAGAGTCCTTCAGGGAGGTGTGGAGGGAGCAAGTGAGCAAGTAAGACCCTCTCTTGCCCCGTGCTGCAGGTCACCTGCGGAGGGTAAGGCTTGCTCTGAGTACCCACTTCTCTTCACCTGTGCCAATAAGTCTCCAGGCCAATGGAGGGGACTGATCATCTTGGTTGGAACACATCATTACAGAATGTAGCCTCAGCCTTGCATTCATGCCTCTCCTTAGGTTTGGCATCGCTTACCAGATTCTCCAATACAAATTTACTCATTTTAATTTAATATTGATGCTTCATTAAACTGGAGGACTTTCCTTCTGTCCTTCAGTAACATTAGCTTGATTCTGCTTTCTGACAAATGGTACTGAACCCCATCCATGTGCAACAACTTTAAGAATTAAGTTAAATATTAAAGGCAGATGACTTACTAACATTCCATTTTATTTTAAGAATGCTCTTGCTGCATACCCAAAGACTGGTGATTCAACTTGGACTCCTGCACCCGTGGCCGGACCTGAGAAGAGATTGTGACACACACAAATTTGCTTGCTTTCTTTTTTTATTGGCAAAGGCATAAAATCTAAAGTCCTCAAAACAATAGCAAATCAGAATTGAAGTCATATCTCTGCAAACATTGCCCAACCTGGGCACATCTTGCTCAAAGGATCTAAACTTGAGGATTGCCACACTGACCAGGAAGCACTTTTCCTGGATGTCAGAAATCCCTTCAGGAACTAGCTTGTTGTTTTGCCTCTCCGTGAATCCCTCCCAAGGCAGTGAACATTTCCAAAGCTGACACTACATTACACCCAGAGAAGCAGAGGACATGGCTGATTTGTTGGCATGCATTACCCAACATTACATGTTTATTTGAGTCATTTCATTTAAGCTGTCGAGAAGATTTTAGTGAATAATAACCAGTTATTTTTCATTCATTTGTCTATCAAATACTTACTAAGCAACTACTTTTGATTTTTCAGAATGCTGCTCAGCAACGAGGAAACCAAGCCAAATAAGACATGGTCCCTGTTCATATTTTCAAAGAGGGGTGAGGGCAAGGTGAGAATGGATTCTAGAAATCTAAAGGCTTGCTGATGATTTCAGACAAGGTTCTAGAAAGGATTATTAAACAGATGTTTTGTGAGCACTCAGAGAAGAGGGCAGTGATTATTGGAAGTCAGAGTGCATCCACTAGGGATACATTGAGCCTAACATAATTTTCTCTTCTGATAAGATTAGTGTGTCCAGGGAATCATATAAGTGAGATTTTGAGAGCCTTTCATATTTTCCTTGTGGACTTATAGGAAGATGAATATTAAACCAGTGGGTCGATTTAATTACTTCTATTTTTTAATTTATTCATTCCACAAATGCTTACGGTGCCAAATAAATAATATGTAAGGTATTTTGTTAGGTGGTGGGGAAGGGTGAGTGAATCCTGTCTGCACCAAATTTACCATCTATGGCAGGAATAAGACAATTAACACGCAAAATACCCACACTGAATGATCTAGGAGAATCAACAAGGATATTGATTAATGGATGAGTGTAAGTCCCGAAGGAAGCTTCTAATGATTTGGATGGCAGACTTGGCTCTGGACTTTCCTAAAGTTTTATTAGTAAGTTGAATGATGTATAGAAAATGTTAAAATATATGGGAGGAAAATTAATTTGTGCCCCTATGTTAAAGGACATGCAAAATCATTTTCAAGCAGACTAAAAGTGCTACATAATTCAAAATTATATGAAAGTCTGGTAGAAAATAGAATAAAATCTTTGTAGTCCTGCAGAGGAATGATAATGTTCTCAGCTATAAGGAAACAAAAACAATCTAAGCAGAAAGACTGGCAAATGACAGGCTTGAATAAGTAAACTTTAAAAATACCCACACAAGGCAAAATAACATCACTAACATTAAAAGGGAAAAAAAATCAGGCTGTGAAAAAGATTTGCACCAAATATGACAGAATAATGTCTATAATACCTAAAAAGCTGTATTTAAATTTCTAAGAAAAAATATGAATAAAAACAGTAATTCATCAAAGAAGAAATACACAATATATTTAAGACACATTCACAGGAAGGAGGTTCATACTTTGCAGAGCAGTGGGGGTCTCAGAGAATCTCTGAGTATCACCATTCAACCCTAGGCTCTCAGCAGAGAATCCTTGACCAGAGAAGAGATGTTCACCTCCCCAGGGTGCATTCCTTGACATCCTTTGTACCCCCTTAGTATCCTCTGTGTATTTCTCACTGTGCTGGTTACTTTGAATTTCAATTATGTGCTTATGTATAGCCAGATCTCACTATCCTAGATTGGAAGCCTTTTGAGTGGAAGATTCATAGCACATATCCCTGGATTTTAACACCCTGAACCAGTACTTGCTAGTTACAAAATAAGTGGCATGCACATTCTTATTGGAGGGACAGTGAGTGGGGGGGTGGAAGGCCATGGGGTGATTGAACACAATAAAATAAAGAGTAATAGTATGACCGGGGTGTGAGTCTGAGAGTAGCCCTTGGATCTCTGTTCAAGAAAACACTGCCTCTCCCCAGATATCTCCTCATCATTACGAAGAGCCAAGGGATGGCACAAGAACTTTGCCTCCTCTGGACAAGGCCGTCACTTCTCCCCCATCCCCTCCAAACACTGGCACCCTCAGTGCCATTGTTGCCTTAAGACCGTCCAGACCAATCCCAGGATGGCCATTATTCCTGTTTATGTCAGTCAGCATGGGGAGCTCAGGCCATTCATCCCAGGAGTTTTATCTGCATGAACAATGATGCTGCCATGTGTCCTCCAACTCCTGACTCCATTAAGGAGGCTCTTTGGCTTTATGGCCTCTGACCAGATTCAACCAATGGAGCCTGTGACCAGGTGGAAGGAGGAGACAGAAACTGGCGTACACATTCCCCTGATGTCCTACTTGTTGGTTTGCTACGGATTGCCCTCATCCCTCTTCTCAAGGCATGGCTCCTCTCCATCAAGCTACTCTCGCCGGCTTTCTGTAACCACTCTCTCCTCTTGACTCTTTAGGTGGCAACAGATCCTATTTCTTGCCCTTTCCTGGGGACTATATCATCCCTTGTTGGCCTCCTTAACTCCTGCCCATATTTGCAAATAATCCCTTTATTAAGCTCTTCTCAGTTACCCAGTTTGAAGGTACCATCTGTTTCCTGCCGGGATTTCGACTGATACACAACCGAATAATTAGTTGTTAGATGAATGAATGACTGAATCTCTGTAAGAAAACAGAGATCACCAGGAAGCACTCTTTGCAGCAAACATAGCGGCTATGGGGATGGTGGGAATTTTTCCCATTTCAGCAACTTAACATTGGAAGCACAGAAGGGAGGAGCAGCTACCTACCTACCAAATGAGACAGAGGACATATGGACAGTGAGAGAGGGAGAGGAGGACATGAAGACCCACGCGCTGAGGCATGGGACCAACCATGAAGCCACCATCACCGGGAGCCAGTAAAGGAAATGCCCCTGATAGGGCACGTCAGGAATCCCTAGGAAGGGAGAGTGATGTGGTTTCACAATCCTAGAGGTGCAGGCTGGGCAAGAGAAATAAAGCCTCCCCTCTCACTTCTTCCTGCTGCCCCACCCACTGCTTTCTTGTGGCCTCAATGAGCTTGGGCAGCAAAGAAATGTTAGTTAGCAAAGAAATGAAAATGAGAACAGCCTGGATAAAATTACAGCTGCAAAATCAGCAGTTATATAACTGGTGAAACTAATATACCTGTGGACTGAGTAACATTAGAAATCAATGCAACTCTTTCAGAAAGCTCTATGGCACTATGTATTGCATTTTAAATAAAACTTTGTATCTTGTGACTCCGTAATCTCATTTCTAAATGTTCACCCTAAAGAATATTGGTGAAGACAAATTTGCAGTACTGCATTATCTCTAGGTTGAACAATGTATCATATATACTCTTCAGTAAACAGAGTACAATGTAGAAGTCTATGTGCAATAGGCAGAGATATAAAACTAGATCCGCATATAGGCAAAATTCGAAGGGACTAGGCAGAAATGAAAAGAGTATCAAGAGAATAGAATTAAAAATTATTTTTCCTAAACTGCTTTAATGTTACTAAAACATTTTTAAGATCAAAGAAAAAAATACATATATATGCTTCTAAATTTTAAGTGCACACCACCAGGAAGGGTCATATCACCTTCTTTCCTATAATCTTCCAATGGTTTCCTAGTGCGATAAAAATACCCTGCAAAGTTCTTTCCATAATCTTTAAGGTCATACATGCCAGGCATCTAATAACTCTTGGATCTGGTCTGTTGTCTCTTTTCCCCTGTCTACCATGTTCCTGCCATCCAGAGACTTTATATCCCTTGCAAACACCAAGTTTACTCCTTTTTAGTCTTTATTCCTGCTGTTCTCTTGGTCTAGAATGTGTTTTCTTCAGATTTTTTAAAAAAGATTTAATTATTTATTTATTATTTAAGAGAGAGCGAGTGAGCTTGGGGGGCAGTGTACTAGAATCTCCAGCAGACTCCCTAAGGTCAGAGCCTGATCTCATGACCCTGAGATCATGACCTGAGCCAAAATCAAGAGTCAGATGCTTAACCCACCGAGCCACCCAGGGGCCCCTATTTTCTTCAGATCTTCATATGGTTGCTTCTTCTGATTATTTAGATATTGTAACATTTTTAAAAAGATTTTATTTATTTGTTTGACACAGAGAGAAATCACAACCAGGCAGAGAGGCAGGCAGAGAGAGATGGGGAAGCAGGCTCCCTGCTGAGCAGAGAGCCCGATGCAGGGCTCGATCCCAGGACCCTGAGACCATGACCTGAGCAGAGGCTTTAACCCACTGAGCCACCCAGGTGCCCCCAAATGTAACATTCTTAAGGAAGCTGTAGAGACGTTGTCTATGATCTACCCAACAACTGAACATTCCTAGCTCCCACCCTGGAAACTCCCAAGGGTCAGATATTCTTTTTCCCTACCTGTGGAAATTAAGACATGGGCACGTGACTTGAAAGCAGCTAATCTGTTCTTCACCCTGGGTTTCCAATCTCAGGAGAGCGGTGAGGTCTGGGGCAGGGGCAATTGGCAGTTTTCATGGCAGCTCTGGTGCCATGGAGGGTCCAGCAGAACGCTGGTTGTATCTAAGGTTGGTGGCGTTCATCAGTGACGGCTGGCCAGTGGTGGTGCTCTTAACAGTGGCAGGGCTGGCTGACGTTGGGCTAGTGTGCAGGCTACTATGTGATTTTATCTTGGTTGCGCTGTACCCCCTGTTGGTCCGACTGAAGCTAAGTTCAGCAGCCTATGTATCAGTGCTACTGGCTACCTGAAAGTCTTCCCCAAAATATATTTTCTGCTTAAGTTAAGCAGAGTCGTCCTCTATTTTTTGCAACCAAGGACCCATAACAAAGAACGTCCCTGAAAACCCAAGCCAAGGCAGCCACTCCTCTACCCTGGTTACTCCCTGCCTAGAGTGTTCAGTTCTTTATAGCATGTACCACTATCTGAAATAATTAAATTGTGAATATCTGTTTTTATCTATTAATTGTGCATTTCCCCCACTCCCAAAATGTCAACTCATGAGAACAAAAACTGTGTTTGTTATCCCTATATCATCTAGAAGAATTGGTACTGATATTCATTTCATAATGAGATAGACAGTAGAATGGATGGTAGACACAAATTCAAAAAGTCCCAAGGACCAAAACCAATATGAAGAAATTTAATAGAGTAAATGTGAGAGCTGACTTTAAGTTGATCAATCAGTTGTATAAGTACAAGATCTGGGAGACCTTATTTTTTACAAATTTGAATGTTAAAAATGTAAAACATATGAGTTGTGATGGATGGCAAGCTCAGTAAAAACTTGACTTATAAAGGGGATCAAAGCATTCTTAGTCTACACTAATAGAAACACAGAAGGGATTGATGTTTCTGGCCAAGATGAATTAACAAAAACCAGATTTATCTTCCCACCTCAAATTAATTCAAAAATTAATTTGAGGTGGGAAACGAAAAGCATAGAACAGAATGCATGAAACAAAATTTTTTTTTCAGGCCTTGGACCACAGGCAGCACAGGAAAGTGATCACTGAGAAAGAGATGACCTCTTCATTTGCCGGGTGTACTGCCTGGAGAAAGTTTTCAGGCCACAGCACAGGGAGGGAGAACCCAGGCAAAGACTGGCAATCCCCCTAAATTGAGAAGATAGAGTTGGGAGTTCAAAGAGGTCAAGGTAACTTAAACTCATTGGTCAGTCTATCAGAGAGAAGAGAGTTTACAGAGAGAGAGAGTCCCAGAAGTCAACAGAGTGTACCCCTTGAGTTATCACCTAATGCTGATTGGCACATGTGTGTGAGAAAATAACCCGAGACTAGAAGAATCTATCAAAGAGAGCAGAGGTAGCAATTTGTGGAGTTTATACAGGCTGGGAGGAGTTCATGTTCCCAACAGCAAGAGGGAGGACAACCTCAGTACATGAGGCACCAGATAGAATACTCACAAGGTATTGGGGGCAAAATTAGCTTTAGACTAGAGAGATTGAACTGGCAGTTTAAAGCCTTCTCACAACAAAAGACCCCTCAGAGCCTAGGTAATTTCATTGGTGAATCTACCAAATATTTAAGGAATAATTAAAACTAAACACAATTTTTTCCAGAAAATGGAGTTCTCAACTCATTTTTTGACTCCAGTATTACCTTAATATCAAAAAAGACAAATACATTACAATAAAGGAAAACCACAGACAAATACCTCACATGAAAACAGACTTTAAAATTCTCACTATAGGGTTGCCTGGGTGGCTCAGTGGATTAAAGCCTCTGCCTTCGGCTCAGGTCATGATCTCAGGGTCCTGGGATCGAGCCCCGCATCAGGCTCTCTGCTCGGCAGGGAGCCTGCTTCCCCCTCTCTCTCTGCCTGCCTCTCTGCCTACCTGTGATCTCTCTGTCAAGTAAACAAATTAATTAATTAAAAAAATTCTCAATAAAATTTTAGCAAATTGTATCCTATAATACATAGTAAGAAGATTAATACGTCATAATCAAGTGGAGTTTATCCAAGGAATGCAAAACTGCTTTAACATACAAAAATTAATGTAATTCACTGTATTGACAGACTGGGAAAGAAAAGAAAGAAGGAAAGAGGGAGAGAGAGAGAGAGACGAAGAGAGGGAGAGAGAGAGAGAGACGAAGAGAGGGAGAGAGAGAGAGAGACGAAGAGAGGGAGAAAGAAAAGAAAGAAAGAAAGAAAGAAAGAAAGAAAGAAACCATATGATCACCTCAATAGATGCATAAAAAGCATTTGACAAAATTCATTTCTAAAAAAATTATCAGCAAAATTCTCAATCCGCTTAAAGACATTTACAAAGACCCTATAGGTCAGCTCATACTTTATGGTGAAAAATGGATTGCTTTCCCTATAGGATCAGGAATAAGACAACAATGTCTGTTCTCACCCCTTTTACTCATGCTTGTGTTGGAGGTACTAGCCAGTGAAACAGGCAGACTGGGCAGGAAGAAGTAAAGCCGTCTCTATTTGCCTACAACATAATCATCTATGTAGAAAATCCTTTGAAATAATTAAAAACTGTATGAGTTTACTCATATGTGGAATTTAAGAAACAAAAGAGATGAACATAGGGGAAGGGTAAAAAGAATAAAACAAGATAAAAACAGAGGGAGGCAAACCCTAAGAGACTCTTAACTATATAAGAGAACAAAACTGAGGGTTGCTGGTGGGGAGGCAGGTGGTGGGATGGGGTAATTGGATGATGGGCATTAAGGAGGGCACTTGTGATGAGCACAGAGTGTTATATGATAAATTTATATGATAAATTATGTTAAAATATGTTATATGACAAATCACTAAATTCTACCCCCGAAACTAAAAATATACTATTATGTTAACTAAGTTGAATTTAAATAAAATCTTAAAAAAAAGAAATAATCTTAAAAATTACTAGAACTTATGAGTAAGTTTGGCAACCTTTAAGATACAACATTGATAACAAAAATCAATTGCATTTTCATAGGTACAAGCCACAAACAATTGGAAGTTTAAAAATGGTACCATTTACAAGAGTGTAAAAATAGATACACTTTGGAATAAATTTGGCAATAGATGTGCAAGACCTGTACTCTTAAAAATATAAAATACTGTTGAAAGAAATTAAAAACCTAATGAAAGGAGGCATATAGTAGGTGCATGGATTGAAAGATTCAACATTAATCAGACATAAATTATCTCCAGGTAGTCTAAATTTAATGCAATCTAAGTTAAATCCCAACAACTTTTCAAAAAACTAGAAATTGGCAACCTGGTTCTGAAGCTTATACAAAAATGCATAGGACCTAGAATCACCAAAACAACTTTGAAAAATAGGGACTTGGGCTATATCATTTTAAGTCTCATTCTAAAGATATCATAATTAAAATAGTATGGTAAAGGTATTAAAAAACATATAGATCAATAGAACAGAACAGAGCCCAGAAATAAATGCACAGTGGGCATTTAATTTTTGACAAATGTGCAAGGCAGTTCAGTAGAGAGGGGCAACCTTTTCAATAAATGGTGATAGAACAGTTGGATAACCATATGCGAAGGGGAAAAAAATGAAATGACAAAGGAAGGAAGGAAAGAGAAAGAAAGAAGAAAGAAAAAAAAGAAAAAGGGAGGGAGGGAGGGAGGGAGGGAGGGAAGGAAGGAAGGAAGGAAGGAAGGAAGGAAGGAAGGAAGGAAGGAAGGAAGGAAGGAAGAAAAAGATGGAAGGAAAGAAGGAAGGGAAGATTAAAGGAAAGAAGAAAGAAAAACAGAGAGAGAGGGGGAGGGAAGGAAGGAGGGAGGGAAGAAGGAAAGAATTGAACCATTTCCTCACACCATATCTAAAAATTAACTTGAAATGGATGATGGACGCAGGCATAAGAGTTAAAACTGTGGAACCTCCAGACCAAATAGGAGAAAATCTTAGTAACTTTGGATATATGAAATATTTATTAAATAAGACACAAAATGTACAAATTATAAAAGACAAAACAAACAAATTAGACTTTATTCAAATTTAAAATTTGTTCTTCAAAGTCACTATTATGAAAATTAAAGAGCGAGCCAAAGACTTGGAGAAAACATTTGCAAGGCATATATCCAAGAAAGGACTTGTATTTGGAATATGTAATATAAAAGACCCTTATAACTGAATAATAAGAAGAAAAGCAACCCAACAAAAAGAAGGCAAAGATTTGAATGGATATTTCTCAAAAAAGATTTTCAGACAGCAAATACACTCGATATCATTACATTAGGGAAATGCATATTAAAACCATAATATGACACTCAATGCACACACACTAGAATGGCTAAAATTAAAAAGATGGATGATATGAAGTGGTTGAGGTGATAAAGAATGAATATCGATAAAGAACAACAGTAAAAGAAGGATATCTTGCCATTTTGCAACATGGTTGGACCTTGAGGGCATCATGCTAAATGAAATAAGTCAGACAGAGAAAGACAAATACTATCTCATTTCTCTTATATGTGGAATCTAAAAATAAATAAATAAAAACCAAACACTAAATATACAGATACAGACAACAGATTAGTGGTTGCTAGAAGCAGAGGGGGGGTGGTGAGGAAAATGGATGAAAAGAGACAAAAAGTACAGGCTTCCATAAAATATGTATAAAATAATTAAATCATGGGGATATAATGTACAGCATGGTGACTATAGTTAACAGTACTGTATTGTATATTTGAAAGTTGTCAAGAGAGTAGATCTTAAAAGTCCTCATCACAGAACAAAAATCTGTTATATGTGTCGTAATAAATGTTAACCGGACTTACTGTGGTGACCATTTTGAAATTTATATAAATATTGATTCATTATGTTGCATACCTAAAATGAATATAATGGTATGTGTCAATTATATCTCAATAAAAATATGCAAATACACGTGTGCATTAAAGAGTCTGAAAAGATATTTGCTAAACTGTTAACAGTATTTAAAAAAAAAAAAAAACCACTATAATTCTCATTCACTGCCGCTGGCAATGTAAAACGATACGATCACTTTGGAAAACAGTTTGGCAGTTTCTTAAAAGAGTAAACATACACCCATCACAGGACTCGCCCATTCCACTCCTAGCTACTTACTCTGTAGAGATGAAAGATGTGCCCACACAAAGATTTGTACTCAAATGTTTACCAGAGCTTTGCTCGCAAGAGTCAGAAGCTGGAATCCAGCCACATGCCCCTCAACAGATGAAGGAGTAAACAAAATGTGTTCTGTCCACACAACGGAGTACTATTCAGCAGTAAAAAGAACAAAAAGTTGATACACACAATAACATGAATGAATCTCAAAATAATTATGCCAAATGAAAAAGGCCAGGCAAAAGAGAATGAGTACATTCGACTCCACGCGTGTAAAATTCTGGAAGATACGAACTAAGCGGAAAAGGCTTAGTGATAGAAACCAAGTGACAGAAAGCAGATCAGACGTTGCCTGGGGCTGGGCTGGAGGATGAGAGGATCGGAAAGGAGGAGCTACTAAGAGGCGCGAGGAAATGTTTGGGAATCGGGCAGACGTTCATTACGTTGATTGTGAGGATTTCACAGATTTATACATATGTAAAAGCTAATCAAATGAAACAATTTAAAAGTGCAACGTACTGTACATCAAGTATACCTCAATAGAACTGTGAAAAAGAGAAGAGAAATACAGAGTGCAAAGCAGGATACTCGGGTCGTGGTGCCCCTCACAGGGACCGCTCGCCCAAGTCCCTCACAAGAGCTGTGCGCCTTTGGAGTAGAGAACAGCTGGGCTGGGCTTGAACGCAGATGACTGAAAATCAGCGACACTCTCTCTGGGATTATTCCTGCACGAACGTCAACTCAAGAAAACTGTCACGAAGCCTCGAACAAATTCTAGAAGGCGGACACAACTCCACATATGGGAAGGGTCTACTGTGTGAACTTCTGGGCCCCACGATTTAGGAGGTTGACATCTACAAGAAGGAAGGGATGAAGAGTCAGGAAAATTGTTATTTAAGAAACTGGTGATGTTTATTTGGGAGAAGTCTTAAGAGACCTGAACACTTCCTTTTCTCTTTTCTTTCTTTTTAAAAAGATTTTATTTATTTATTTGACAGAGTGAGAGAGAGAGAGAGAGTACAAGCAGCTGGAGAAGCAGGCAGAGGGAGGGGGAGAAGCAGGCTCCCCGTGGAGCAAGGAGCCCAAGGTGGGGCTCAATCCCAGGACCCTGGCATCATGACCGGAGCCGGAAGCCAGTGCTTAACCAAATGAGCTGCCCAGGCGTCCCAAGACCTGAACATTTCCTTCAACAGATGGGAGGAAGGTAAGTTACACACATTCAGGGTAGCTCCAGAAGACAGAATTGGGACCGAGTTAATGAGGAAAGATAGATTTTAATCCAGAAGTCAGCCACAAAGCTGGATTAGACGCCAATTCTCTCTACTTCTCCACATACCCGTAATACCCTGCATATATGTTTAGTTTAATACTTGGTTTTAAACTTAAAAAAGTTTTTTTTAAATTTAAAAAAGTTTTCCTGGCTAAACTATGTGCTTTTTGTTTTGGGATAACAAGACTAAATAATATAAAGATGTGTATTTCCCCGGAGTGCCTGGGTGATTCAGTTGGTTAAGTGTCTAACTGTAGTTTGCTACTCAGGTCATGCTCTCAGAGTTGTGAGATCAAGTCTTGCACTGGGCTCCACGCTGGGCTTAAGATTCTCTCTCTCCCTCTTCTTCTGCCCCTCTCCATGCCACCCCCAGCTCATACACACGCTTGCTTTCTCTCTCTCAAAAAAATTTCTGTATGTTACATGTATAATTTTTAATAAATTCCAGAGAAAAAGAGAGCAGGGGAGAAAAGGAGAAAGAAAAGAATTACTATAGGATCCAGTGATTCTACTACTGAGTATTTATCCAAAGAAAATGAAAACCTTAATTAAAAAAGATACGTGCACCCCTGTATTTATTGCAGCATTATTTACAATAGCCAAATTGTGAGAGCAACCTGAGTGTCCATCAACAGATGAATGGATAAAGACGTAGTATGTTTATACAACAGAATCTTATTCAGCCATAAAAAGAATGACATCTTGCCATGTGCAACAACATGGATGGAGATAGAGAGTATTATGCTAAATGAAATGATTCAGTCAGAGAAGACAAGTACTATATGATTTGACTCATATTTGGAATTTAAGAAACAAATGAACAAAGAGAAAAAGAGACAAACAAAAAACCAGACTGCTAGCTATAGAGAACACACTAGTAGTTACCTCAAGGGAGGTGGGTGTGGGACAGGTGAAACAGGTGAAGGGGATTAAGAGCACACATATCGGGGTGCCTGGGTGGCTCAGTGGCCTTCTGCTCAGGTCATGATCTCAGGGTCCTGGAATCGAGCCCTGCATCGGGCTCTCTGCTCAGCGGGGAGCCTGCTTTCCCCTCTCTCTGCCTGCCTCTCTACCTACTTGTGATCTCTTTCTCTCTGTCAAATAAATAAAATCTTAAAAAAAAAAAAAAGAGCACACTTATCACAATGAGCACTGAGTAATGTATAGAATTGTTGAATCACTATATTGCATACCTGAAACCAACATAACATTGTATATTACTTAGACTGGAATTAAACTTTTTTTAAAAAAAAGGAAAAGAAAAGGGCACAGAAATAACAGAATGGGAGAGATAAAGGACGGGCTTTGAAGTCATAATGACAATTTACCCATCTTTTCTCAGCCTCAGTTTCTTTTTTGTAAAATGAGGATCATAATGTCTCCTTCCAAGAGTACTTTTAAGCATGTAATGAAATAATTTATGTAAAGGGCTTAGCCAATAATAAACAAGCATTATAAAATATCTGTAATAATTATTATTTGCTACTACTAATTACTATTATTTATATTCCAAGGAATTTTCCAATACTTGTGCAATTGAAAAGTTAAAAGAACACCCCAAATTCACTCACAATAACCTGAGGGGTAAGCTCAGGGAAGCATGGTGATTATGAGATAATAACCAGGACAGCTTTAATGTAATCAATTGTATCACACTCTGTCTGAAGGAAGAATGTGTTAATGGGAGTATGAGTATGATCTGTGTGGAACCTGGGAAAGAGGCTATCAGGGAAATGAGAGAGCCTTTCATCTGCGAGGAGATGAATGTTGAAAAAACAACCGTGGGATTAAATTTTAACTCCCTGGGTAGACTTTGCTATAGAGCAAGAATGCTCTGATTGACCAATACTTTGGACTTTATATGTATTATTTTGATGGAGATATCAGCCTCTTTTGAGTTGGGTTGGTGTGATAACCCTGGACAGTCTGATTTCATCTGGGCAGACAGAAAACATTGAGTCTTTGGATCTAAAAGCTGAGGTCCGGACCCTAGAATTTGAGGTCCAGACTCTATAAACAAACTTTTGCTCCAAGAGCAAAAGGGAAAGCAGTTTTCTGTTTTGGAAAATGAAAACTTCAACATGAATGGACCAGTGGATGGATGAATGAATAAATTAGTGCTGGAAGGAGTTGCCACTGGCATTGTAAGCTCTGCATCACTGTGTTGTCTGTACCCGTGAGACTGCGTTGTCCTTGTGTCTAGTTGGCCATCCTATCCAGGTGATCAACAAAATCCCATAGGGGCTGATCTTTGTTGATCTCTCCCTCTTATTCTTTTTTTTTTTTTTTAAAGATTTTATTTATTTGATAGAAACATAGCGAGAGAGTACAGCGAGAGAGGGAACACAAGCAGAGGGAACGGCAGCGGGAGAAGCAGGCTTCCTGCAGAGCAGGGAGGCCGATGTGGGACTCAATCCCAGGACTCTGGGATCATGACCTGAGCCGAAGGCAGGCGCCCAACGACTGAGCCACCCGGGTGCCCCTCTCCCTCTTATTCTTGCCATTTTCCCTCAACCCTTCACTCTGGCCTCTCTGGCTTGCCCCACGTCAGAATGCCATCCCCCTGGCTCCCCACTTGGTTCTTCTCTTAACTTTACATTTCAACCCCACAGTCACTTGAGCCTAGGATCAATCCCATCAATGCCTTTTCCAACTGCCATATGCAAAGTAGTCGCCACCAGCCCATCATCACCTCCATCTCAGCATCTGGCCTCCTACATAGTTTGTGGAATAATTTGGTTCATGTCTGCTGAGAAACAGAAGCCTAGATAGGATAAAACACAGAAGAGATTTCTTGGGGGAATTGCCCGTGGAGGACAAAGGGAGAGAGAGCAAGGGGAAGTGAGGAGAGCCAGGTCTGACGTCTGTGAAGGGGAGAACAGAGGAAGGAAGGGGAGTTGGGGAGGAAGAGCCTCGAACTACAGCACAGTTCAGGGGAAGTCTTAGCCCGTCCCTCATAGGGAATCTTTAAACCAAAGTAGTCTATTGGAGGAATCCAGCATCTAGAAGGAGTGAACCTTCATTAGTCCCTCCTATGCTCAGTTATGGGTTGGGAGTCCACAGGTTTGGTCTTGGTGCAAGCCTAATGGTGGTCCAAGACAGCAGCTGGGACCATTGGTCACTCACGCTCCCTGCAGTTACTTAACTGAGAGGTGTGTTCTCATGGTTGTCAAATGTGATGGATTTTTTGGGTGCCTGGGTGGCTCTGTCGATTGAGGGTCTGCCTTCAGCTCAGGTCATGATCCCAGGGTCCTGGGATTGAGGTCTACATCGAATCCCTGCTCAGTGGGGAGTCTGTTTCTCCCTCTACCCCTCCCTCCTGCTTGTGCTTTTTCTCTCTCTCAAATAAAATCTTTTTTTAAAATGTGATGGATTTTTTAAAAAGATTTTATTTATTTACTTGTTTATTTATTTATTTATTTATTTATTGGTTGGTTGGTTGGTTGGTTTATGCGGGAGGGAGGTAGGAGAGGGGCAGAGGAAGAGGGAGAGAATCCCAAGCAGGCTTCACACTTG
>CM053604.1:99763240-99805354 GCA_028646535.1 Procyon lotor
TCTTGGTGATCACTGCTTTGTAGTAAAGCTTGAAATCAGGCAATGTGATGCCCCCAGCTTTGTTTTTCTTTTTCAACATTTTCTTAGCGATTCGGGGTCTTTTCTGGTTCCATACAAATTTTAGGATTGTTTGTTCCAGCCCTTTGAAAAATGCTGGTGGAATTTTGATCAGGATAACATTGAAAGTATAGATTGCTCTGGGCAGTATAGACATTTTAACAATGTTTATTCTTCTTATCCATGAGTATGAAATGCTTTTCCATATTTTTGTGTCTTCTTCAATTTCTTTCAAGAAATTGTAAGTTCCTCGAGTGTAGATCCTTTTTTTTTCTTTTTCTTTTCTTTCTTTTTTTTTTTCAGATACTTTACTTCTTTGGTTAGGTTTATTCCCAGCTATCTTATGGTTCTTGGTGCTATAGTAAATGAAATCGATTCTCTAATTTCCCTTTCCATATTTTCATTGTTAGTGTATAGGAAAGCAACTGATTTCTGTGCATTGATTTTGTATCCTGCCACATTACTGAATTGTTGTATGAGTTCTAGTAGTTTGGGGGTGGAATCTTTTGGATTTTCCATATAAAGTATCATGTCATCTGTGAAGACAGAGAGTTTGACTTCTTCTTTGCCAATTTGAATACCTTTTGTTTCTTTTTGTTGTCTGATTGCTGTTGCTGGCATTTCCAGTACTATGTTGAACAAGAGTGGCCGGAGTGGGCATCCTTGTCGTGTTCCTGATCTCAAAGGGAAATTTGTCAGCTTTTCCCCATTGAGAATGATATTCGCTGTGGGCTTTTCATAGATAGATTTTATGAAGTTGAGGAATGTTCCTTCTATCCCTATACTTTGAAGAGTTTTAATCAGGAAAGCCTGCTGTATTTTGTCAAGTGCTTTGTCTGTATCAATTGAGAGGACCATGTGTTTCTTCTCTCTTCTCTTATTGATTTGTTCTATCACACTGATGATTTGTGAATGTTAAACCACCCTTGCATCCCAGGGATAAATCCCACCTGGTCATAGTGAATAATCTTTTTAATGTACTGTTGGATCCTATTAGCTAGGATCTTGTTGGGAATCTTGGCATCCATATTCATCAGGGATATTGGTCTCAAGATAAAAACCTTCTGCACAGCAAAGGAAACAGTCAACAAAACAAACAGGCAAACCCAGGAATGGGAGAAGATACTTGCAATTGACACTACAGATAAAGGTCTGATATCTCAGATTTATAAAGAACTCCTCAAGCTCAACACTCACAAAACAGATAATCACATCAAAAAATGGGCAGAAGACATGAACAGACATTTCTCCAAAGAAGACATACAAATGGCTAACAGACACATGAAAAAATGTTCATCATCTTTAGCCATTAGGGAGATTCAAATCAAAACCACACTGAGATACCACCTTACACCAGTTAGAATGGCCAAAATCAACAAGACAGTAAACAACAAGTGTTGGAAAAGATGTTTAGAAAGGGGAATCCTCTTACACTGTTGGTGGGAATGCAAGTTGGTACAGCTTTGAAAAACACACTTTGAAAAACAGTGTGGAGATTCCTTAAGAAATTAAAAATAGAGCTACCCTATGACCCTGAAATTGCACTACTGGGTATTTATCCCAAAGATACAGATGTAGTGCAAAGAAGGCCACATACACCCCAATGTTCATAGTAGCAATGGCCACAATCGCCAAACTGTGGAAAGAGCCAAGATGCCCTTTAGTAGACGAATGGATAAAGATGATATGGTCCATATATACAACGGAATATTATGCCTCCATCAGAAAGGATGTATACCCAACTTTTGTATCAACATGGATGGGACTAGAAGAGATTATGCTGAGTGAAATAAGTCAAGCAGAGAAAGTCAGTTATCATATGGTTTCACTTACGTGTGGAGCATAAGGAAAAACATGGAGGGCATTGGGAGAAGGAAAGGAGGGAGGGGTGAATTGGGGGAAATCAGAGGGGAAGACGAACCATGAGAGACTGTAGACTCTGAGAAACAAACTGAGGGTTTTGGAGGGGAAGGGGTGGGGGGTTGGGTGAGCCTGGTGGTGGGTATTGAGGAGGGCACGTATTGCATGAAGCACTGAGTGTGGTGCATGAACAATGAATCTTGGAACACTGAAAAAAATAAGATAAAATTAGGAGAAAAAAAAAAAGAATTGGAGGCGTAACTGACTGAGCCACCCAGGCATCTGAACACTGTGGATGTGTGAATGTCTGTGTCCCGACCCAATTCATATGCTGAAGACTTTATCTCCAGGGTGATGGTATTTGGAAGTGGACCTTTGGAAGATACCGATTAGATTTAGATGAGCTCATGGGGATCAAGCGTGAACAGCGGACCAGGGAGCAGTAGACACCGACTTACAGCATGGTGGAAATGCCACAGGTATGCCAGCAGAAATGCGGAGAGATAGAAACCCTACAGAAACATGTTTCTCCTGGGATTTCTTCCATAACTATCAAGAGATTTCAAGTATTCTTCCTCCAATTTTCCCTTTTTTTGCTTAAAGATGCTGGCATTGGATTTGTGGGTCCTACATGCTATACTCTGGAGATGTTAGAACTCAGGGCAACTAGCAGCCACTTGGCCTTAGTTGTTATAATAATACAGGGGGGTTGTGCTGGGGCGGGTGGTTATAGAACTAGAAGAAACAAGAAGAGACTTGTAGAAATAGCTAAGCCCTGCTCTCTCACAGTCAGGCTAGATACAAAGGACGGAGGCCAGGGATCCCGCCTAGAAGAGGAGCTGGCAGGAGCCTTTCAGGGGCAGTAGATAGGGCATGGAAGGCATGACAGCTGCCTTTGGGGGAATGGAAGCATTGTTACCACTCCAAGTTACCTGGCTCAGCCTGGCCTGTCTCGTCAGGGAAAAGGATTATCGAGTCACGGGAGGAGTCAAGTACTGTTTTTTCCATGGAAGACTTCTCGGGATGGACGGGAAATCAGAGGATGCAAATTGACATTTGCAGGTGATTCTGTGATATGGTTATTCATCATTTATTAAGCATCATTACAGTGATATAAAGGAGGCTCCAATGAAAGGAAGGGGATCGGGGCACTGATGCGCAGAACGAACTGTCCGCGGGGTGCGCCAGAGGTCAGGAGTCCGGAGGAGTGGAATGCAATGGAAAGGAGGGTTCAGTCGAATGGAATGATGACTGCGACATTATTGTGGGTGGTGTCAACGGTGTCCAATGAGATACAAAGGCTAGAAACAGATGAAAGGGGCAGAAAGACACTCTATTTTTTCTAGGTGAGAAGAAGGAGAGACATATGTATGTAATCATCCATCTTTATTCGCAAGTACCCATGAGCACCTATTTCAGCCAGGTACCCTTTAGGTACTGAGGGTCCTGCAGCATACAAGGCAGGCAGAGTCCTTGCCTTCACGGAGTTAACTTTCTTCTGGTCCTCTTTAGGCCAAGCAGAGCTTGTCACCACTCCCTCTCCCTGGTTAGCAGCGGACTGACTTCACTAACACTCCAGTGGGCATCCAGCTCTGTCTCCCAAGCCCCTATACCATCTTTAGAGAAGCACTAAACGTGGCCTGAGGGCTGGGATGGGGAGATACTATGGCCTATTAGAGGTTCCATCATGAGGACAGAAGGCAAGAGAACAAAGGAGAATGGCCTTTCCACGGGCCCACTGTGGCAGAGAAGCCTAGCTAACCGCTGAAACTCGCCCTTCCCTCAACGCAGAGAAGCAGCAGCCCGGCCGGAAACAAAGTCTTCTTTGCATCTACGTGTAGCCCTTGCGATGACTGCCGCAGGAATATGAAGACCAGTGATGTATGTTACTTCCGGGACAGAAATTTTTTTAAAAAGTCATAGGTTCATCTTCCGTATTTTAACATTCTACACACTCTTACATAATAATGCCCAGCGATATGACAGCAAGTTCTTTCCACGACTAACTACATGATGATGTAATAAAGAATCTCAAACAATTTTTCATACCCTTATTAATTTTAACCATGAAATATAGCATATATGTGTATTTTAAAATTGCTAACTACTTTAAAAGTAATATATAGGGATGCCTGGGTGGCTCAGTCAGTTAGGTATCTGCCTTCAGCTCAGGTCATGATCCCAGGGTCCTGGGATGAGTCCCACACTGGGCTCCTTGCTCAAATGGGGAACCTGCTTCTCCCTCTACCTGCTGCTCCCACTGCTTGTGCATGCTCTCTCTTCCTCTCTCAAATAAATAAATAAATAAATAAATAAATAAATAAATAAATAAATAAAAGGTTTTTTTTAGAGTACCATCTTAGGTTCAGATGGAAAAATGAACAAGACATAAGAAGACAGGAAAATAAAAAAGTAAAGAGGGTGAGGGCATGAGGAAGATGGGAGGAGAAAATTCAGCACCATCTTAAATTAGCAGCTAAGTCAAGGAGAGAAATACACTGTACTTATTGTCAAAAAGTAAAAGAAAAAGATAATTGTTTACCAGAAAGGTGAATGGTTTCTGGCCTTTACACCTAAGAAAAATTTATTTGAAAGCATTTTTACATAAGGTGAATTGAGTAACATTGTGAACTCTGTCCTCAACAGTAGATTTACCAAAAATGCAGAGGGTTTTGCATTTGGCTTTTGGTTGATCAGCTTTTGGTGAAAGCTGAGGACATGACTTAAATCATAAAAGAAATTCTCCAGATGTGAGGATGATACGGCTTGCTTTTAGGACGACAAAGCTTACTAGAAGAGAAAAAAGAAAACCTAAACACAATGATATTATATAATAATGTATATATTATGAAAAAGGCATAAAATTTGGGAACCACAGAGAAAATATCAGTTGAATTCTGGGTTTCTCAACCTTGGCTCTGTTGACATTTTGTGCAGGACAATTTGCTGTTGAGAGCTGTCCTAGGCACTGTAAGATGATTGGTAGAGACCCAGTAGAGGCCCATCCCATATGTCCCTTCCAGCCAACTGCAACAACCCAAAATATCTCTAGGTCTCGTCAAAAGTCCCCTGGGGGCAAAAACTAACCCTAGGTGGGAACCACTGTTCTACTCATACCAAATAAATACAATTTCATTTCTATCTGTGTAGTCCATTGCAATTGCTTGTGTCTGTTCTATACATCTATTATGTCCTGCGTTTTCCATTTGAAGAAGGTTGTGGATGGCTAGAGCAGACTCCTGGCATCTAAGAAGGATACCCAAGACCTTTGTAAATCCCCCAATTGGTAAAATACCACTTTAGTATATGACATCTCCTTAATTTTGGTGGAGAATAGAGAGAGGGGGTGAAACTGCTCCAAGGTTAGGACCATGAGTTAGTTGTTGGCGAGGTTCATTCAGCAGCTCAAGTATCTGGGTGTCCAGTCTCCAACCTTGCAGCTCACTTTAATCAAATTTGTCTCAGCCACACCACAAATCAGTATAAGTCAACATCCCCGGGGTCTCTCTGGAGTAATTCAAGCAGTGAATCGAAACTCTTCAAACGCCAAGGGATTTCTGCGGATCTCAGGATCTGTGCTTCAGTCACGTAACAGTCCTGGGAAGAATGATGGAGGTCCATGAGCACAGGGTAAAGCCTCATCGGGCATTCATTTGTGTAAGGTAAGGCCATAAGATCCATACATTTTTAAAGGGGTTTGTTTTATTGATAAAAATATTTCAAAATATAGGAAACAGGTAGATGGGTGAGATTTAGAAGTTAGCGTGCAAGCAGGACCCCAGTTCTTGATGTTTTGCATCATCTCCAAGGCTCCTAAGACTTTGTCTGGTTATGGAGCACCTGGGTGGCTCAGTCAGCTAAGTGTCTGCCTTTGGCTCAGGTCATGATCCCAGGGTCCTAGGATTGAGCCTTGATAGATCCCGATCGATTGAAGAAGACTGTTTCTCCCTCTCCTTCCTGCTTGTACTCTCTCTTGCTCTCTCTCTCTCTCTCTATCTCAAATAAATAAATAAAATCTTAAAATAAAAAAGAACTTTGTCCAGTTATGACCCAGCCCTGGGGCTGAAGACCCAGCCTGGGAAATTCTTCCATCTGTGCAGACGAAGGCGTTGCAAATCATTTCTGTTCATGGAGGAGCTTGGTGGGCCGCTTAGATTCCGGACCTCAGAGACAATCTGAACATAATCTCAGGCAATGCTGTACATGAAAATAGTCTCTGGTGTAGACAGAGCATGCTAGAAAGGAGAAGAAAATGGGATTGGAGTGAGAAGATCTTTGTTCCAACAAGGACTTTGCTCCTGATGACCTCGCCTCCCTTGAACAGGTGTTGAACTCCCACCAAGTCCAGGTTCACCACAGAGTCAACACTACCCTGGAAGGCTGCTGGGTTGTGAGAAAGAAATGAAAATGAAGAGCATGAAAGCGTTCTGCAGGCTTTAGGATACAAGGTGTGTGTGGCAGATTCATCCCAGCCTGGCGGGCTGCTTCCCTCACAGGTCCTAGAAGGCCACAAGCAAGGGTGACTTGCAGATTTAGGGATTAAATCAGAATGTGTTTGTCTTTGTGCTCATAGAGGTTAAAATGAGATGACGAAATATCAGGAAAGCTGTTCACCAAGTTTTCAAATCATTGAAGGCTTTTGTCCCTTCTTGTCCCCACTTACCATCACCCAACACTTGATGTGGAGGAGGGAGAAAAACACTGCATTCTGTGCCTCTCTGCCACACACAGGGGGCCCCTTGCAGGGTCCCCTAATGTCTCTAGACCTCCATTCCCTCACTTGTCAAACTGGAAATCTGGGGCATGCCTATCTCCTCCAGCTGCGATGAGGATTCAATTCAATGGTATGTTTGCACGCCATCAAGTATAAAGCCTTTTGCAAATATCAGGTATTATTTGGCAAATTTATTGTTCACTATGGGCTCCATTGCGACATAGTATAAAGATGGGTGAGGTGGGCCGGAGATCTGAGTGAATAAAAAGGAACTAGAGAGTTGTCTCTAGATTTTCAAAATTTGTGCTGTTTTGTCGCTCTTACCATGAACTGAAGTTTAGCTGTAAGTTGAAGATCTCTTTCACTGCCAGGAAAAAAATGTTTGCACATCAAAATGGATGAATCTCAATATGTTTTACGCACAAAAGAAAGTGTCAAAAAGGTACACAGACTATAATTCCATGTATATAAAATTCAGGGACACATGCACACCAATAACTGCCTAGTGATATGCACTTCGGTGGTAAAATCAGAAATAAAAATGCAGGAGTGGGAACATGCTAGGGAGGGCTTAAAGGGTCTCTTACAAGGTACAGGGATGTATTCCTTAAAGTGGGATGGTGGGTACAAGTATGAGCATTTTATTATTTTCTTTTAAACTTAGTTTATTGGGGTGCCTCAGCAGCTCAGTCAGTTGAGTGTCTGCCTTCGGCTCAGGTCATGATCCCAGGGTCCTGGGGTCGAGCCCCACCTCAGGCTCTCTGCTCAGTGGGGAGTCTGCTTCTCCCTCTCTCTCTGCTGCTCCCTCCTACTTGTGCTCTCGCTCTCTCTCAAATAAACAAATAAAATATTCTTTAAAATATTTAAAGTTAGTTGATTTATTTTATTATTTTTTTTAAGGTGTATTTATTCGAGAGAGAGAGAGAGAGAGAGTGTGTGAGCAAGCAAGGAACTGGGGGGGGGGGGGCGAGGGAAAAGGAGAGAGAATCTCCAGCAGCTCCTTGCTGAGTCCAGAGCCCGATGCCAAGGTCATGTCCTGAGCCAAAATCAAGAGTCCAAATCTTAACTAAGTCACCCAGGCGCCCCTAAACTTAGTTTAAATAACAATAACTTAATAAGAATATAGTTATTTAATGGTTATATATCAGCATATGTGTATATATACACACACAGTGTCTATAGTATATATATACACACATATATATTATATATATACACTCAGTATTTATGATATACATAATAAAAACATTATTAAAAGATTCTCCATGCTTCTTAGAGTCACACTATAATAAAATTTATTGACATAATTTTTTTTTCCTCCTAGTTTGTTGTTCATGGCTCAGCTTGGGCCATAATAAGGCTCATCTTGCCCAAATTCCCCCTCCCCATCTGCACCCCGCCCATTAGGGAGGTCTCAGTCTCTCACATGTGCCCAGCACTTGCTGCCTCCCTGAGGGACTTGGCGCTTGCTACTCCCCAAGGGGCTCCCTCCCCAGTCTCTCATCCTCCGGGGTGGGGTCTTGGTTAAACCATTTCTTTTAGGAAGTCTTTCTGATTCCTCTGACTGCATTAGGTCCTCCTGTGACAAGCTGCCACAGTATCATTCATGTAATTCATCACACTTGTAAATACTTAAATTTATGTCTTTCCAGCAGACTGTGAACCCTAGGAAAGCAATGCCACATCTGTTTGGCTTATTGCGGAATCACTGGTATCTAGCTAGTGAGCATCCAGAGAGCATGCAATGATATGTGTTGAATGAATGAATAATGAATAGATGGACGGATGGACGGATGGACGGATGGATGGATGGATAAAGCCAGAAGATTCCCATGGGCAGGTATGAATACGAGGTTATAAAATAAATGTTATTGGCTACACTTTGGGCACTGCTTCGCCTGCTCTTTTCTAGGAGCTCAATGAACAATTAGCACCAGCTTTAAACAGCTGAAGGAGTTGTCACCAAGATTTACCTCCATTGTATTAAATTGGGTCCAGCAGTTGTTTCTCACCGGTTCCAATGAGCTGGGATTGGCATGGCGATGTCACTTTAAATGCCTCTCCGAGGTCTTTCTTTCACAGCTCTGTAAGGAAAAAAAAAAATAGCAGGTTCCTCTCAGAGAGGGGCGCGGTATAATGTATTATCTGAGTTATCACTGTTCAATCAAAAAGTGCATGAAGGAGCCACATAATTCATTCGGACAGCAATCACCGCGGAGTTATGCAGGTCTCTCGTGTAGGTGATGAAACAGCCAAATTCCCTGACAGTGGTGAATTACTCCTTGTGTCACTAATAGCAATGCCAAAAGAAGTGTCAAGGCTGTAGACAGGGAGCATGGGGGGGCTCTTCCAACTGCACGAGTAAACATGTGAGATGTTTTATTGCTTTCTTCTAATCTTGATCATTGAGGTTTTAAAATGAAATTACAGGGATGCTAAGCCGGGCCAATGGGTAGGGTGATTCATTTCTACTTGGCAACGGTATTAGGAGGGTGGCTTCTGTCCAGGGCAAGCCTGGGCTGAAACCCCTGGGCCTCCCCATTCCGCCACCATCCCCATGGCTCAGCTGGCACCTCAAATCCCAACAAAGGCTGCGTGACATCTGGGATTTTTTTTTTCCTTTTCATCCATAGTCAAACAATTCAGCAACTATATACCTTTTTTTCTCTCTCAGTTAGAATATTGACCTGATGTAATAAAATCTCTGATTTTTAAAAGCCATGTAGTATGAGGGAGAGAGAGAGAGGCTAACATGAATCCGAAATCTGGTGATTAGGAAGTGTTTTGAATGGCCTAGAACTGCAGGTAAAACATTAAATTACACTAATATTCTTGTTTAGTTAAACTTTTTCATGTTTTAAAAAGCCCCTCATAATATTATGGATCAGTAAATTCTTGGGCCTGATTTCAATTTGAGTCAAATTCCAACTAATAATGTTACACCCATAAACCTTCTCCTTAACAGCCCATAACATTAAACCGAAAACAGAATTCTTAAAGCACGCTCTTATGCTGTCTATCCATGAAATAAGCATTATGGACTTTCAACAGATGTCTTTAATAGACATTGTTATTAAAAAGAATATTAAGTAAAATAAATTTATGCTGCTAGTCTAGCACAATTACTAAAGGAACACTGCTGCCTGCTCTGATAAGCTCATCTATACTTAATTGGGAAAGAAAAAAAAAAATTCTCGTAGTAGCCTTGTACTCATTTACCTATCTAGCTCATTATCCCAGATTAGGATTTGTTAGTACCTTCTCGTATGCTCTAGCATAAGCCCCAATTTTCAGGAAATTAAAAGTTGGTCAGGGGAAAGAAAAAAAAATCCAGTTAACAAGCATCAGTCTAAGAGCAAATTCCTTATAAAAATCTTGGGGGAAAATTTCAGCTCTTTTTCAGTTATGAGTGCCAAAAAAAAAAAAGTTTGTGGTTTCAGGCACTTTTAAGTTTTAAAATTTGAAAATAAGTTAGGCTTTCAGCAGAAAAAAGAAAGTTCCAAGTCCATAATATGGATTAATGCCTCTGGTATGTTTTGAAGATGACACAAAGCTGGTAAGAACAACCAATCTATTTGCCAGGAAATATGCTATATTGTGCATGAGCATTTCAAAACAACACTATCTGTTCCAGCATTGGATTTTGGTTTCTGCCTTCAGGCCTGTAATACGAAAAATATTATCCACTCTGGTTAATTAGGTAGTAACTGGAATTTGCACAACATCTCTCCTTCTGGGGTAATAAACAAAGGGGAAAAGGTCCACTTTTCTGGTGCATGGTCTGCGTCTTCAGTGGCAAGCTCCCAGGGAGGTAAATCGGAGGTGAATGGCTATGCCCTGGCACTGTCCTTCTTTGTTAACAGAGGAAGAATGTGAAGGGGGCTCTTAACCAAGATTGTTCCGCATATCAAAACCAGAGGCTCCCGTCTTTCCCAGGTGAGAATGTATTCGCAGTGGGTTAGGCTGTGGCTTCACTGTCTTTATTTAGACACTCCCCTGTGATCCTTGTACTGAAACCCATCGGTTACGTAACAACGGAAAGCTACCTGACCCTCTCTTTATTCATCTGTAAGATGAGGGGAGAGGAAATCATATACCTCATCAATAGTTGTGGGAGTTGCGTAAGGAAGAGAGTTTGGCAAGTGGTAACAATCGATAAACGTCGGCCATTCTTCCTCTTCTCCTCCTTCTTCTTTGTAAATTCCAAATCTCCCTTCCCGATTACCTGTAAGTTACATTTCCGGTGAATGATCTAAAAAGGTAGATCTTACTACTTTATGTCTGTAGGAAGTGGCAAGCAATGAGCCTTTACTTGCATACATGTTTATGAAAGCTGACTGCAGCATTCAGTAAAGAGCTGCGGTGAAAAGCGGGCGAACATAAGATTCAGAAAACCTGGTTTCTGACCCCAGCCCCACCATTCACAATTCAAGCACGCTGCCTGAGCCTCTCTGAGCCTCACTTGCTTTTGTTTTTTATTTAATCTGCAACGTTGACTGATGAATCTTACCTACCTCACGTAGTCCCTGTGAGGATCAAACGGGAAGATAGATGTGGACGCATCTTGAAAACTATAAAACACTTAGTTGAAATAAATTAGAGTATTTTTGTAATTTTCATCACGCTCCAAGTCACTTATGATGACAGATTTCTATATCTATAATTTTTCCCTGAAAGTTTACTCATATTTGGAACAATTGTTATTTATTACTCATTTATTAACAGACATAAAATTGGTTTTGATGACAGCCTTTTGCTAACAGTAAACCAAAAAATGGATTCAGGGTTTAGTGGTGCTGAAGAGCTTATTTGAAAAGTTAAACTTCACAATGTGTTAGAGCAAAGTTGTTGCTTAATAATTGTTCTACTAAAGTTCACCAGATTATACTTGATGTTCTGGCCTTTATTGCTTATGCAGAGTATGTGCTTTCCACCTAGTTTTATTAAACACACACACACACACACACACACACACACACACACACAACTTGCTTTGACCAAAATGGTCATACTTGTATGGGAAGAATAACTATAGAGAAATTCAATTTGGAACTTCAGGGCTTCAAGAGCTAATCCCGAGTGACAGAGTTACTGAGACATTTGACCAAGAGACGAACCTTACCTTAGGAAAAGGACAAACATTTTGTGTAAACACACTGGTTCCTTCCCCTGGCGAGGTTGTCTACGCTTAGTCATTGGGAAAGTTTCCGCTGCACTTTGATCAACACGGCTCAGTAATTATCAAGACATTGACTACCTACAGCCAAGGTGGAAAAGGAAAAGCTTGACCTATTTGTAGCACAGACACCGGAAAGGAAGAACTCAAGTTGATAAAATGCTTTCCTTGGGGGATGCCACCCCTTTATTATATGATCACACCGAGTACACCCCTCTGATATCAGGTCTGCTCTGACCAGGAAATAAGGAATTTTGAAGGTAGAATAGAAGTATGATTCAGCTCTCTATGCATGATTCAATGCCATCCAGACTTCCATGGCTTAATACACTTCCTGTCCACTAATGCTCAAGGAAGCAAACAATGCACGCTCAGGTGTCATCAACCGCCCAGTTAGGAAGGTATGGTCTCTCAGCTGCACACCCTCCCTCATGTATTTGGCTTTATGATGCTGGAGCTGGGACCCTGTAACCCACACTTCATCTCTGCTAGCAGCTCCATGTTAGGCTCTGAAAACCGAGGGCCCTGGAGGGAGCCTTCGAGGCTAGAGGAGAAGTGACTGATTCCTTCCCCTTTGCTCCCTCTTGCCTTGATGTCTGCTGCCAATGCTCAGTCCCAGCCCTGTAGCCCGACTTCTTCACTCAACAGAAGCAGTTCTTTCCCACAGCAGGGAAGGAATCCCCGACTGAGTTTGCCCAACACTTGCAGAACCAGCCATTGGTTTCTGTCTCCCAACTAGACCCTCTCTGATACACCAGCTGACAACCTGAATTCATGGGTTAACACTCATATCATATCGTCTGTCCCATAGTTGCTTGTAGTCAACATCGATTGTATTTGGGTGCCCAGAAAGCAATCTTTTTTATTTTGGCAAACCTTCCCAAACTTACTCCCTGTCAGTGTAGTTTAGGTGGGACTGTCTCTACCCTTTGTTCCAGGGGGAGGCTGGTGACTCGAGTCGAACACAGGAAATTATTGCCTGTGCCACCCAGAGGGATTGGTTTCATGGGGGAACGTGAGCTCCAGATGTACTTGAAATCAGTGTCACCTTTTTAAACTTGCAAGTTATGTAGAGCAATAAATTCTCATTCTTTAAAAAAGCTAGCCTAAGTTGTGTGTTTGTCACCAACATGCTGTCAAGCAAAAGGAATGAATCTTTCACATTGGTACTTTAGCAGAAATTTGGTGGATGTGTGGTTGGGGGGGAAGACATCACTCTGTGGCCTTTAAAAAACACATGTCAGATTGGAGCTAGCAGCAGAGGTAGATACATACCTCTCATGGTCCTCTCCCAGCCTGGAGCCTGGCTGGAACTTTTGTTGCCAACTTCCCCATGGGACTAATTGTATGTGACCATTTGCTGATGACTAGCCAAAGAGTCTTGGGGTAGTGGCTGAGGATTTGACATCTTACAACATGAGACCAATAGAACTTTCTAGATGTCACATTCTAATTGATAATTTAGCTTACTTACCTCACATGGTAATGGAGACAGGACTAAAATACTTCCTCATAAGGTCTTCTAAATATGGCGTATCTGAAAATGATATCCAAGCTAAGACAGAACTAGGAAAAAAGTAGACATTTATTGAATTCCATTGTAGATAGATATCGGCTCAAGTAATTTCATCTTACAACCAACCCAGGAAATATGCCCACTTTTTAAAGATGAGAAAGGTGAGGTTTTGGGAAGGGTAAGCAACTTGCTCAAGGTCATAAACCTAATAGATTCAAATCTAGTTCCCTTTCACATTGGAGTTCATTCTCTCTCTCCACATCAGGAGGGGAAGTCAACAGATAGTTGGAAGAGAAAAGATGATTGTGGGGCGCCTGGGTGGCTCAGTCATTAAAGCGTCTGCCTTGGGCTCAGGTCATGATCCCAGGGTCCTGGGATCGAGCCCTGAGTCGGACTCTCTGCTCAGCGGGGAGCCTGCTTCTCCCTCTCCCACTCCCCCTGCTTGTATTCCCTCTCTCGCTGTCTCTCTCTGCCAAATAAATAAATAAAATGTTTAAAAAAGAAAAGAAAAGACGATTGCTTGAAATCGTCTTGTCTCCTACCTTTCTCCTTGTTTTTCCACCCCCAAAGCCCTGAAGCAGAAAGGTGGCTAGAAACGTTTTCTAAAGTACCACTGCACGCAGGAATTTACCCTGTGTACTGGGCGGAAGCAAATCCAAGAGCGATCATAGTTGGACTGTTAGAAAAGTCTTAGCTTGTTTTTAGTCTAGCCACAAATAAATAGAGGTTGATCTGGGCAAAATGATTTACTATCATTCATTAGTGTATTTTATACTTCACTGAACTTAGATAGGCAAATTATATGAACATTTTACATACAAGCAAAACATGTCAGATGTCAGGGCTCAAAATATGTATTTAATTAAAAAAATACATCTCTTAAGACCAAAGCCCTAAATACATATTAAACGATACCCTAATCTGAAGGTAAATGAGACACACCCCCTAACAGACATTAAATGACCCACATACATGGGAATATCTCCACTAATGAGGCAAATGCATTCCACCAGCACACTTTATAGTGTCAGAAACTTCATTAGCCGATGAAGCAATAACACAGAAGTCATAAGGACCCATTCAAAGAGACAGAGAAGAAGTGGGTATGGTGAAATTATTAAATATTAACCAAAATTATATCAAGTAGGCTGCCAGAAAACAAGATTCTGGAAGTTCTAAGCCAGAGAGAGGATTAAGAAGGAGCAGGGCTCCCAGGGCTCATATGTGCTGAGGCACAGAGGTGGGGAAAAGGTTAGCAGAAGTCTGCGGGGTGGTGTGGACTCAGCCTGACCGGGTCGCCCCAGCTGCCCCTGGTACCTCCGATCCGCCAAGAGCCCCCAGACCCACCAAGGGCAAGCTCAAGGTTGGAGTCACATGTCCGTGATTTCATTGCGTTCCAAGTGTTCGCCCCATCTACCCGCAAGGCCTTTTATAAAAGGGGGTGTTTGTCCTTATTCCATTAGAATTCAAAGACCAAGTACATTCACCTGGTTGAGGTTCCACATTGACTAAGAGCCACTTACCAATGAGTAAGACCATCAG
Source organism: Procyon lotor (assembly GCA_028646535.1). Lineage (NCBI taxonomy): Eukaryota > Metazoa > Chordata > Mammalia > Carnivora > Procyonidae > Procyon > Procyon lotor. Next base: position 99,778,106 of record CM053604.1, read on the forward strand.
TCTATGACAATGACACCGATCACACCTTGTCCTTTCCTCTCAAAGGCAAGAAGGAGGGGAGGTGGGTTGGCACGGGGCAGCTGCTGGGATAGAAGAGGCAGCCGCGGGGTTACAAGACTCAGAAACAAGAAGCTGGGGAACCCCTACATTTCTGCTGATTTCTTATTTATACCATAAACCATGCAGGACAAACACGCTCTATTCACGGAGGTATTTTTGTCCCATGCAGCTGTGTGGCTTAGCAGGAGCCATATGACTCACGCCAACACTGCTGCATATGATTTATGAAGACTTAAAGGAAAAGAAAACAGCCAGCTTCATTATGAAGGAGCGTCGGTTCCAGAGTATTTGTTCATTGAGGACCAGGCTACCATTTGGTCCTCTCTTGCTCGCTCTCTGAGTGAGATGGTGAGTCTGTCTCAGCCGGGGCGGGGGTGGGGGGGTGGGGGGGCTGGAGGACGCTCCCCTGCCCTCCTGCTCCCCGCTTGCCCTATTCCCAGCTCACACGAGGACACCTCTCGTCCAAGAAGAGAACCAGTGGCTATAGACAGAGCTTCTGTGGCCTTCTGGCTCAGACTGGCTAAACCCGCCATCAGAGGTGTTGGTTGGGGTTGGGGCGGCTTCCCTCAAAGAGGACTCTGCAGCCCGAGGCACGGGGCGGGGAGAAAGGTTGAAAAGGGACCAGGTTTTGCTGGTTCGAAGGCTGGCCTCTCTTATCGGGCTATCTCCCTGCCTCACCGATTAGGATACCAACTCTGGCTGATTTTTTGAAAGGCACCCTTGGGAGCATTTCAACAGGCATTTTCCAGTCTTAGCTCACACTTCCCACGGGGGGTCGGAAAGGAAAAGGGGTAGGATCTCTTATTTCCAAAGTTTTCTGACTCCTACCCTGGAAACTTTCCAAGCTGGATTTGACGGGTCTTGTCTTTTCTTACTTTCCTTCCCTGTTTCAGCTTTCCCTCTCAATGGGAACTCAATAAAAAACTCAATGGGTTTTTTATCCTCGAACAAGGCCAGGCCCACATTTATTCCTTAAAAAATGGGAAAATCAGGCCACTTCAGAGCCCAGCTTTGTGGCTGTAACACAGAACGACTGCTTAGCGACAAGGTAGCTTAGGCTAAGCAACCAACTTTGGTAATATCCTGTTTCTCTCCTTCCAAGAATGCTCTGTTAGTCACCGATACCCTCACCACAATGAAGCCAAATAAAAGTTCATAAGATTTTGTGAATAATAACTTGGTCATAGAGCTTGCACTTGGGATGCTTTCATTGTAAATTAAATCGTGAGACGCTCAGGATAAAGTTTGTATTCAAACGGTCTAACTTGTTAATAAGATATATAGTGGATCTCATTCCCGTGCAAGAGGAGAATAAAGCAGATTTGGAAATTTTGAAAAAAAGGAACATGAAATGATAAATTTTAAATATGAAAAGTACCTACCATTGGCCAGCAAGGTTTTTTATCCTCAACTGGAAAATAAAAGTATCTAAATAAATGAAAGTTTTGGTACAATGCTTTCTTTTCCAGCAGAAGTGTCAAATATCCTCTCCTTTGTGCCCCTGGGTTGTGGTCAGTTTGGGTACGGTGCTTTCCGATGTAGCTTTTGGTTTCTTTGTTTAATATTTGTGTGGCCCAGCCCCTGCCCGAACCCACACACACACCAAGGACCCGAACAATTGCTTACAGGTATTTGCCAGTAATCTCTCCCCCTAGAAGCTTTGAAGGCAGCTGCATCAAAGTCCTTGATGGCTCCTCGAATCTCTGCCCAACTTCAAAGCCTTCCTGCAGGAATTCACAGTGTAGTATGCCTTGGAGTTCTAAAGCAGCCATTACTCTCTATTCATCGTGCAAATTTTTATGGAGATGCCCTGGTATCTTTCTAGACTCACTACTTAGCTCCCCAGCTATGATTAAGAACCATCTAGAAGCGGGTTCCCCACTGGCTCAGCCAGTGGAGCGTGCAACTCTTGATCTCAGGGTTGTGAGTTCGAGTCCAACATTGGGTGTCGAGATTGCTTAAAAAGAAAATCTTAAAAAAAAAAAGTTGTTTAGGAAAATTATCTAAAGGAATAGGGTAGGGTCAGATTGCCTGAAACTTGTCCTGCTGACTCGTGTCCTTTCGATGTCTGTGATGCCACACCCTGTTCAACAAACTAGAAGTTTCGACCAGCTCCATAGCTAGGGAGCTTTCCCTTAGGAGCCTCGAGGAAGCGAATTCGTTCTGATTTAAGTTGTGGTTAAAGCAAAAAAAAAAAAAAAAATTGCCTTTTACAAAAATTTTCAGTGGAGGATTCTGAAAGGAATAGAAGGCCTGGAATACGAGAGCAAACAGATGCTGTCGATAGGACAGGACTTGTCATAGAAGTGTCTGCAGCGCTGGACGGATTGTGCCATTCCATGCAGGGCAGACCCAGCTACACGTGGCTGCTGGGCCCTGGAAGGATTTCTGAATGACCGAAGAGTTTTCAGTCCTGTTCAGTTTCAATTACTTTTCAGTGTTACATAGAAATGGTCAGTATCTATCGTATTGAACAGCACGGTTCCGGGCGTGAACGCTGTGGGTTACGTGTGTGGGTAGAAAATCTAGGACTTCAAGTGGAGGGAAGAGAAGGCTGAGGAAGAAAAGATATTACCTCCTTGCATCTTACCAGGAAAATCCTTTCGACCGGCGGCCGTAATAGCTCCACCCAGGCAATAAGGAGATCCTAGCAATCAGACCTAAAAAGAATAGCGTCATCATTTCTTTTCATTAATCATTGGGGAACAAGGCTGCGGTGCCCACCTGGAGCCTGGCACCTCCCCACGTTCACGCCTACTGATTGATAGCATTTCAAGCAATCCTGCGGTAGGCAGCGGACAAGGGGGAAAGGTAATGAGATTGCCTCCTCATTTACCAGCCCAAGCCAATAACGTGTCATTGTGCGTGGCTGTCACTTTTCTACATCAAGGGTGCCCCATACCAGGTAGGTCACCCGGCCTTTCAAAGCGACATAAATCAGGAGTTTGTACAAGTGGAGTGGGGTCATCAAGAGGCCACGGGCATCTTGGGCCTGTCCACTTGTCTGATCTGGGGCCTTGACATTGTTTCCTGAGCTGGCAAAAACCTAGGATTCTGAATCCTTTGCTGGGAGCTCTGAGCCACATGGAGGAGGCAGGGGACCTCCTCATAGGAGGGAGGAAGGAGACAGGAGAAGGGCCACGAATGTGAGAGAAGGTACCCACTGGGGTGAGGGCCTGAGTCTCCAAAGATAGCAGCAGGGAAGATGGACCCCCAACCCCCAGTTCCCACCCCACCCCATGTTCACTTTCCTGCTATGTTCTAATTAGAAAACAGAAGAAACCTTGGAATGTATAAAAAAAGAGATATTAATAAGTTTTTCCCCAAACAGAGGGGGGAAAAACCCTGTTAATTAACCCACAATTCCCTTCTGTAAAGTGGTCTTTTTTTTTTTTCTTTCCCACCTGAAGTGGCATCTGGACCCGGGCTGAAGGACTTTCTAGGCAGGGCAGATCTGCCTTTCTCATCGTGAATTCTTTTGTTTTTCCCTGCGGCCAGCTGCTACAAAGATGCAGTCGATTTAGATTAAACAGGCTGACGAGTGCTCGTCACTGTGTCAAGCCAGGCACGCTTCTCCAAATACAACGCTCAGCAGGTACAGTTACGAAAAAAAAAAAAAAGGAAAGTCAGGGGGCTGTGGACACAGGGGCACAGACTGTTCACACGCCCCCGGGAACAAGAGCAGGCAGGGCTCCTTGGAGCGCAGACCTGGGTCCCTCCCTGGATCCCTCCCAGCCTGCGTGGGGAGCCGCTCAGCCCTTTCTTTCTGCCTGTCCTCACCCTTGTCCTGCTCCTCCCCTTCCCCGGCTGCCACTGGCTTCTATCTCCATTGTTCCCCGAAGCCCGGCAGCCAGTGTGCAGCCGGGCCCAGCACGCGCGGCAGCCAGCAACTTCCTCTGAAGCTGCAATGCATAATTACAACCAGCTGCTCCGGGCTGTGGGCTGGCCAGCTCTGCAAACAAGCGTCCTGATGCCCCGAGTTCCAGGGAGGCAACAGCCTGCTCTTGGCAGCCGCCAGTTCTCTGAAGGAAGTGCCCACACCCTTGGAAGAACAGGGAGCAGCCCTTCTCTCTCCCTCTCTCTCTCTCTCTCTCTCTCTCAGCTCCCAGAGGCCAGCGCTTGTCTGGTCGCCCCTCTTCCCCACGTCTGAAAGTGGTTTCTATGGTTAAAAGGAAGGTGCCCGCTCTGTCACCTGCTGCCCTTGTCGTGCAGGCTTGTTGTCTGGCCAGGCGCCATCCCGAGCAAGAGTGGGGGCTGGGGGCATGAGGAACCCAGGCTCCTGGTGGGCACCTTAGCTGACAACGGTTCCTGAACGTGGGCAGAGACAGGGGGCGGGGAACCTGCGCTGGCCTCAGCCAGCGTGAGGCAAAAAGGCTCCTGGTGTTGCTTTAACGAAAATACCCCTGAAAAGCCAAACAAGGCTAACTTAACCTCGGTAAGGAGAGCAGTGTGTGGGCAAGAGAGCCGAGGATCTGCCCGTGCCCCGCCTCGGAGCTGTGGGTTCATTTTGGGGCCTCAGTGATCTTTCAGGCTTGGCTACAAGGATGACTCGGATCCAAAATTAGGCTTTGAATGTGTAACACAAGGCTCTCCGCCCCACCTACCGCCTCTCTCTGCCCTCCGCCGGTTCTTCCGAGTCTGGCTCTGCGCCAGATCTGGCCCTTCTCGCTCCTGGGGGAAGGGCTGGCAGCAGTGTTCTCTAAGCAGCCGAGGCTCTGGGGGTGGGGGGGGGTGGGGGGGCACAGCGGTGCAGGGTAAAAAGGGAAGATTGTAGGTTTGGGGAGGGCACCCAACCCTCCAATCACGCACCCCCTCGAGCCAAAGCTGGGGAAGGCTACGCAGGTAGGAGGGCAGACGTGCCACCTGGGCGGCTCACATCGCTTCTGCCCACCTGTGCCTTCCAGCTCCGGCTCCTGATGGGCCTTCGGCAGCAAGCGAGCCAAGCCGGGCCAGGCCAGCTGCTCTGTCGTGCCCAACGGCAGCCTCGGAGGTGGGGAGCAGCTGGGAGTCTGCTGTTGAAAAGGACCTGCTCATTTTCCAGGGCAATTTCCCAGGGATGCCAGCCAGAGCTGGCTAGTAGCTGCTCAAGTAGGGCAAATAGGAGCCTCTCTGAGAGGGTTCCTTCTTTCTGTCTGAGCAGCAGGCAGGCAGCCTGACCCTGGCCAACAGCAGCTGTCACGTTGGGGTTCCCCTTGGCCGATTTCTGTCTTTCCCTGTTTAAAAATCTCAATAGAACTCTTTTTGCAGAGTGTCCCCGGGCCGTGGACACTTCCTTGCTAGGAACTGCATGACTGCAACCTGTGTCGGCCAAGGGCACGCGGAGACCTGAGGTCATCAATGAATGCATGTCAATAACGGAGTTCGTGCCCCATCAGCTGTAACTTTTCTGTGTTTCTGCATCAGCCACTGATGATCTTGGCAATTTAATTCCCCCTAGGAAAAGAAATACCAGTTTGAAGTGCTCTTTTGGTGTTCAGCCCATGCCCTCCCTTCTGATTCTTAAGCCTGGATACACTTGAGAAGCAAATACAACGCAAACTCATGTCTGTAATGGCATCACAACGCGGCTGTTTCAGCCTGACTCTTACTTGTCCAGCTTGACTGGCTCTTCCACTTAGAGCAGTCAAGAGGTCCCCGTGACTCAGGAATGTGATTTTTGGCAGGTTTTTCTTTGGGTTTGCAACAAGGAACCAGCTTAACAAGCAAACAGACGTGTCTGGATTCTCGCATGGCCGCAACCCTTACTTGAGAGCATCGGGGATGAGAGCATGGCCCCAAGCCCCCCGATCCCCCGAGGAGGAGTATGCAGACGGCCCCTCTGCTCTCCTGTACCACCAAGGAGGGAAAGAGACGCAGAAGAGCAGCCATTGAACAAAGTTCAGTCTTCAGGATTATCCAAAATGAAGTGGAGAGGGACAAGCACCAGATTTTGAGACGAGAGACTTATTTTCACAACGCTGCCCCTAAGTATCCGGGCAGACTTGGCAATCCACTCACTTCTCCTGGCTTAAGTTTTCTCATTAATAAGAAAAAGCCTTTTGTGGGTGAAAAGTGACCTAGCAGGAATAATAACGGCCATGGACGCTCCTTGTACTTGTTTACGCTTCTCTATTATTTAAATGAAAATTGAGGTCCAGCCACTGAAGTGGGCTTCATGGAATGCCATTCACTGATATGTGAAGAAATGCAAACACTCGGGCCCCTGGGTGGCTCAGCGGGTTAAAGCCTCTGCCTTCGGCTCAGGTCATGATCTCAGGGTCCTGGGATCGAGCCCCACATCGGGCTCTCTGCTCAGCAGGGAACCTGCCCCCCCCCCCCACCTACTTGTGATCTCTCTCTCTGTCAAATAAAGAAATAAAATCTTAAAAAAAATGCAAACACTTTTTCAGGACACTTTTAAACAAAAAGATGATTTTCTGTAATGCTCAGACCATCCGATGGGGGTTTATTTCACCACCTAAAGGGAAGCATGAGTCTTTCAGGCTCCTTCTAGCCTCTCCCGGTGCTTTACAAAAGATGTTCGTGACTCGCTGAGAGCGAGGTATCGTGTATCACTCTTCCTACCAACAGATGGAGAAACTGAAGGAAGGTCTCCCAGGGAGCAGGTGATGGACTGGCTTCCGGCCTCTCGATCCACACCCGGCTCCCCTAGTCTCTCTCGTCACCAGCCATCAGTAACTTCATTTCCAGGCCCAACACGGCAAATGAGGGCCCCCAGTGTGCAAAGAGTGTGTGTGCACATGGGATCTCCACTGTCCTGGACAGAAGACAGAGCCTTGAACAGAAGTGGAGGGGAGAGAAACAACTGCGACCACCAGAGGCAGAACCTCCATCAAAGGCCAGTCGCATGGTGACACGGCAGAGACAAAGACGTCATGAGGGGGAAGCTCCTCATCACCCATCAGCCTACCACCAACATATCAAGATCATACAAACCTAATGGCAGGACGTCCTAAACATTTACTTTATTTAAAAACCTGTCTCTGACGCTATACTTATACATGGAGATTTTCCTTCCGTAATAGCAGAACTGTGCGGGGAAACAGCCTGACGACAAAATAGGAAAATTTCAGATTAATGTTCATACGTTATGATAATGCCTATCATGGTGTATCAGTCAACCAAATGCTCAAGTTGACTGAACATTTCTATTTAAAATTTAAGGTTGTGACCCATTCTCTTTTTACATCCTGTCTACTCAAACACATACCTATTCTTTTAGGTTTTCAGCCTGGCTCTGCCACTCACTAGCCTTGCGATGAAGAGCTTTAGGCAAAAGCTCTGAGCCTCAGTTTCCTCCGTTGTAAATGAAGCGATCATGCCAATCTTAGATTTTTTTAAAAAGATTTTATTTATTTATTTGTTTGTCAGAGAGCGAGTGAGAGAGCACAAGCAAGCAGGGGAAGTGGTAGGCAGAGGGAGAAGCAGACTCCCCACTGAGCTGGGAGCCCAACGTGGGACTTGGGATCCCACCTGGGTTGAACCCTGGGATCATAACCTGAGCCGAAGGCAGACACTTAAGCAACTGAGCCACCCAGGTGCCCCTCTGATTTTTTCTTTTTCTGCTAAGACAAATTGGCTTTATGTTTATAAAAGTGTTGAGCACATAGAGAGTGCTTAGTAAATGCTATTTCCTTCTTCCTCATCTTTGAATATATTTCTTGTAAAGCGCTTTAATTGTTGGAAGTCCTTTCCTATATATTGCCCACAATTCTGATGGTTAAGGAACGTGTAACGATCCCTTTCAAATATACAAAAAAACTCCATCTCTGAGAGGTCAAGTGATTTACTCAGAGTTGCACAGCAAATTGGTGTAGGACTAGAAGCCTGGCACCTAATCCTGTGATCTTTCCAGAAACTTCTGTCTGTTGCAGCCATTGCCTCCACATGAATGAAAGCAGCTGGTGCATAGTCCACCCCAAACCAATTCCAGTTCTTCTGCGCCTCCTCCTGGCTCTCCCTCCACTGAAGCCCCCACTCCAATCCCATCTCACTCCTCAGGAACTTCCCTCTTCCTCCACCTGGGGCTGGATGTTCAGGGATTAATAATCTACACGGCATCTGAGTCGAAACGAATCGGGAGGGAATGTTCTTTTAAATGAAAGAGTTGGATTAGACACCACCATACACATTATGTTGTTAAATATCTACAGCATGATAAAATCATCCCAAATGTCACCAATCCCTGGGGGACTTATTAATAATTAAGCATTTTTAGTTCACTTAGGAATGCAGATTCCATTTAACAAGAGAACCTACACTAAATATGTCCATTATATTGCAGCTTGCAAGAGAATATGTTAGAGATCGCAGCTGGGGTTCTCCAGGCCGGATGACAAAGTTAATGCAGGGATCGGTCTTTTCTAAAGGCAGCATGTAAGAGCCAAAAGTAGCATCCTGGATTGGTTTAAAGGGTTTGCGTTTATTAGGAGTATTTATTAGAATGACTAATAATGGAAGAGAGCCGACTTGGCAAGGGCTGAGGGAGAGCCTGGAGAAGCCCAAAGGAAGTGGGATGATCTCGCAGAGTATAGGGCAAAGCAGAGACCCGGGGCCCGCAGCGGTGTCAATCATCTGTCCCCACACTGTCATTGTTCAGGCTTTCAAGGACCGGAATAGGCAAAGAAGGTGTCCTTCTATATGTTCCACTTAATGGGAAGGCCATTTATGCTTTTCTTTAGCTTATTCCCAAAAGATACATGACCCTGATCCTACACACACACACACGCGCGCGCGCACACACACACACACACACACACACACACACACACATTTTCTTTCAAAAGCAGTTTTCTTTTTTTGCTTTGTTTTTTACTTTTAAAGATATATGATTCTTTTTCCTTTTTCTTCTCTGTTTCCTGGGCAAAGTCAGAATCCTGAATATCTTGAAAGAAAAAAAGGGAAGCTTGTAAACAGGTTGTCAATCTTCTTTGTGTCTTTCAGAGATGAACTGGGGTTTCTCCCCCCCAGGCCCACCAAAGAAGGTCCCTTTTGAAGAAGATCAAGGGGGAGAGAGAGAGACAGAGACAGAGAGAGGATGAGAGAGAGAGAGGTGAAATCTGGGGAAATTGGTTGATCCAGCCTTTAGTCCTGGGGTTCTTCTAACTAGCTCTGCGATGTGTGATCTTTTGGGCATGTTATTGAAACTTTTTCTCTAGGCTCCTTTTCCTACCAATAGAAGTTTTCATGATCTAGAAAACCCTTCCAGCCTTAAAATACCCGAAATCTAGGCTTGAAGCAGGAAGGAGCCTTCCTCTCGATGGCGCCTGAAGACTTTTGCAACCTTTCCGCAGAAAAGGACTGTGGATAAATTTTTCCACTTCCTCGTTTCCTGTCTTGAGCTGCATGCAAATCGTGCCGCTTCTTTACTCCCTCACTTAAAGCACCTGCCAACCTAATAAAAGAGCCATAAATTTAGTCGTAAGGGCCCCAATAAAGAAGGATCCTCTCCTGCCCAGGGAGGTCAGTGGGACAGGCTGTCACCAGGAAGTAGAAACCACAGGGAAGGTTGCTGTCATGTCTATTGTGACCAACCTGGTGCCGAAGGACTCTGCAAAGCTGAGAAGGAGCAGGACTTCGTCTGGGAAGCGGACTCGGCTCGCTTTGCAGCCTTTTCACTTTCATCCTGACGTCATTAAAGTTCAAGGTGCAGCTGGAAATGCTTCCGGGGGACTTCTGTTCTGAAAAAGGTGTGCGTTTGTCTCCAGGAATCGTTTCCCAAGAGTCTCTAAAAGCACGACTTCCTGTTATTGGGTATAGGGTCCGGGCAGGGGGGCTGTTGAGTAGAGATTCCCACTCAGCTCTCGGGAAGGAATAGACAAGGGCAGAGAGGAATGTGAGCAGGAAGGGGGAGAGAGCAGGGAGGGCACGCGAGGCTATATTTCACGGAGCTAGCAGCCTCGGGGAAAGCCGAAGAGGAGGGGACTTCAACAAGTCGTGGACTTAAAGACTGGAAAAACGGTGGAGAAAAGATGACTGACAGGGTTTCTTTTGCCACGGGTTTTCTCCTGCTAATGACCAGCTCATCCCCAGATGCCAACTGTGTGCCACACACACATCCCATCACCACAGCCCTGACAGTCTGAGGCGTTACTTTGGCTCTCTCTCTCTAAATAATCTAGAAAGCTCTTTGGATATTGTCAAGGCTCATCAATAAGAATTATGTTTATAACCAAGGGAATCTCATGACCCATGGTTCATAAGTTGCTTCAGTCCCTATTGGACTGAAGGGTCGTATCCAATAGGGCACGGCCTTACTCTTCAGCAGATGAAAAAAATCTACGTGTACACACAGGTGTGGTGGGGGTTGTTACCTGGTTCAGCTGCTCTTAATGTCCCAATCTTCCTGCTCCTGGCAAAGAAAAGCATGTTTAAAATTCTAGGGCTCTGAGCATAATCACAGATTTCCCACGTTCCAAGGAGCCTAACCAATTCACTGCACAGATGATTAAAGTGTGGCCCCAAGAAGTTGGCCAGATGAAGAATGGGTCATCCAGCTGGTTAGCCACAGAGCCAGAAAAGAAACATGGGCCTCCAAGCTCCTTGTCCTGTGCTCTTTCCACACAGGGAAGATTCTAGAAGATCTGTTTTTGCAGAATTTCCTTTCCACTCTGTAGTCATATGATGGGTTTATTATGCAAAGTCTTAACCCGCAAGCTCTCCCTAGCGCTCTCCACTCCTGCCCACACTTGCACCTTAGAAGGCAGCACATCTGCACAGGGATGAGGCCGAGAGTTGCGCTCCCACCGGACACTTATTCTTTTGCAGAAGCCCTTTCTCTTTGTCCCAAGGTTAATGCCTCTTTTCCTGGCCTCAATTTCTTTTTTACCTCTGTCTACTCCCTTATATTCTTATACCGACACTTCTATACATTACCTTTAAATGAGGGAGATACAAAACAGAGCTCGGTGCAACCCACGATTCCTAAAAAATAACCTACGATTGTATAACAATTCTTATGTTCTCCCCCTGTGATCATGAGATGGCTGGGGCCTTTGAGTCACATCAGTATCAAATCTCTCCTTCTGGAAATGAGCTCATGTGACTCGCCCAAGAACAGTAGGCAGAGCTGGGAATGAAACAGTCCCCACAGCGTCACTGACTTTTCTTCTTTCTCTTATCCACCACACCGACCTGCGCAAATCACATTTCTTCACTCTTGTCCAACCCCTGTCGGAGATATTCATGGGTGACAAATGGACCTGCCACAAGCATAGACAGGATGTGGAGAGGACGGACTGAGGCCTGAACAACCAAGTCTAGCACCGTTCAACACATTAGCCTGGCACCATAACTGGGTATTTAATTAAAATGCAATGAAATTTAAAATTTAGTTCTCCAGTTGCACTGGCCACCTTTCAAGTGCTGAATAGCCACAGGTAGCTTAGTGGAGCATTTCTCTCACCACGGAAACTTCTAGCGGACACCACTGCCAGACCCTCAGCCATCAGGGACTAATAATAATAACTACCATTTATTGAGCCCCAACAGCATACCAGGCACAATTGTTGGTATTTGATGCCGTTATTTTATTAATCTTCATAAAATTCATGAGGTATTATTTGCATCTGACAGAGAAAAGAACTGGTATTAAACATTCTTAATCATCTGTCCTTCGTGTTCAGTAGTAAATGGCAAAAATATGAGCACGGACTGGTTAATGACAAACTATCATATCAACTCCAGTTTCCTGTGTGGAACCTTAAAGACCGACAATATTGCCACCATTTATTAAGCCCCTACTACTCCCTATGTGCTGGGCATTGTTCTCGTAAGTAACATACATAAACGGTAGGGACTAACCTGTGGCTTCCGATTTCAATCCTTGTTTGCAGGGCCAGCTGCTCTTTCTAGATGGGCTCTCTCTTGGAGCCAGCTGTCGGATGTCTCTGCTCGGAAGGATCAGCTCCATTTCACCTAGCGGTTGGCCAGCAAGCTCTGTTGCTGTCTCGGCCAAGTTGGCATCACTAGAAGTCATCGCACAAAAGTCATGCTCAAGATCTTGAAAGGAGTCCTTTGGCCCACTCTTTGGAGCTGTCCCACCTCAGCTCATCACAGGGTAACTTTAAGAGCATGCTACTGACATTCCTTTCTTGACATCTGGTTGGCCCAGCAGAGATCCCTTCGGTCCTGGTGAGCTGGCTGCCTTCCAGGCATGTTGGCGACTCTGTCTTATCCTTTAATACGGAGCAGCTCTAGTAGGTGACCCTCATGAGCTGGCTTGAGAAGCTGGGTGTGATGTTTGCAGTGCTGGTCTATCGATTTTTTTAGTCTGGTCTAGAATGAAAGGCACATGGATACCAGACTCCATGTGGAGTATGGAGGATACCAGACCTGCCAGCCTCATTAAGATAGCCTGAATTTTTTTTTTTTTGGTGGGGGTTTACTTTTCTACTTCTTTGATACTTTTAGAGCATTACTGCCATCTGAGAAGCAAAATCCAAGGGAGGTTTTCGCTTTTATTTTTCCAGTGAAATTCTTTGAACTACCAACAGGATTTCATTGCATGGGTTAGCATTTAATCCTAGTCAGCTTTTTGACTTTTCACACCCTTGGCAGTGTTGTAAGTCTGCAGTATGGTCCAAAACCCTCTGAAGACTGTTTCAGGTAGGGTAGCCCAGCAGTCACCATAAAGGGCAGCATAAAGTCACTGGGTAAATGGCTTTCAGAGAGAGTGGCTGTGAGTTGTCAGGTTGGAGGGACCTCCTTAAGACCTTGAAACATAGGTTTCTTGATGTACTCTAGAACAAATCCCCAATCCAGTCTCAAACTATTAGTGGTGTGGACTGGCTGTAGGGAATATTTTCAAATAAGTGGTAGAATCTTTCTGGAATCCCATTGAGTTTCTGTAGTCAGATCAATAATAGGCCATGTATAAGTCAATTCACATTGTCAAGGACTCTGGTAAAACTGGTGAATAAGGGCACTTCCTCTACATCACGTACCACAAACACCACAGGAAAGTCACTCCCACCTCACCACTCTGGCCCAAACACACAGCTGTCTTTCAGGGGTACAACTGGCCTTATGGTGCAATTGTTGGTTTGCTAGGATACTGACATGAATTTTGCTACAACAGAAAAGTGTGGCAGGCTCACAAGAGCTGTCTTATCATTCTCATATTTTTTTTTCTTCTAGAAAAGAGTGATGAACTTGAAATCCTGCTGTATGTCCTTGGCACTCCACATAATAAAGAAAGGTAAATACAGCTATCTAAGTAGCTTCTTACATTTCAACTTGAAAATTTTCTCAGGTGCAGGCCCGTGACTACAATTCATGATTCCAGTTCCAGCTTCCTTGTTGGAACAAATTCATATTTTTTAACCTAAATGGGCATGGATACTCCAAGACATAGTACATTCCCTCTCATGGAGAGACTCAAGCACAAGGTGATTGGCTATTTAGAGGGAGTATTGTGAAGGGGATTTAAAAACTAGTCGGGTGGCCAGACTAAATTACCCAATCAAAACCTGACAGGCTATGATTTAGCATGTTCCCTAGTCTGCAAATTTCTATATCCAGAATGTTCTACTCTTTAAACACATCACGCTTTTTTCTTCTCAGGGTCTTTGCCCACACTGTGTTTTTTCCTGGAATATCAACACATGGCTAGAGTGAGTGTGTTGAATGGTTTATTGTTCAGATGTTGATTTAAATGTTTTCTTCTTAGCAAAGTCATTACTAACCCCCCTATCTGTGCAGGCATGCCATGTTATTCTCTATCTCTGAATCCATTTAAATTTTTCCCCAGAATGTATGCAGTTGTGAGTCTACTTAGAATTGTTTGTGGGTTGATTGCCGGTAGACTCATAAGGAGGGACTCAGGTCTGTTTTATTCATTAATATATGTCTGTGCTTTGTATAGAATAGACATTTAAACAATTGTTGAATGTGCGACTGAATGAATAAATATTAAAATCAGATTAAATTTATTTATAGAATCTAAGCCGCAGGATTTTTGAGGTGGCAGACATGTTTAGAGACACCCCCACTCCATCATTCATCAGCGAAACATAAATACCCTCGGTTTCTTCTTTTCTTTACCCTATAAGATTGGTTGAGCCACGTAAATGTCTAAGCACTATATAATAACTATTCTGATTAGGTTACACGCTGGAACTTGTGTACCGTCCAATCAGAAATCCCAGCAAAAGAAAAAAAAAGTGTTGCATTGTGTTTATTTGTTAAACAACATCCAGGGCTTGGATGATACTGATAGTCTACCGATTCCTACCAAGTTCATCTGAGACAACCTGATCATCCTTCGGACTCCACATACCTCCAGCTTGTCTGACCGGAGTGGTGGATCCTTGAAGTCTTCCTCTGCTCCTGTGGGTGGACAATGACCCTGCCTGGCTGACTCGTGGTCACCATGGTGACGTCTCCAGGTGGGGGCTGGTCACGTTAAATATGATAGGACCGAAGTAGAAGGCACCAGTGACCAGATGCATCAGGAACAAAGAGGGAGGGAAGCAGGGTCCTGAAAATAGAAATCACATCAAAAAATAGATGACGAGTTGATAATGCCTTGAGGCCTTTGTTCAGGAACACTCTGGCACTATAAAGGGAAGAATGACAGCACCATTTTCTTCTGTGAAGCATGAGTTGGTTTTTCTTCAAGAGTTCTTCCCAAAGAAGGCCTTGTGGGTTGTGGCTAACTCTGTTTTCCATTTTTATCTAGATTTGTTCTTTAACGCAAATGTTATTCTTTTTCCAAGGATTGCTGTATCATCACATTAAGAATAAGATAAACAAACTTGACAAAAATTCACTGGAAACAATAAGTGTGGTAATTGCATATTCTCATCCTAGGTGTTCCTTTTTTGTTCTCAATTAAAAGCAGTTCCAGCAGTTGTGTATGGCTGTATCATTTGTTCACCTTAAATAAATACTTTTGAATCTAAAAATATAGCAGAAATAAAACTTTTGAAAAAAATAAAAAACTGAAACTTAGAATCACATCAAAAATAAGAAGTGGATTTTTAGGGGATCCGGATGGCTTTCAAGAGGTGGAGGTTTCCTGACAAGCCAACGCTGGTAGGGCCCTAGATTTAGGGAGTGTAAGAGTTTGTACAAAACAGCCTCAGACCTCTGAATGGTAGAGATGCCCAGTCAGATACTATAGAATTACTTACACTTAGCAAAATTATGAGTTCACTGTACTCACTGGCAGATATTTCATGAAAGAACAGGAGCTCAAGTAGCATTCAGTCAGCTCAAGACTATTACCTAGTAAATCATTTTAAGTCATTCTGCTGAAATGAAACACGTGATTCCTAACGAAGACTAACAGTGGAAAAGCATGAGACCCCTACCAGGCAGAGTCTTGCACAAGACTGAGCCCACCACTTAGGGGCACAGCCTCAGCCACACGTTCTGTCTATGGGTAACTGACAGAAATGACTGGTAGACTTCTGGAAGAAGCCAAGTGACCTGACCCCTGGAACTTTCATAGTTACATGAAGGAGCCCGGTTCCACACCCCTCAGGACATGGTAACCTGTCTCTTGCCACCCGACCTACAGGCTCGTCAGCAGCAGGCTTCTAGCGTGAAGAGTGAAAGATCTGACACAGCTTCCTTCTTTGCGCTCACGTTCCCCCCACGACACGCCACGACCAGCCCAGCAGGACAGACACACTCATAATAAGACCAAAAAGCAGCGATGGTGCTGGCAATTTTATACCTGGGCCAAGTGCCAGGACCGGCTGTGGGAAGGAAGGAAGGAAGGGCAGGGAGGGGAGGGAATGCCCTACCTTCAACCCTCCCCAAAAACAGAGGTTAGGGCTACTCTTAACTCAGTCCTGCTGGGAGATTCTGGCTTGAGCTCCCCGCTGGATCCTTTGGAGGTGGGGCCTTCAGAGGAGGTCAATGACGGCCTTTTCGACTCAGACATGTATTTGGGACTGTATTTGTAGAAGTGAGGGGGCAGGACCCTCACTACCAACTCCACCTCAGCCAGTGGAAACCCTACGGCTCTCCTGAATGTTGTTAAATTAGTCATCTAGTATTAATACATCTAATACAGCATGCCTACCTTTCAAATAAGCCTACATGTTTTTTGTTTTTTGTTTTATTTTAAATCTCACATAGTTTTTCTGAGTCAGGAATTCAGGGATGGCTTAATGTGTGGTTTGGGTTCAGGGTCTCTCGTGTGGCCAATATGTGAGCCAAGCCTGCAGTCATCTGATGGCTTGACTGGGGTCAGAGGATCTAGTTCATCCAAGATGGCGCCCTCACATGGCTGGCAAGCCGGTGCTGGCTGACTGCAGAACCAGGCAGGGCATGGCTGTTCCCTGATATGTGAACACTCCATGTTAAACTGCTTGAGTACTCTCATGGCATAGCGGCGGGCCTTCTGCACAGTGAGCAACAGAAGAGAGAGCAAAGTGGAAGTCACAAAGTGCTTTCTGTGCTAGCCTTGGAAGTCACACACTGTCATTTTGTAATACTCACTTTGGTTACACAGGTCAGCCCTGTTTAATATGGGAGGAGACTATATCAGGACATCAATTATCAGGAGGCCAGGCTTGGGGGCCATCTTGGAAGCTGCCTATTGGCCCTACCACTGCCCAAGGAAATCGGTCCACCTGTTGACTGAGTTTCTTCCAAGAGCTATACAAATCTGATGCTTGTGGGAATGCCCAGGTGTCCTTTTAGAGAAGGGTCAACAGCTCCTGACCTCCCACCTGCCTCAGGTTGGTGCCCGTTCACCCTGTGCCACACACTAGCCACCACACTTCTGCTTTGGTAGCAGCACGCATGTGGTCAGTGCTAAGGAGTCACCAAGGCACCAATGAACCCGGCACACACCATGGCTTAGAATGCAACTTTAAAGCAAGATCTACCCCTAGAGAAACTTCCAGCTGGAGTATTGCTCTAAAAGGGGCATCTCGTGGCCCCAAAGAGTTCACGAGCCTCTTTTAGTGTCTGAATTATGCCTGTGAGGCTCTGAGGAGAATGTGCCCTCACTGGATTTCTGCTCTTTTCCTGGAGGGGAAATAAGCCTTGCTGACTCAGATGGGAGTAGAGAGGCTAATTGTTAGCAGTTGCTGGGTTCACCTTTCCCGAATGGCTGTGGAAATTCCAGTGAACTTCCATTATCTTCTGCAAGGCAATCTAACCTAACTTCAACTGTAAAATGGAAAATTTTTAATTTACTGAAGAGATAGTACACGACAGGCAGTGTATGTACACTATCTCCATCAGTCTCCACAGAAACCATGTGAGGTAAGAATCAGACCACCATTTTTATGGAAGAGCAGACTAAAGCTCAGGGACCTTAAATGACCTGCCCAATTTCCCAGCTAGCAAATGAGGGATCCAGGATTCCAACCTGGGTGCGTCTGACTCTGAAAACCCATGTGAAGTGCTCTCTCAGAACTCTCCGAAGGAGGAGGGGCAGAAAACCCGTGAGAATGCATATTTAGGGAGAGGAGGAAAAGAACCTACCATTAGCCACAGCCCAGCCTCAGGGGCAGGAGGAGGGACATGGGGCTGAAGGCGGCGGGGAGACTGATGGCAGGTGTTAGATGTTCCCTTGGCTCTCCTCTTCCAACCCATCTCCAGTCTAGGCAACAATGATCCCAGATCTGTCTCACAGGCAGCGAACTGTGCATCTCCCTCCCCTCCAGGGAGAGTCAGGTTGTTAATAATAATAGTTACTGTAGCCAGGCCTCCTGCTAAGTTAAGTACCACTTTTAAAAAATCCTCACAACATTCCTATGAGGTAAGTATTACAGCCACATTTTATAGCTAGAGAGATGGAAGATCGGGGAGTTTAGGAACAGCCCCAAGGTCACAAAGCCCCAGGTGTTAATGCTCACGTTTCAACCCAGGCCTCTGACTTTAGGGCCATCAGGAATCTTAACACCATGTTCTACTAGACAGAGGTTGGGGGTCGTACGACCGCATGGCCCGTTCAGCGCCGCGTGAACTGACAGCGCCAGCCCCCAACGCGGGAGGGGCAGGGTCTGGTGGCTCTTCTCAGAAGGAGGCCTGCTGATGGCGCCGACCGGGCCCAGGCACCCACATGGGACCCTGCTGCTGCGGGGTTGGCCGGACCCTGTTGGTGGGGACCTGTCCCCGCCGGCAGATCGTGCCTCCAGGCGCTGGCCTGGGCATTCCCCGAGTCGGAGGGCAGCCCTGCGCCCGGCAGGACAGCGTTTGGGGTGGGCTGGGGCTCCGAAGCCCGAAGCCCGGGACGGCTGAGCCAGGGAAGGAGGCGTCCAGGCTTTGGCGAGCCGAGGCATCGCGGCGCGTGGGACTCCGCACCCAGATCACCATTTTCCTCCCCGTGGTCGGTTCGCTCCTTTGGCGGGAGCCGGGGCCTGGGGCAAGGCTGGGGGAGGGTAGAGAGGGGGCGCCCTGCTCCCGGGCAGCGAGACCCCGGAGCCTTTGTGTTTTGGGAACTGGATTCCCCACCTCCCTTCCCCGCCTCCCATTCCCGCTTTCTTTTCCCCTAACCCAAGTCCCAGTAGAGTATCCAGCAATTAGCACGTAAGGGGGGTGGAGACGGCGGGCGGGCGGGGGTGGGGGCGGGGGGGTGGGACCCCGGCTCCCCTCTCCCCACCAAGCCGGGATCAGCCCCTCGTTCCCGCCTGCGCTGCCTTCGTGCGCCACCTACCGGCTGCTAGGGGCCACTGCGAGCCCGCTAGAGCTGTTCCTAGGCAGATCTTGATCCCCGCGGACAATAGACAATGGAATTTTTTTTTTTTTTTGAACAATGATTTATTTTGGGGGGTGGGGATAAGGAGGAAGGAGGGAGGGAGGAAGCAGCAGTGTGTTTGTCATCGCTTTAGAAAAAATCTCTGTTCTATCATTGTTTCTGCATATCCATTATATTGAGGACAAAAGAATCCCGTTCTGGAACAACAAAGCCAAGGGAAATGTTTTCTGCGGCTGACATTTAATTGTGTGCACAAGGTGCTACATTATTATGCGGAGAGATTGTAGAAAGGAATAGGGCACAGTTTCAGTTCAAAAGCCTGACTTTTCTGCTTTAAGGTGTGGGCTTTCTTACACAAGTCCCATTTTATATAGCCTCATAGATCTCCGTGCATGGTATACACCGCACACAATTCTGTGTTTCTGTATGTTTTCCAACCCATCACCAGGCTTTCTTGAGGGTGATTTTCACACCACCTCCCAAGTCTATTCTTTTACAGCTAAGAGGGATAATCATGCTTTGCCTCACAACGTCTTTACGCAGTCCTTACCAAGACGATCCTAATTTTTAGGAGCTATTAGGAAGCTCGGGGAACAGTCCCACTTCTGGTTTTACAGATGAACAACAGAGATATGTCTTGACCAAAGTCACGCAAATAATTAGAGATCGAGGCAGGATCAGAACCCTTGTGTCCTGAACTCTGGTTTCTATTGTGATCTACTGTTTGATGTCCTGATACCCAACATCCTCTGATTGCTCACCCTCACGCCTCTTTTCCCCTGGGGGGGGGGAGCCCACACACAGTGAGGTGTGTTCCACAAAAATGGGTGATACGTTGGCGGTGGTCTTGGGGGAATGGACAGAAGTGTAAGCATCCTTGCTTGATTTTCACTCCCCCTCTTTACCCCTTTCTCTCTGTCCAATGAAAAAAGGGGGGCATTGTGGATATCATTTTCATTTGTTTATTTTGTTATTTTGCTATAAGTTAATATATAAAACCTATGGCAATTAGCCAAAACTCTCCAGAAAATGCTTTTCCTGGGTTTCATGAAGGTCTTGAGCCCCCACCCTGACTCAAGGCTAAGCTGGTTACTGGGAACACAAGAAAGGTTTTCCATCTTTGAAAACTGCTCGGTGGTCTCTTGGCAAGAGTGGTTTGCCCTTGGGAACCTGAATAATACAGATTTCCTTCTAAGGTTCATGAAAAATCCTTGGGGAGATGCAGACAGCTGATCATGCTGTAGAACAGAGGCATTTTTCTTCTGCCACCTTCTGAAACATGCTACAACAGACGACGGTCCCCTTTAAACCCTTAACTGTGTCACGCTAGTTGAGGGAAGAATCGAGTCTTAGATGAGAAGCTCAGTAAACATCTTTGCACATCCAAAATAAGGCAGCCCGTCATAGAAGTCTGCTTATTTTAAAGGTTGTTCAGTCTGTTTAAAGCAAATAGACCAATCTTACAGTCTGCAGTCAAGGAGACAACAAGCAGAGGAAGTTTCAAAACAAAAGGCCAGAACATTCCCTAACTCTCTTTAAGCTGTCTTCTGAAAGCACGGAGAAGAAAGAAAACACACTTGGCTTACAAGCAATTCCTCAACCTTTCTGCTGGGTTTTGGCACTTTAAGAACTTGGGTTTGTACAGGGGCCACGGGAAATGTTAACAGGGAGCTTAGATCTCTAAATCCCCTCGTTTTCATTTGTTTGTTCCTTTTTTCCCTCCCCGCAGCGATTCTTCCTGTCTCTACAAGAAGCCCCACAGTTCAATGATATTTTAATATGACAATCACACACTTGCAAACACCTTGCCTCGAGGATTTTGTGAGAATCAAATGTGATCAAATGAGATGATGTAGGTGAAAGGACTTTTAAAAGTCTAAGGTACCCTTCAGATGGGAAGTACTATTCCCATAGATCCGGGGTTCTCCAAGTATTGAAATCATTCATTGGAGCAGCCGCCTAACTGTTCTGCAAAGTTGTGATTCGGCCCATTTTTCAGAACTTAACGGTTACATGTCTTGGAGGGCGGGGTGGGCAGGGGAAGCTTCATGTAAATTTTAGAATGTCCAGATCTCATTTTAAAGAATACCCTCCCAGCCTGTTGGAATCTGATGAGTGCTAGAACACTGGTGACTCATTGCTTCCCCCGTGTCCTTATTTGGTAGCATGCGAATAAAAATGATCATTTTCAGATTTAGATTTTCTCAGAGCATGGTGTGAGCAGCTATTTTTGCTTTTGCGCCACTCACCATTCTGTGTAGTAGAAAGTGCATTTAGAGTTGTAAAAATTGTTTTCCATTTGCAGCCTAAATTTAAATATGGAAGACAGCAACTCAAGTACTCCTTCGATTAGATACAGGAGTCGCCACGCATCAATCCGGGACTTCTGCACATGGCTCTCATTTCCACCCACAAAAGGCCCTCACATCGCTACTTGACAAGACAATTTCCATATCACCTACATACAGGGCATCTCTCTTGGGGACAGCTCAAACGATTGGCGGGTCTTCTTTCTCTTAATATCTATATTGGAGAGGGAGGGACTGATTGAAATGACACTCAGTTTGTGGAAGGTGAAACCCAAAGCATTCAGCGGGCTTCTGTATTACAGACCATGAGGTTCACAGCCCTAAGCTGAAGGAACAGATGATCGGAGCTACTCTAAATCAGCAAAGCTTGAAGCCCCAATTTCTGTACTAGCTGTTGTCCTATCTTACTAAAACCAAGCCTGCTACCAAGTTTCTCCGGCAGCCATTGTCCAAATTGACTTCCTGCTCTTGAGGATGGTCACGGGACCCATTCCCTGATTTAACCGCAGGCCCCACCCAGCCCTCTTCTTGGACCAGACTCAGCAGCCTGAGTGATGACTGGCTTCCTACGAGTATGCCTTCGGATATTGGTGTCGATGATGCCCCTTAGAGGATAACCCGTCCAGGCTGCGAGGCTGATTTCAAGCTGGTCCCAGTTAAACCACATTCCGGTGTCTATTACCTTTCTCTTTTGAAAGGAAACCCCCCGTGGCTCCTCAGGGCCAGGTTGGCGGCCTTAACTTCTTGAAAGCTTGTGTTTATGGGCTTTGTGGGGCGGGGTGATGGACATCAGCTTGTTCTCCTCCTTGTGCCTCCTTCACTGCCCTGGCCGCTGTCTCACGTTCCAGATCTGAGGGAGGACCAGAGCCTGACTCCAAATCTGGATGAAACACGGGGCAGGGTATTGCCTCCAAAATTACCCTAACTGCAGGTGGCTGGGGGGGGACTGAAAGACAGTGCTGGCTGACGGTGTTGTGCCTTAGGCAGCTCGGGTGCGCTGTCCATGCCTAAAGCCACCTGCCTTACACAGCCGTCCCTGCCTGGGGCTGGGGCCTCCGCCTCGGGGGAACAGCTGGGCAGGCGGCACCCGCTCTTCCTCCCTCCCCTCCAGCTCTACCACCTGTACTGGGGACTTCCGTCCCTGCAAATTCATGCAATGTAGGAAATGCCCAGTGGAAATGCAAAAATAATCATGCCATCTTTCACACATTTATGGTATTTTGGCAATGTTTCTAATAGCCGCTAAGGGACAGAGTTTATCTTTCTATCTTACATCTCATAAATCTTTTCTTTTTCTTCCATCACTAGCGTAAATTGTGCTTAGTCCAATAACAAGGTTAAAATTATAGTGCTTTTCATCACTACAGAGATGCTCTTGCTTCTGCTGGGGACAACGGCTACATCTAAAGCTTAGCAAATTTATTTTTTTTCCCTTTGCCTGCACCGGGATATCATCTGGAAGACAAGATTTTCACTGAGCTGTGCATGGGCTTCATTCAAGGCCTCTGTTTGTGAGTGCACACAATTGCGGGAGAGGCCTGTAACCTGCAGGAGAGTCGCTGATGCGCCTCTGTTCTTCTTCCAGAAAAGTGTCTTTTTCAGACCAAAAAACAAAGAACCAACAAACAAAATGGGAGGGAGTCACCTGAAGTATCTGGCAGCGTTGAGGAACGCAGGCTATAAATGTAAACAAGCTATTTAACCTCTCTGGGCCTCTGTCTCCTCATCTGGGGAGAAAAATAGTGCCTCTTAAGGGTATCATGAGGATTTAAAGCAACAGAACGTGTAAAGAGCTTAGTACGGTGCCTGGCACATAATACGCACTAAGTATTTCCCAGCATCCCAGGTCACCATCGTGACCATTTCTACCCTCCTGCTGACATGTGACCGCCTTCTGCCCTGCAGGACCCTCCAGTTGCCAGAAGCATCCATGTACCGTTGCCATTTCGTACCTCTGGCTGTGCGGTCATGACTCCCCATTTTGGCTCCTGCTTCCCCAGGCAGGGAACATTCCTAGGCAGAACTGGCGACAAGCTCGTGGAACCCTGAGTCTCGGGCAGGAACGAGGTCCCCACACAGTCAGCCTCTCCTTTCCACTAGTGACGGCTCCTTCTCCCCACGCAGGTGGTCACGCTGTTCTCCCTGTCAGCCTGCCACGCCCACCACACAGGGGTCTGTCACAGGGGCTGCCTGTGGGAGAGGCCTTCCCCACCCCACCACCAAGCACTTCGGCCCCGTAGATGCTTCCCTTCTGCCCACATAGCTCGGAGAGGCTCAGACCCAGGTACGCAAATCACCCCCATGTTAAGGCTGTGATGAGATGGTTATTAACAAGCTTTGCTCCAGCTTTTCGTCATGTCTGAGCTGAGATTTCATCTTGCCCCTCTTCTGGAAGTATGACCTCATCGATCACTTTCTGCAGTTTTCTGTGGTTCTGCCCAAGGCCAGCGTCTGCTGCCGACTGTCCAGGAGACATTTCTCTGCCATCCCCATCACAAGCCTAGTTTTTGACTGAGGGTTAGGTTAAGATGTTTTCTGCATCTCCCCGAAGAAGACAATCCATCTAATCAGGTTGTCACCCCTAACGGAAGCACTAGCTCTTCTCTCTGGAATACAAGGCCAAGGCCATGCCGACCTCTCTCTCATTTGAGCTCATTATGCTAAGTCCCTTATTTTCAAACTCAGTCAGACCTTCATTCACTGTAGAAGCGGAAGAGCCTTTTCGATGACCTCTGAGTTGGAGCACAGCTCTCTCTCGCTCCTGAGTTGCAAGATCTGCTTTCTCTTCTCTTTCTGAGCAATTCTGCAAGCCTCAAGAATAGCTTGCCTTTTCCTCTCTTAGGAAGCAGGGCCAGTGTGGAAACTATAGTCTGGGTTTGGTTTTTGGAAATGACGGATCGTAAGGACTGACCATTTCCTCCTAATCATAAGCCTCCTAGCTAGCTAGCTACCACCTAGCTATGTCTGTCATCCACCTATAGTTTTTTGCTAGTGACTTCCTTACATCTCACCCAGACTACCTGCAAGGAAGGGTGAATGTGCCGAGATATGACTGACCATTAACACAAAGGCCTGGTTTTTGCCAGACTCTCTGTCCTCAACAAGTGGAATTGGACGCTACTTTGAATTACATTATTACATTAGACTGCAATAGAGAAATGCTTGGAAATGCACACGGACTGGCTCGTTACCAAAGCTGATATAAGTCAGCAGAAAAATGCACTGGCAATGTTCAGACACAGAGGAAACACCTTTTTCTACAAAAGGTTGCATAAGGCTGACCAGGAATCAATACAAGATGAAAATGGATGCCTTATTTTGATTTCTCTCTCTCCTTTGAAACCCCATTTCCCATTGGTTCTGAGGTCTTTCATCCTTTCTTTACTTCATAAAAATCTCTCACTATCATTTCTTTCTTTTCATTCCTACTCGAACCCTGGTTGAAGTCCTCTTCCCTCGTGTCTGGTCCACTGTCCTTGCATTCAAACAGCTCTATCTACTTTGCATTTTCTCTCTTTAAACATCATCCTAAAACTGCTGTCTGATTAATCTTGTTAAAATGCTGCTTTCTCCAAACCGCTCTGACGCCCCGTCCTCCAATTTCCCTATAGGACAATGTCGCAAATTCTCTTGGTATGGCAGTAGAACCACCCCCCGAGTCAGGTCTCCCAACCTACTCATCCACTTCCCACTTTTCTCAGTTAACCCCCACCCCTCCTCATCTAAAACACACTCGTGCCGTTCCCATTCCTGGACACACACCTTTCCTTTGCCTTTCTACTTTTCCGACATCTTCCCCCGTCTTAGGGAGGAGGCTCGAATGGATTCCCAGCTTGAAATGATCGCTCCCCTCAGAACACCCTGAGATGCTATTTGCATGGTTAATTTCACACATGCAACAAACACTTCCTCTTGACTTTTCTTCTCATGGTTTTGAATCACCCCCTAATTTTCATGTGCTAGCATGAACTTGCTCTCCTAGCATGTCCTGGGTAGTGAACTCCTTGCAGATGGTTGATTTGTATTCCAAGTTTCTTCTAAAGTATCTTGCCCAGGACTTGCACTAAGCAGGCATCCAAGAATATTGGACATACTGCACGGAATAAAGAGCAATGGAGGGCATCTGGGTGGCTCAGCTGTTAAGCATCTACCTTTAGCTCAGGTCATGATCCCAGGGACTTGGGATCGAGCCCCGCATCGGGCTCCCTGCTTGGCGGAAAGCCTTCTTCTCCATCTCCCACTCCCCCTGCTTGTGGTCCCTCTCTTGCTCTGTCTCTGTCTGTCAAATAAATAAATAAAATCTTTAAAAAAATTTAGTTACCCATGCTCATCTCAAAGAATAACATTCAGTCATTTGGGAGTGTGGGCACATGAATCTGATAATTCTGATAGAGGTCATCTGGAGAATACACCGTGAAAGAAGAAAACACTCTGATTTAATATTTAAAAAAAAATTAGTTTAGACCTATTAATTTTAGGGCCGTTTTCTGCAAACCTTAAAAAAACCAGCTGATTAACAGTTTTTCTTAATAACGGAGTGTCCTTCTTGGAGTATTTTTACCTCATCTGTATTAAGCTCCAAGCAACATTTGCTGTCCCATACATATTTATTGAGCACCAGTGTGCCAGGCGTCATGGCTATAAAGATTAATGAATTAAGTAATAAGGAAGGTAGATCCTCATTTTTAGGAAGCTCGCAGTATAGTGAGTGAGAAAATTTAACACTGTGATAGAGATGGCGCCGACCTATCACTTCTCACCGGAAATTTGTAGACATTACGTATGTCTGCAGCACTTCAGCAGGGGCAGAAACTTGGGATCCATTGTACATAACACTTCCCAGAAAGTCTATATAATATGTCCCCTCTCTCGCTCCTACCTCTGTCCCCCTAGAACAAATGAAAAGAAAATGCCATCACCCCACCCCTCCAACTACTTCCAGAGGGGATAAGCATTACTCGTCAGTTAACAATAACTTATGAAACATTTACAATGACTAGCACTCTCTAAGACAATTGGAAAAGGCATTGGTCCTCCTTCCCCCTGGCCCTCGTGTTAGAGGGGACCCTTTGCCATAATCGTGTTAGAGTTCTTCCCCATTCATCTGGGACCCTTTGATTTCACTACCACCAACACTAAAGGCCGAATGTTCACTCCACTCATGAAATAAATAGTGAGTATTCCAACGGGTAAGGCACTTGCTAAAGGACATGATGACTATAAGGAGGAATCAAGCATAGGGCCTACTCTGAAAGAACGTGCATCTAGTCTAGAGATAAATGGTGCACATAAATACCTTGTCACAAAGTCAAATATAGGCAAATATACCACAGGGTTCCTTCCAGCGGGATTGGGATGGAGCAGACTTGGAGAATGAGAGAGATGGGGAGTGAGCAGGCTGTGCCTAGAGGAGGCAAGTTCAGGTCTGGATGCTTCAAGCTGGTGGTGTTGAGGGGCATCCTGGGGAGGATGGCCAGTGACTAGTTGGAAAACGTGTGCCCAGTGCATGGAAAGAGACACTAGTGGCATATGAAATAAGAACAGGTTCTGTTGTAAAGACTCTTGCAGGAGGGAAAAGGGGAATTTACATAAGAGGCATGACTCGGACGTATTTTCTTATTAGACAACACTCTAATTGCTGAGAGGCTGAACTTGTACAATCTGAAAGGTGAGTTTAAATATTTAATTTATTCATATAACTAATAAAATACATTTGGCTTTTAACCCTTTTTTTTCCCCCTTGGGAGATGAGCTTAAAATATTTTCGTGTAGCTTGACCAATTTCTCTGCCAAATCTGTGACGGGGAGACATTTTAGTGTTTTGTGTTACTAACAACACAAATAAAAATAAACACTTTTGTGTTTATTTTACTCAGGAGAAAATGGGAGGAAGGAGTCATGGCCTAAAGAAGAGAACAGGATTTCTTTCTTTCTTTCTTTCTTTCTTTCTTTCTTTCTTTCTTTCTTTCTTTCTTTCTTTCTTTCTTTCTTCCTTCCTTCCTTCCTTCCTTCCTTCCTTCCTTCCTTCCTTCCTTCCTTCCTTCCTTCCTTCCTCTTTCTTTCTTTCTTTTTTTTTCTTTCTTTCTTTCTCTTTCTTTCTTTCTTTCTTTCTTTCTTTCTTTCTTTCTTTCTCTCTCTCTCTCTCTCTCTCTTTCTTTCTTTCTTTCTTTCTTTCTTCCTTTTTTAAAGATTTTATTTATTTATTTGACAGAGAGA
>CM053604.1:99805854-99826975 GCA_028646535.1 Procyon lotor
AGGAAAACGAGACCTTGTCTTCCACAACTTAGTTTAGGACCATCCATGCTGCAGAGCCCACAGCTACACTACATGAGAAGCCAACCTGAATGTGCTAACGCCGAGCTGGGGGAGGGGGAGGGGGAGAGGGGCCCCGAGGGGGCCCCTCTGCATTTTAGATGGTTATCATCACGGTACCTAACGGAAGAGCTCCGTGAGGTGAGGAGAGGTGAGGAGAAAATTAGCGAGGTTCAAATGGGATAATTGGAAAAGCAGGGGGAAGGCAGTAAATTATGCCTCTTTGGCCTGGCGTAGTTATCATGTGGCAGGGATGGATGAAGTGGGTCAGCGACCTGCAGATGAAAAGCAAGATGAGGAAGGGTCTCGGGGTGAAGGGGGCGCCTGAGCTCTGACCTCCTGGCCAAGGGCTAGTCCGCATGTGCCTCTGGAGCAACTCGCTCAGAAAGACAAACAGGACACGGTTTTCTCTCATGAGCGAGAGGCCTTTATCATGTGGTTGGAGCCTAGACCTGTCAGTAGGAGGCAGGTTGGAAATGAAGACGCAAATCAACAAAAGGAGTGGGAATGGGTCCTGCCGGTTCTAGGTGGCTTCCTGTCCACCTCCACCCCCACGGGCATCCTTGTTCTGTGACCTTGGGCAGTTATGGAGCCTCTTTGTGCCTCAGTTTCCTCACATGTGATAAAGAATAATTATGCCAATAACGTCATATGTATAAGGTTCTCAGAACCCTTAGAGAAGGCTCGCAAGGCTAGCTGATTAACACTTGAAAGCATGGTTTTCAAGGCTCTGGAGGGCATGTTGGAAATCTGGGGGGACCTTGTTACAAGGTAGGGGTACTGGCATTTAGTGGGTGGAGGCCAACAACAACAAAACTATCTTGTATCCCACATGACTTCTGAGTGCTCCACAGGATAGTTCCGCTCATGAAAAACCTGAGGAACATTCTGGTAACTTAGAACTTGACTCGGTTTTCAAAATTTACGTGAGGTCTTTTTGCATTGCTTTAGTATACACTGAATTTTATACAACCGTATAAATCAAGAAGATGATTACACTCTGCTTTGTTCAGAGAATTGTCAAGAGTTGTTCATCACTTCAGAAAATCCCATCACGGATGGAGAAACAGCCGTCCGTCCCAGCTGCATTTGTGACTATTTCGCTCCTGGGGCCTCTCCACATGGGTGAAGCCTCAGGACTGGTTTGTGGCTTCCAATGCCACAGCACACAGTGGCTGAGCGTTCACACATCGAAATGCCCATTATTTCATGATAGCCTTGTGTTTTTCTTTTGTATCAGTTGAGGCATTGCATTGCTATCTTTTTGAAATGCGTGAAGATGAGTTATGGTATTAATTTTATTCTGGGTATTAAAGGTGCATTACGAAACAGTTGTTATCATAAAGAGGTGCTAGCTCTGATAGGTTTGAAAATCACAGGTTTTTAGAACCAAGCTCAGCACAATTGTAACTGTTGTACTTCCCAGAAATTGGCCCCAGAGACAGGGCAATCAGAGCCCGAATAGAGGGCATTGCACTGGTTTTGAATTACTCCTGTCCTCTCTCTCAGCTAAGGACTTAATGCTTGTTTGGAGGTCAGAAACATTTTGGTGTATTGCCTCCACCTGCCATCTTCCTGCCTTCTTGCCTTCGTGATCAAGATGGGGTGATCGGTCGAGTTTCTGTAGAATTCTTACCTTCAAGAGAAAAGACCATGGTTTCTTCTCCATGAGGGACTTTTCTCTACTTTCTCATTGTGGGAGCTAGATCACTCCAGAAGGCCTCTTCCTGGGCTTTCTGTCCCCCTTCCCTAATGGAAAGAGCAAGTCAGGCTAGCGGGAAAGACTAGAGGGCCCCCTTTCACTATGGCGCCTCTTGATTTATCAAGAGATATCTCCCCACCTGAACCACAGTCCCAGGTCCCTCTGAGTAGGCCTAGTCAAATCAATTCAGAAGTGCTCTCTCTGACTTGATCACTGTCAGGCTTGGCATATGGGAATGGAGTAGATCTGTGCACTTCCTAACATAGGCAAAGACAAAGACGAGCACTTGCAGGAAAACTCTACAGTGGAGAATGTGTTACACATACCGAGAAAATGGTTGTGTTGCCAGACAGCCATGGGGAAGATGGCAAGTGGGGTCAGTTTTCTGAGAGTGGGTCCTGATTGCAGTTTCTTTCTATTACTATGTTAGAATATGTGAGTGGTGAAGGTGTTCGAGTCTAGCGTGTTGAAATCAAGAAAAAATACAGAGCCGTTATAAATATTTCAGGGTGTATTCTGTGATTAAGCTGTATGCAGAGACGTACTGTTTCCCAAAGATGAAGTTTTCCTGTCTCTAGGTATTATAAGAAAATAAAAAGGAAGGGAGGGAGGAAGAGACAGGGAGGGAGGAAATCTTTGAGAAAAACTATTAATTAGGATTGAGGAGATCTATTAAGTCTCTGCCTGGGGCTGGTTGTATTTCCCAAGTTGGCCACAAAAATATCTCCCATCCCACAAGATCTTCTGCAAAAAAAGTGAAGTCTAACCCCCTTCTCTCTTGAATTGGGCCCATCATGAGAGCAAAACACCACCTTCTGCTGGAGGAGAGAAAAAGTGATAAGATTTCTATAGTGAACAAGAGGATTATTTGACACCAAATCATGCCCACTGGACCTGGGGATCGGCTTACAAAAATGGATCTTTGACATGGACAAATTGGCAAGGATGCTTAAGAGTCATGGGGAACAAGAGTGAGCTAGGAGGCAGCAAGCATGTAAGCAAGAAGAAGCTCTCAGGGACCAGGGAGGTGTGAGGAGCAGTTGACCAAAACTAGAGATCTGACCAGGTTGGGGCCTTACTGAGAAAGGCTATCTGTTACTGGACAAAGAGACATCAGTGATGAGATGAGAATAGATGTCAGTGGCTGAGACCTTCGAGCAGCTGACAATGACCTTGAGCTGGACGATGAATGTGTGCGGGATCCTAGAGACACCACATGGAGTTGAATGGGAATGGTTTCACAGGGTTACTGCCATGCACATCTTTCTGGTTGTTTTCCTCAGGTTTGTTTCTTGCTCTTTCCCTATTCCATTCTGAATCAAGGGGTCTGACCCCTGTTGGTTGCTTTTCCAAGACTGGAGGATGGGAGGCACTGACCGGTGAATGGAGGGTGAGGAGAAGGAGAAAGAAACAGGGATTTCTTCCTCTTCCTCTCTGGAGCATTTCAACCTCTCTAGTTCCAGTTGTTGCTGAGGAGGTCCGGTCCACTATGCTCCCAGCCTCCAGCCGGGGACAATACCCCTGAGCTCCAGAACTCTCTCTCCTCTTCCCTCTGCCCTGTGGCAATGTCAGCTTCGTCTCTGGCTTCCTCACTGCCCCCTGGCTGGCCTCTTGGCTCTCCCACCCCTGTATAATCAATCCCTACATCCAAGCCCTTCTGTTTCAAATTCTCTAGTGGTTTCTGTTTTCCCACTGGATCCTGAGACACTGGTCTCAGGAGCTGGTGAGTTCTGATTAAGGGCAAGAGCTGCTCAGGACCAGCAAGGTAATCCCTTGCCAGAAGAGATCTGTTGGAAACTACTTGGTCTTCGGGACAGCGAGGGCGGGGCCTGCCTCTCCAGAACCACATCAGCTGTTGCCTTTAGAGAGACTTCGACAGAGGAACTGACTGGGGAAGAGAGGCTGGCTAAAAATCTCACCCAAATAGAAGCATCAAGGATACCAGCAATAGGAGGAAACTTATGTCAACTCAGTTTAGAAAGAACCATGATGCTCTGGTGGGGGGCTCCTGAATGACTGAATTACCATGGCCTCCTTGGGCCCCCTATATTTGTATCCTGAGTCTGGTTTCAAACAGAACAGAGAATAATGTTGAGTGCCTCTAATTTAATATTCTGATAATATTTCCACCACATCAAATTCCCACTAGGACAAATGTATACAAATGAATCATTATAATTTCCCCCCCTTGCCCCAGCCAAGTCACTTGGGCCTCAGCTAAGAAATGATGATAAAAGTGATGAAAACAAAACAAAGCATACATTAGAATGTCATTTAAAAAAGAAAAGATTTCCAGGAGATCCTTTGTTGTACTGGAAGAGCACAAGCTGCATTTTTTAATGACTTTTTTGTTTTCCCTTTTGGATAATCAGAGAGAATAATGCAACCAAAATAAGGCTTAGCTGCTGCTGAGGTCATCATGGAGCTCCTGCTGACATGCTGAGCCGGTCAAAGAGCCTGGGATCCCCGAGGGGGTGAGTACAGCCCTGTGAGAGAAGGCGCCATTCAGAGAACAGAAGCATTACATTTGGATTGGGCTGGACGGGACCCAGTGGCCACGCTGGGGACTAGGACGGAGCATACCTGTGCCACAGGCCCTGTAGACTGCAGTGGGAGAGGGAAGTGCCATGTGGGACTATGTCCTTGGGGGATATGATTTTTCATGCTGTGTAATGAACCTGCAATAGGGAAGGGCATTTCATTGTGGGTTTTATTGCACTAGGCAATCCTGATGGGTATATGGGTACTTATTCCAACTTGCAGCCCTAAAATGAAGACAGTAGTGGGGGAAGCTGCCTGGCTTGCAATGATATATCTGGAGAGAGGATATAACATCAGAAGTTCAGTACAGAGAATAACAGAGTAAAATTATGAAGTCCTGGGGTCATTTGCATATGTCTTCTACTCCCTTCACTAGAAACACAGCTGCAGCCAGATATCATGTGGTAGTTTAAAAACATGGCCAGTAAATTCTTTGCCACTCCCCCCATTAAAATATGGGAGCCATATGTCATCCCTTGGAACTGGGTTGGGGGGCTCATAAGTACTTTCACCAGTGGAGAACAGTAGAAATGACAAAAGGGACTTCTGGGGTGGGGTCATAAAAGGCCAAGTGAGCCTTTCACCCTCTCAGCTGCAACACTCTTTCTTAGGGCCCTAAGCTGCCATGTAAGGAGTCTGAGTGCCCCGAGTCCAGCCCATGGAGAGGCCACCTCATGGAGAGGCCAGCCCATGGAGAGGTCACCTCATGGAGATGCCACCTCATGGAGAGGCCAGGCCATGGAGAGGTCACCTCATGGGGAGGTCACCTCATGGAGAGGCCAGGCCATGGAGAGGTCACCTCATGGGGAAGTCACCTCATGGAGAGGCCAGCCCATGGAGAGGTCACCTCCTGGAGAGGCCAGCCCATGGAGAGGTCACCTCATGGAGATGCCACCTCATGGAGAGGCCAGCCCGTGGAGAGGTCGCCTCATGGGGAGGTCACCTCATGGAGAGGCCAAGCCATGGAGAGGTCACCTCATGGAGAGGTCACCTCATGGAGAGGCCAGCCCATGGAGAGGCCACCTCATGGAGAGGCCAGCCCATGGAAAACCCACCTCATGGAGAAGCCACCTGATGGAGAGGCCACCTCATGGAGAGGCCAGCCCATGGAGAGGCCAGCCCATGGAGAGGTGACCTCATGGAGAGGCCAGACCATGGGGAGGCCACCTCATGGAGAGGCTCCAGGCAAAAGGCCGCAGGAAAGATCTCTAGTTGACAGCCTCAGTGGGGACCCACCTTCAAGCCATTCCAGCAAGGTGTCGGATGTGTGAATACATTAACCTCTTGGCCAGATAAATATCGATAAATATCATTGAGTAGCTCTAATCAATACCTCAGGTAACAGAAGAGCAACCTGCTGAGCCCTGTCTGAATTCCTGACTGACAGAATCATGAAATATAATAAAACGGTTGTTATTTTGAGCCACTAAAATTGGGGGGGAATTTGTTATGAAGCAATAGCTAACTAGAACATATCCCCACAGAGACAAGTTTCTAATCTAGTCCCAAATGCATCTTACTTCACTAGGTATAGTTTATCACTTAGTAGTGCATCAGTGTCAAATACTCATCAGCATCTTTAAATGAGTGCCTGTTGCAAACCCCAGTGACGTAGAGAATATAAAGCAGAGGGATCAGTTTCTGACCTAAAAGATCAGATAAAATAATAATTACGGGATATCATTTATTGAGTGAGTCCTATGAATTAGGCTGATAGTTCTCAAGGTTGGTACTGAAATGTCGGTGTCAGCTTCACCTTGGAATTTGTTAGAAATGCAAATCCTCAGGTCCCACCCCAGACTTACTGACTCAGAAGCTTGGGGAATGAGCCTGGCAAGAGGTGTTTTAGTAGGCCCACCGGGTGATTCTAGTGCATGCTACAGTCTAAGAATCACTGCAGGAAGCACGTAACTTACTTTACCTCACTGAATCCTCACTGAAGTCTGGGTTTGTCACCCTTGCCAGGACTGACATTTCAGGCAAAAGAAAACTCTTGTTGTGGGGGACCTTGGCAGTGCAGGGTGTTGGACAGTATCCAAACGTCTGCCCACGAAGGGCCAAGAATACCTCTTGCCCCAGTTCTGACCCAGTAGAGCACCTGGGTCAGCAAGGAGGCAGAGGGAGCAGGGGAAATCAAGGGAAAGAGCCTTTATTGTGGCTTCTGTGCAAAGGAATGCGCAAAGCATGGTAAGTGGGCATAGGACGGGCTGGTTTGAATCATTTTAGTGGGCTCTGGGACCCAGGGACTGTTCCTAGTTGCTCTGGGGCGATTAGGGCATGGGCTAACGGCCAGAATATGAGACCTCAATAAAAGAGGTGGTTGGAGGTACAGGCTTTGGATCTGTTGGCTCACACAGGCAAAGTATGTTTGCAAGCTGCTCCCTCGCCAGTTCTAGGAATTGGCGAGCCCTAAGAGGGGCATCTCTTAGAAGTCAGTAGGCCCAATGTCAAAGCATCAGAATAAAAAGGCATGATTGAGACAGGTAGATGTGGTTGGCCTACTTTATAGATGGCAAAGCTGAAGTCCAGAGAGGTAACCTGTCATAAGTCATCTCTCTCCCAAGGGGAGGACTTATTTTGAAACCTAGGTCCATGTACCCCTTGAAGCTGTGTGCTATCCTGCTATTCATCTAGCTAATTAAGCATACATGTGTGCATCTACAACTATATAAAAAGATAACTGACACAGCAAAAGAGGACGTTGAATCATTTCTATATGAAATAAGTACACGAAGTACACAAAGCAATGAGAAGAGATGGCCTGCAGTGGTCGAAAAGGCTTGGTGGAAAATACACCCTTCCCACTGCTGGTACCCTGATGCTGGCTGGAAGGTCTTGAAAGTTGGAGAAAACGAAGCTAGGCAACACTGCAGAGAAAGAATATTCTGAAAAGATGGGAAATGATGTGTTCACAGGCTCAAAGGCTTCCAGGAATGTGCAAGGTCTGATGAAAACACCAAGTGTTAATAGGCTGCCTCAGTTACTTGAAAGTAGATTAGAAGGAAAGAGAAAAAAAGGGAGTTGCAGCTGGATGTCACCCGCTTTGATAAGCTAAATCCATCAGAAGCAGTGCATGGATGCACAAAACATTCAGCATGATGAACTAAGTATCGACAAGAAAAAAAAAAATTCCTCATTGAAAAGTAGTCCTGTAATGCCAATGCCTGGGCTCAATGAAATTTAGAGTGAGAATCAAGCTGGAAATTTCTACTTTGACGTCTTACAAGATAATCAGTTAGGCTGGGAATCTGTGACCAACAGGGAACACAGCCAAGGGGTTTCTGCTGAGACTGAACAGAGTGTCAAAGGTTTTGGGAAGTGGAATTGACAGCCATTCATTTATTTAGAGGTTTCTGAGTGCCGACGCTGTGCCAGGCATTGTGCCGGAGGACAGGGCGTTATAAATCACGAGCCATGTTAATAAAATGGGATTTCTGCCACTGAGGGACTAACAAAGTAGTGAGCTCACAGCTTCTGCCGCACCGGGCAGAGCCTAGAGGAGGATTCTGTGGAGCAGGGCGTTGGAGAGGTACCCAGTGCATGGGCACCTGGCCATCTGGTTGACTTCCGAGAGGCACCTGCAAAGACTGAACTTCCTCCAGGCCCGCCGCTATCCCCAGAGATAGTTGTACCTACTGTCTTCGCTCTCGAACTTTCAGAAGGTCTGAATCGCCTGGGGAGTTTAACAGGGCAGGCTATCATGGGACCGCCCCCTAGAGAGGCTGATGCCCTGGGTGACAAAGGGAGCACTACATTCCATCCTTGATAACTCCCTCAATACCTGTGTTATCGGTTGACATTTCTGCAGCAGGAATTAGCAAGAGTTTAATTGGAATGCACGCTCCCGATGGGCCAAGATATTTGTTCGTTTCATTCGTTGCCATTTCCAGAGTGCTTGGCCCACATTAGGTACTCGGCAACTCTTAAATGAAGGGATTGGGCACATACACGGGGTGGAGGTAGGGAAAGGAAAGAAGTCAAGAAGAAACAACAAGAAAGGGTACTTTTAATAAGGAAGGTACAACGGTATGAAGTCCAAACCTCTGCTGTGTTTGGGGAGAGGCCCCTGGTCTTCACTCTGCTGAACTAGAATTATGAGTTGAATGGCTTCTCCTAAACAATCATCCTAAGAAATGCTGTGCTTATGGGAAAATAACCAGCCAGTGCCTTTCTAATTCTGTAAAGGCGCCTGTCTGTGGCTATTTCTAACCCTCAGCTCCTGCCACATTCAGAGGACACAATGCCAAACATTTCCGAGCTATGGGAATTCTCCAATGGGGCTCTGTATGCTCATGGCTCACACAAGTCCACCAGCTCATGGGGACTTGGGCCCCAAGAGCAGCCCAGCCACAGCCCTGCCATCACGCCTCCTTCCTAAGGCCAGCGGGCCAGCTTGAAAGCACAAATCTTGGAAATGGTGGAGAAGAAAAATCGGGACATCCCACCAAGCTAAGCAAACACCTAATCAAATGTCTGGGCACAAGGATTGTGTTACCAGATTTTTATAAAATTATTTTCAATGGGAAAAAGCTGTTTTGCTCCATATGTATCAAACATTAGGTTTTCCATGCACTGTGCCCCGCAAACCCCCCTGACCCCCGCCAAGTCCTTAAGTCCTTTAAAAAATTCTCAGTTCTGGTTTTGACTTGAATTCACTCCTTCTATTTACATATCTTCTTGGGAAAATAGTCTTTCTTTATACACCTTTTTCTCCTTTCTTTCCTCACTCATCATTTCTGTACTTGGCTGAGTTCTCCTTTTACTTCGGCCCAACAATGGGTGGGCCTCTAGAGGCGGGCAGAAAGGGAGCGGGTCTCTTTAACAGAACCAAGCAGAACACAAAATGTCTGTCAAAGGAACACGTCTGCCTCAAGCTCCCCGCTCTGATGGGCTTGGTGCCGAGCTCTGATTTGCTTTAGTTAAAAAAAAAAAATTCCCCTAATTTTACTGTCAAGATTTTGAGAAGCATTCTCATGGTTTTAAAGAGATTATTGCAT
This sequence comes from Procyon lotor, assembly GCA_028646535.1. Classification (NCBI taxonomy): domain Eukaryota; kingdom Metazoa; phylum Chordata; class Mammalia; order Carnivora; family Procyonidae; genus Procyon; species Procyon lotor. Next base: position 99,815,152 of record CM053604.1, read on the forward strand.
AATTTGTTCATGTTTAAAGAATTATATTGTTAAATAAATTTAGCTCTCCAGATTCTAAATGACAAAAACAAGTGAAGTTACATCATTTGAATTATGAAGTGATAATGTCTTCCAATTCTGCCCCAATCAAAAGTGTAACAGTTTAAAGCTTATAATAATCATGTTCAAACATATTCAGATTATAATTACTTTTCTTCTGATAATGATAGCCCGTCTGATTGGATGATTACCTATTTGACTTTGATAAGTCTCAGAGGTCAAAAAAGGGATAATTGCAGACATCTGTTTTCTATGGAAAATATAATCTCAGAAAATAGTGTTTAAAGTGACATCTGCAAATATGTGTTTTAGAAAGAAACTCGTTGCACATTTAAAATCACAGGGAAAAGAAGCAATTCCTAAGCTACTATGTCTCACACTGTCTATGTAAATAGATGAACAAGTTTAACTTACTAGTATTCATGTATGCATAAGTAATTACAAGCAGGCATGATTATATTTTGTGCAGGTAGAATTAGAGATGGAAATAGACTATGAGAAAGGAATTTGAAAGGGTCTATGATATGGAAGGATACAGAAGATTTTTCTCTTTACTTACATCTAATTCAGTCCAGATATATAAAGGTACAACCATTTTCCTGGTTGTTTTCAATTTGCAGCTGCAAGATTTTTGTCCCCTGGCTATTTCTTTGTGGACAGCCTTCTCCACTTAGGAGATAGCGCTTAGTGCGGGAAAAGCTTCATTCATGGCCTCCATGATTCTCCCTGCCAAGGAGATCCCACTTTCTCCCTCCGCAGGTGCTTCACCTTCTCAACCCTCAGGGAGATGCCAAGAACCTCTCCCTCCCTCCAGCCAACAGCTGCATTTTGCAATAAAAAGGGAAAAGTTTCTTTAATATTCCTTCCCACACATGCTAAAACTCCCTCGGTTTTAAATTATGAACTCGGAATCTGGATAATTACTTTTGCCAACCAACCTTCTCAAGATTAAACTTTCACCACAGGGGCACCTGGGTGGCTCAGTTGGTTAACTGACTGCCTTCGGCTCAGGTCATGATCCCGGAGTCCTGGGATCAAGTCCCACATCGGGCTCCCAGCTCAATGGGGAGTCTGCTTCTCCCTCTGACCTTCTCTTCTCTCATGCTCCTCTCACTCTCTCTCTCAAATGAATAAATCTTAAAAAAAAAAAATACAAAAACAAAACAAAACCTTTCACCACAGCACTTCCCTTCTCAAAAGCCTTCCATAGCTCCCCAGTGTCTATAGAAAGAATTCCGAACTTCACAGCAATTCACAAGCCTTCATCATCTGACCTTAACCTATTTTCTTGACCTTATCTTCTACGTGGGACCCTTTTGATGAAGTCCATCTAACACCAAGGCAAGTTAAACTTTCTTGCCTCTAGTCTAGATTTCCCCCCCAATGTCATCTTTGCCCATTAATTTCTGTTGGTGGTGTTTGCTTAGTTTTTGCACCTCGAGTGCACAGAACTCGATAAATCATAAACTTTGGTTTATAACATACTAGTAGGATTGGTCTGAGCAGGAGCCTCTTTTGTTGTTCTTCACGCATATTCAAATTTCCCCAAGTCTGCCTTAAATCCTGTCTTTTCAATAAGGTCTTCCTCTCTACACATAGGGATGATCACTCTGCCAAGAGAGCTCTTTCTCTCCTCAGAACAATTACGGCATCTATTACCTAGGGTCTAGACCTCCATTTGCATATTGCATGCAGCATAGCACCACTGTTGTGTCTGGACACATCTGTAAGTGGAGTTTGCTGAGTCCTGCTCTGTGGTATGTGTGCTACGGTAGCTCTTAGAAGTTGTGTTGTATTTTATCTGTGTCTGTCTGCTCCAGGAAAAAGTGAGTTCCCTGAGGCCAGACTCAGTTTCTCATTCATCGGGGCACCCCAAGTGCCAGCCGTACTACCTGACGAGTTCTGTTTAGTAAGCAGTCCTTGGGTATTTTAGGGAAATTACATTATATAATTACATTATAAACTCCTAGGAAGCAATGAAGGAGCCACAGAATTTCAGGCAAGGGAAGGATCTCCTGAGTCCTATTCCTTCTGATCTCTCACTGTGCCTAGCAAGGGACTGAGCCGATGTAAGGATTCAGTGAATACCACTGATTGATGTTTAAACTTCTTCGGAAAATTAATGAACTCTATATGTTAGGGAGGGTGGCCAACTTAGCTCAGTGTCCCCTAACTGTCCCAGTTTTATTTATTTTATTTTTTTATATTTAAGATTTGAGAGAGAGAGAGAGAGTGAGAGAGCGCATGGTAGGGGGATGGTCAGAGAGAGGAGCAAACTCCCTGCAGAGCAAGAAGCCCAATTCAGGACTCTATCCCAGGACTTCAGGATCATGGCCTTAGCTGAAGGCTGTCGCTTAACCAACTGAGCCACCCAGGCGCCCCTAACTATCCCAGTTTTAAAACAAAAAGTTCCATGTCTGGGAATTACTCTCGGGCCCAGGTAAACCGGGATGGTTGGGCAGCCCAGTTAGAGTCTCACACACATAGCAACAACATAAATGCTAGTAATTATTCTCTCTCCTGGTTAAAGACTTCTGAGGACTACTTCGGCAAACTTAACTTGAATTTCTGTACATTTGAAAGTGACTTAAAAGAAGTTTCTTGAAGATGAAGTCTAAAATTCAGGTTCTTAGAGAGGGAAACAAACCACAAGAGACTCTTAAGGATAGAGAACAAACTGAGGGTTGATGGAGGGCGGTGGGCAGGGATGGGCTAGATGGGGGATGGGTATTAAGGAGGGCACTTGTTGTGATGAGCACTGGCTACTGTATGTAAGTGATGAATCACTGAATTCCATTCCTGAAACCAATATTGCACTACATGTTAACTAACCAGAATTTAAGCAAAAATAAAAAATAAAATAAAATTCAGACTCTTCAGAATTAAACATTTTTAAATGTGTTGTTATTCCCCTACTGTATTGTTATTCCCTTACTCTAGATGAGTAAGATTTCATTTCTTTTTAAAGATTTTCCTTATTTATTTGAGAAAGAGAGAGCACACATGGGCACGAGAAAGCGCAAGCGGTGGAGAGGGAGAAATAAGCTGCTCATCCAGCAGGGAGCCCGATGCGGGGCTCCGGCCCAGGACCCTGGGATCATGACGAGTTGAAGGCAGAAGCTTAACCGACAGAGCCACCCAGGCGCCCCAAATGAGTAAGATTTTAAAGGTAACTGGGACATTTCATTGCTCAGAGTGGGGGTTCCTCTTTTGAGAGGGTAAAGAGCTCAACAGAGATTCAAGTCTATGCCTTTTTGCCCAAGAACGAATCAGGTGAGCCCCTCATCTTCTGGTAGAGGCTACACACACCCCATGAGGCTGCAGACCCCTCCCAGTGGGGGGCGCTATTGCGAGCCCACCAGTCCCTTTTGCGTAAGACCAGCCTCTTCCAATCCTCTTGGAAATATTTTATTAAATCTACGAATTTTCATATTCTCCACACTGTTCCATTTTTATTCCATTCCACATCCATGGTTATTGAGGGAATATTTACTTGCTATTGAAGGAAATCATGTGGGATGTACAGTCAATAATTTCATCAAGGAATAACTTATCTTTGTGCTTTTGGTGGAAAAGGGAGGGAAATAGTTTCACTCCAAGTAGCTTATGAGCTTTTGAAGAATATTTACAAAGAGATATTTTTAGACAGATAAAGAGATTATTATTTTCCCATTTTAATAGAAAAGCAGTATAAAAACAAACAAAGCCTGAAACAAAACAAAACAGTAGAGACATAACCAGAGAATGTGATGGCCACTGATTTCTGTATTAGTCGCTCAACAAATACAACCCATAGACTGTAAATGCTTATTTCTAGGGAAAGGCTCAAGTGAGAATTATCCTGGATGTAACTTATATGATGAAAGATTTGCTGGCTTTCTAAGGAGAGAGAGAGAGAGAAGGAAAAACAAATACAAAAATTTAAGAAACAACCAACATTTTTATTTTGTCGAAAGTGAAAAAAAAACTCTTAGGAAAAGCAAATTTTTGCAATAATGGGTTTTGAACTGTGGCACACTTAAGATTGATATGGCTTACTTAATTCTACGGTTCTGTCTTTGCTTCTTTTGAGATGTCCATGTGAACTGAGTCTAGCTAGCCAAGGGCATGATTCTCTTTTATGCCAGGCAAACTGACTTCCAGCTAACAGCCACCTTCATTCTGTGACATAACTTTGGTCCTAATGGTCATCATTTCTTGCCTGGGCAATTGCAATTTCTTTCCTGTATGCACTCTGCATAGCCACACTAACTGTTCTTCACAATACAGACAGAATCCATGTTCATTTGCATATATGATCATGTCATCCTCCTTCTTCCCCCCCATTCTCTGCTTAAATCCTTATTTGGGTATGAAGTACTCTGATTGAAGACCAAGATCCTTAACAAGGTCCCGAAGACCCTGTATAGTTTGGCCCCATGTGCCTTTCCATCTCTTCATGCACCCATCTTTCGCTGTCTCTGCACTTCAGCAAGCCCATCATCCAGTACACCTGCCATGTTTCCTTCCACCACCGGGCCTTTGCACATGTTGTTGCTTCTACCAGGAACATTCTGTCTCTCCCATTCACCACTTAGTGAAATCCTTTTAGTCCTTCAGAGTGCGCGTCCTCAGGAAAGACTTCCCAGCAACCCTTATCCAGGTCAGAGTCCTTTGAGAATACTAACACTAGATTTAAACACTTACTCAACAGCCCTGTACCTAAGCAGACCATCTTGTCCCCTCCCTACGAGAAAGTACCTTCCCTGAAGGAGGAGGGCAGAACATGCTTCCAGGAGACAACTTGTTCTCAAGAACTAGAGGAGGAAGAGGCTAGCTGACACTTAGCTTCTTCCAAAGTCCCCATTTTATTAAATCATTCTTTCTTCCCTGGGGCAGGGAGGCTGGGAATTTTATGCTAAGGATTCTCCTTCTATAGGTATGGGGAACAAGTGTTTTCCCCTATCGATAAAGGATGAAAAATTATTTCTGGTAATGAGTTCTTCATTTCTTCACTGGTTGAATGAACAGGTTGAGCTAGGTAAGCCCCAAAGCCTTTTGCAGGCCCCAAATTTGTGAAACAATTCCAACTACAGTATTCATGGCTTCAAATGTTGGTTATTTGAGTTATATGGGAAGCCACCATAGGCAGTGCTGAATTTCCTGCTTTTTAGCCTGTCTTTGTCATCCTGGGTCCCAGAGAACTTGCCTCTGCCTTGTTAGTCCCCAGTCCAGTTAAGCCAGGGCTGAGGAGCAGGTGTCCTCCCCCCACGTCTCCAACTTAGGACCACTTCGGGCAGGGGGACTGTGGGAAGCTGAGCCACCACTTGAACACTCTCCTTGCAGCCCTCATCAGCTTACTTAGGGAAAAGCAGGACAAATGGGAAATGGGAGGGTTGGAAATTGAGCCCCTTGAGCAACTGGGAAGTCTCTGGGAAACTGAGGGTCTCACCTCCGCCCTGGGTCATCCCTACTCTACGGTGACTAGGGTGACTAGTGCATATTCTCATCTTGAGAGCTCTCTAAAATGTATCCCTTGCAAATGGTAAGGACATCGAGTGTCCTATATACATATAAATAGCATCCTTAATCATCATCAAGCACATGCACTGTGCCCTCCTTATGATGTTGCAGGAAAACAACTAGGGCATTCCCATGGCCTTCAGAGGGATTTTCCTTGATTCTGTAAAGCCTTGAGTAATACTGAAGCTCTATAATAACGCCGAGCTACTTTTGTGTTTATTCTAGTCTTAGGCTTGAACATTACAATATTAGTGGTTTAAATTTTCATAGATTTCAAGGTTCAGAAGAGTTCTGGGGGAGTCATTTAAATTCATGCCCCCTGTGGATCTCTCTGTAGAGCTGCAACTTGCCTAACAAAGACAAATGGTTTTCTATCTGATCTGGAAAGGTCTCCAGGGGAAGATTCTGTAAAGAACCACGGTAAACACGGATTACTAACGTGGGTGTGCCCTCCCGTTAAGAAAACCAGACAGGTGAAGCCTAAGTGGCAGGATGATTTATTGAGATGCTAATCTGTGCTTTGTTCTTTGTAATTTGCCTCTTCTGCCCTGTCTCCCTGCCTCTCCGAGGCAGCCAGTTCTCTCTCCCTTCTCTGGGAGGTGACAGAATTTATGTGTGCCTTGTCCCTATTGCGCTAGGAGACAGGAGCATGGAGAAATGGGGTGCGCTTGCCCATGTGCTAATCCTAAAGTCAGAGTCCAACCCCTCAAGGACTGGCGGAGAGAGGCACGCTCCTTCGACAGAGAGACACTGCCCTAGGAGACAGAGGCAGGTAGCTAGAAGCTCGTACAAAATGGTTTTTAGCTCTTTGACCTCTGTTTGATCATCTGTAAGATGAGAGGCTGACTTAATGACATTTGTATACATCCCTGCTCTTGTTTCTGTGGGATGATCAGTCCGTGAAGCCATGAAGCCCCAGGACCCCTGTGGTGCATTTGTTTCAAGGTTTTGGGGGCAGGGTGGCCTGCTTTGGCAAATGAAAGAGTATATGGAGTACTGGAGACATACTTATATTAAAAAATTATTTGTTGTTTATCTAAAATTCACAGACAATTGGGCATCCGATAGTTGACCTGGTAACCCTATCTGGGGGCACCTGTGTTTTGAGAGATGGGAGGCGGGGGGTGGAAGGAGCCGACGTCCGTTTCTGGTTGCCAGACCGCACCCAGTGTCCAGGACACAGATGTGTGTGTTTTCTTTCCCTGAGAGTATGTCTATTTATTTTTCAGTTTAGAAGTGGACATTTTGAATGAGACAGTTTCCTGGGATAGTTTTCTTCAAAATCTTCAAAATGAATATTTAATAGGAAAATAGAAATGGGATCTGAGGGGCGCCTGGGTGGCTCAGTCAGTTAAGTGTCTGTCTTCGGCTCAGGTCGTGATCCCAGGGTCCCGGGGTTGAGCCCGGCATCGGGCTCCCTGCTCGGCGGGAAGCCTTCCACTCCCCCTGCTTGCTCTCTGTCTGTCTGTCTGTCTCTCTGTCAAATAAATAAATAAATAAAATCTTCGAGAAAAAAAAATGGGTTCTGCCCATTTAGTGAAGACCCAAATTTCTAAACTTTATAGAAATTAGAAATCAGACCAAAGAATCCTCAAGTAAGGAGAAGCCAACTGCTCAAATGCTCAAAACGAGGGAAGTTCTGCCACATCACCTTTCCCAGGGAGGACATGACAGGTGTCATCAGTAGAAGTTCTATTTTTCGGCTGCCCTCAAAATCTCTATTTAACAGGGAAGCAAATGGAGTCAAGGTTCCCAATTGCCTTTTCTGCAGCACTGTAAGGTTTTTTAAAAATGTGCCTTTGAACTCTCCATTCTTTATTCTGGAATTGCATTTAATATCATTCTCTGATTGAAGGAAATCATCTGTGAATCGAGCCAACCCTGATGGCACAGGTTGGGCCGCCTGTGATTTCTTGACACAAAACAGGTCAGGATCTAAAACCAAGTGTGGAAAGACACCTGATTTATATTTCATCCAATTAGTGCACATATGACCTTCGTGTGAAAGGAACGTGGCCTTGGGTAAAAGGACTCTCTCATTGATTTATCTCATTTTTAATCAAAGAAAGGCATACCAACACACACAGGATGCAGTAACTCACTGTCTCAAGACTGGAGGCTGTGAAAATTTGCAGGAAATTTAGCATCGAATATATCCTCCCCCATAACAAGATCATTCTGTTAGTGAATAGGTCTGGGCACAAAATTAGAAGTCTACATCCAGTTTTAATAATTTAGTAGAATTTGAATCTTTGTGAGAATGACTGCCCCCTAATGCTGTCAGTGCAACTATGTTGAGTTGAGATTAACATAAGTATGATCTTCAGGAAATAGTTACCCTTTAAAGGTGTGTGTGTGTGTGTGTGTGTGTGTGTGTGTGTGTCTGTGACAGAGACAGACAGACTGAGCGAGAGAGAATCTGAGAGACTGCATGAAAGCAACTCATTTATCAATGCTCAGTTTTCCTCAGTGTCAACCTGATCCCTCTTTTCATACTTTACAATCTGGAAATAGGTTTGCTTTGAGTCACAGGAAGTGCCCAAGCCCCCCATCTATTACTCCTAATTTGTTTTGTCAAGAGATTTCGCTTTACTTGCACTCACACGAATGGCACATGGAAAACATTTCGGGGCCATTAGGCTGCGAAATACCTAGGCCTAGTCGGGATTCAGGACCCTTCTTTTAAAAGGCATTTCAGAACAACTTAACGGGCTCATGCATTTTCCGAGGGGCAAATATAGACAAAATAGGGAAAATGGTTCAACTTTAAGTAGGTAGACAACTGTTTAATTTTACAAGAGAATTTTAAGGGTGCCTAACCTTGGCAATGTTCTGATGCGAAACGGGTGGAGGGTCTAGGGCAGGGCTGCTCTGCCAGGGGGAACAGAGGATGGCTTGAAAGTGCACAGAACTTGGATCAGATGTGATGCTGCTTAATCAAGGTTAAGCCTTAGACTGTTACCAAGGAGAGGAAGAGCCAGCAAATCTGACTACATAATTGTTACTTACCTCTCTCTCTCTGTCTTAAAAAACAACAACAAGAACAAAAAAACTGGGAAAGGAGGAAGGAAGGGACACACTTAGACCCTGTAGGTTATTTCTGAATAATAGAAATACTTTAAATTCTTGTTGTAATTAATCAAATCTAGGTTCTTTCAGAGTAGGAGACTAAATGGATGCATCACTAATGGCTTAGTGCAAAAGTACAATCATGCAAATTTAACATGGCCTTCCCTTCATTCCAACTGAAGACTAAAGATAACAGTTAACATCTTGAGCTTTCACTGTGTGTGAGCCAGACATCCTTATTGCAAGCTCTGCACGCATTGTTTTCCGGCAACCACAGATGAGGAAACTGAGGCTTCCGGAATCAAAGCGGATTGCCACATCTTGGAGCTTGTACGTGGTGCAGAGCGGACTGGAATCTCGGCAGTCTGACTCCAAGGTTGTGTTCATGGCCATCGTGCTCGATTTCATCCCCTGCCTGCCTGCAACAGATTCATCCTCGCAATCAGGGGCAGGTTTTTCTTAAGGAGCCGAAGGAGAGAAGAGCCAATTTAGATGATAGGAGGGAAACTGTGGCAGAGCACACCTCGGTCACTGATAGCTCTGAAAATCTTGGGTGACTGAACTGAAATAAATGGCAGCAATGTACTTATGGGAGGCAGGGCGTGGTTTACTGCCCTAGTGGGTCAGCCACGGGCAAGACAGACTAATGCTGCGGGCAGCAGGAGAGGAGCTCTTGGTCAGCGTGCAAAAGGCTGGGGCTTTCTGTGGTGTCCCTAGATTTACATTTTTGTTGCTTTGCTTACGGAGATAACAAGAGAAATAACATGGAAACGGGCTTTTCCAAATTCCCGAACTTTACATGGGAAGGCAGCGTTTCCCTTGTAAGAAAGGTGGGGTGGGGAAGCACCCTCTCCTGCCTTCAGTGGACCAAGGCCACGCTGAGCGCTAAGGACCATGTGAATGGCCCAACGTGGAAGCGACACAGTGGGGAAGAGCCGGACAGACCTGCTTCCCACCCCGGCCCTCCACACAGGCAGGTCCCTTACACTCCCAGACTCAGCTTCCTTATCTGGGAATTAGATTCCCAGACCTAATGACTGGGAATTCGTTTCCTAATCCACGGGACTAGGATGCCTATCCGAGTTGTCACAAGGCTCGGAGATCACGTAGGTGGCACAGAGCAGGTGCTTGCTAAGTGGTTGTTATTATAGTTCCGCGGTTTTGACTGAGTGGGTGAGAGAAGGCTACACCAAGAAAGGGAAACACGGTAAAGGCCGAAAAAGAAAGGGAGGGAGGGGATGATGGCATCTGGCCTAAGGGCCCTGCTGTCGCCCCTCCCTAACTCTGTCCTTTTAATGAGCCATATGCAGCTTCCGATAGATGAGATCTGGTGTCTGCAAAGACAAAACAGAGCCACAAGGCGATGTAACGTGGAATTATAGACCACATTTCCCTCTAATGAGCCAGCCTGCTCGTTAAGGATGCAGTGCTGCTTGGAGCCCAGATCGGGCCGTGTGTGCAGTTGTGCGCCTGCCCCCTCCTCGCACATGCGCACGGGCGGTTTGAGCACATGAGCGTGACTGCCAATATCACGGCTGGTTAGTCTCCAGCCCCGCGCTGGCCGGTGTGATGTATGCGGGAGGCGGGGTGCTGGAGCCTGCTTGCTCAGGACAGCGATGGGAGTCACGCAGCCCTCGAGCTACATGGGAAATGGCCCCTCCTCGGCCGGTGACACTCTCAAGACCTGGCCGACTGAAGAGCTACTCCGGAAGTGCGAGGAAGAAGGGGCACTAGCTCTTCCCGCAAAGGGCTTCCTGCTCAGCTGGAGGACCACACACGCACCCACGTACGTACACACACCACACGTGCACTCGACACACACGACACACATATGCAGACCACGTACAGACCACACACACCTTGCTTTGCACGCGCGTGCACATATGACACGCGCTAAATACGTGTGTACCTGGGCGTACCATACCCACACATGCACACCCAACACACACGCCCTCTGCCTACACCACAAATGTATACACACATCACACACGGACCTATCACACACAGACTGCAGACCCACACACACCACTTATCATACACATTTGCACATACCACACACACCACACATTACACACGTGTAGACACGTGTACCAAACACATGCAACACACACTCCACATACCACACACAAGCAAGCCACACACAGCACATATCCACATATCCATCCATATCCTTTACATATATACAAACCCATCCCACACTATACTCACACACACACCACACATGGCACACATACTATATGCATAGACACCACACATGCACACGAATCACTTATTCCCCCAACATTTACATTACATATGCCTCCATGTATGTACACGTGCTACTCCCCAGAATCACATGTCTACCACACGTGTGTCAACATGAGTGGCACATGCCACACATGTATGTACACATGCATTCCCACTTACACAGAGCACACTTAATACACATGCTATGTACGATACAACTGATCATATCCCCCCCACACAACACATATACACACTACCACACACACATGCATTACCTTTCACAAACCCCATAAACACACATGACAAGCACATACAGAATGAGCCTTGCTGTGTCCCCTTGCAAGAGTGTGCCCCCCTAGGGACCAGGACACGAAACCCACAGGGTTCAGAGTGGCAGGGACAGGGAGCACAAATTGAGGCCGGAAGTGACTGCAACTGGCGGACTCTGGATGATGTGGTATGTGATACAATGAGAGACCTCATGGGTCCGCCCCCTTCTTTTCTCCACTGTGAAGTGGGTCCTCTGTGGGATGCGATGTTGTTAGGGATTCTGAGACTGTGGATCAAACAGACTACAAGCCCCAGGACAGTATGCTAACTGAGGCTCTGTAGGCAGGAAATACAAATTCATTTTGTGAAGGGGAGCTGCTGATCCTTCAAAGAGGGGAGAGGCCCAAGGTAGGAGACTTGTTACCAAGTGGCCCATTGGTCTCCTTGAGGAATGCCACATCAGGGCCTCCATACTGCTCGCTGTTGCTGACAGGCTGGGCATTCCAAAGGCAGCATCTAGGTCAGCCTCATTAAGCAGAAGCCAATACCGTTGGGTCCATCCATGGTCTCTGTCTCTGTCCTTGTGGCCATTCCTTTAATGTGGCCATTATGCCAGTTCTGACACAGCTGATGACAAAGAATGCCTAACACCAACTGGCCAAGTCACACTGTCTACTTGGTTATTCAGTACCTCTTCTATGAGGATGCTTTTTTAGTG
>CM053604.1:99827475-99895756 GCA_028646535.1 Procyon lotor
CAACATATAAAATATGAATTAGTCAACTGTTTGTTATTGCTAAAGTTTCTGATCAACAATAGGCTATTAGTAGTTAAGTTATAGGCAGATTTTCAATTGCACTGAGGTTCAGTGCTCCTAATCCCTCCATTTTTCATGGGTCAACTCTATGTCCTCACCTCAGGTCACAAAATGGACAATCAGGGGCCATGCTCACTGCTCTGTTCATTGGGAAGCTCTTTCTTCTCCACTATATTTCAAGGTCACCCCCCGAATGTGGCTTTATTACTGCTGCCATTCATTTTCGGTTTGCCTCCCTTATTGAGTCATGCAAGAGACAATTCTCTATGGGTCTCTTATTTCTGCATGTTTGCAAGGAGAAGCAACTACCTCCAAGTCATCTTTTCCAAGTCATCTTTTCCACCATTTGTATAGTGAATGGACTTGGAAAACAGAGCCCAAAGCGAGGGTGCTTATTGTCCATTATAGAAGACTGGAGTTTCGGAAGTTCAAGGTTTCTCTCCTATACTGCAACCTACCACATGTGCAGGTGTCATGCTGCACTCTTTACATTACTTTATAGGAATTGGAACTCAGGTAACTGCAGCAAAACGAACAAACAAAACCCAAACCCTGTTACCCCAGGTACTGCTCTTGTGCTCAGTAAGAACGTCCTTGGTCTCTGACTTTACATCTTCTCTTAGCTGCAGTACAACTATGGCAGGATAACTTATTCTTGACTAGCTGACCTGTCATAAACCTAGCTTGGACTTTCTCTCTCTCTTCCTTCAACTGGTCTATGGGACACTCCTCTGGCGACACGTGGAGAGGTTGGGAGAGCCCCTGGTGCAACCATGATGGGCGACAAAGGGGTCTGGGCTCCCTGCTCATGCAACTTCCTTATGCTCCTGGTTCCACTCATTTCTGTCTCACAACAGATTACTTCTGAGCCTATCTGACTTCATGACTTGGCGGTTCCAACAGAACCAGGATCACAGTGGGGAGCCTGACTGCAGAGTCATGTGATGCCCAGGGGTTAGCTTTAGCTTTCCATCGGAAATGTGCCCCAAATTATGCCAGGAGCTTTCTCAAAAGACATACAATTTTGCTGTAGATAACATGGCCTTCTTCTAGAATCCCAGAGACCTACATTGTTGTTTTCTGACTGGGATTTGCCATAAATTCCATACTATATCTTTTTCTACTACTGACACCTGCGACACCATAGGGTCTGTGGGATCATATGGCCCCCGTGGCAGGACAGCCTGGAGCTGCCTCAGAACCCACTCCTACTTGAGGTCCCACTGAAAGCTGGCAGTCCTCTGTGTCATCTGGTATATGGGCCAGAACAGTATTGCCAAGTGTGGAATGTACTACCTTCAGAAGAGGCCAGAGAGATCCATCAGTTGCTGTGCTTTCCTTTTTTGGAATAAGGATGCAAGACATTTGTCTTTTACTTTAGCAGGGAGATCCTGGACCCCTAGAGAGCTACCACAGTAGCAGCTCCCTGAGTCATCATATGTCACCCCCTCTACAATGTATGCATCTTCTTCCCAAGGCCCTCCAGTATATAGGAAGCTCTTGCTCATCTTGCCTAATCAACATGATGTCAAGAGATCAATGTAATGTTCTGCAGACTGTCCAGATTGCAAGGTCCAAATCTCCAGGGGCTGTGTTGTGGCAGAGGGTGAGTGAGTGAAAAAAGCCTGAGAACAGATTGTTTTATAGTCACCAAACCAGAGAGTATGTACCCTATACTTGAAGTGTAATGGTCTGTTCTAGCAATGAAATCCCATGTGACACAGAAGTCACAGGATGACTACCTAAGTCTGAGTAGACAATAACTATTCCCATGGAACCCACTTGAGAATGGGGCCAGACTGGCAAATTTAACACAGATAGATTGAGGCCTACCACCCTGTATCCTTGGAGTCTTTAATGAGCACAAATCTCCACTCGTGGGATATGGTATTGTTTTAGATTTGCCATCTTAGTTAGAGATTGGGTGGGGAGTGAGGGCCATTTCAGAAGCTTCCTTTTGGCCTTCCCTGCAGTGATAGCTCATACCCAATATGCCAAGAATCCAATGTGCAGGTTACACCAAATGCCAAGTGTATCCATTCCAACTCAGGGACTGGAGACATGACTATTGGGTGGATCCACAGCCACCTAGAGGACACCCTGCAAGCCAAGCTTTAGCCAGAACTGACTTTATTTCCTGGCCCTGTGAGCCCCAACTGGAACAGAGGGCTGTGATAACATTTCGGATCTCCAGGTATCCATGCCAACTCAGACCTATATCTGATAGCCTCAGAATACTGAGGTATATTCCTCTCCCCAGTGTATGAGGTCCCTTTTGGAAAGGACTAGGGGAATCATCATGGTATACACTTGCTGTGGGACTGCAATATCATTTTGCCTAGTGATCGGGCCACCCCTTTAGTCAGTGGGATCCAGATCCAAAAATCTTCACCGGGCCAGGAAATAAAGCAAATGGTGATGACTTTTTGCTGGAGGGTACTCTGCTATGGCTCCTCCATTCATGCCTCTTCTGATTGGAGGTATTAATTAGCACCCTCATTGGCTGACCATCATTCAACCATTTTGATCAAACATGCTCAAAATCTTAATTCCAGGGGTACTCCTCTGGCTCCTGCTGGTTCATGCTAGCTAATTCTCACAGTTCCTCTGAGATATAATCTCCATCTTTCCTTATCAAGCCCAGTTTATCCTCAGCTGAATTATGGTGAAATTTAATCTTCATTTTTGGCATGGGAGCCATAATAAAAGACAGGATAACTCCTCGGGGTGGAGGCGGGGGCACCTGATACCTTGCTGAGGAAAGGACTCTATAGTATCTTTCTGAATTACAAAAATACTAGCTTTTACTCAGTGGGGGGCACCTATAAAAGCTCTGCGGGTTAGGAGGGACCTGAGGAATCAATTTCTTAGGAATATCCACTCAGATGCCCCTGTCCTAGGTTTTAAGGTCTCATGCTTTCCCAACCAGGGCCTTGATCCTATAATAGATTTGTCTTGGCTGAGCAATTAAACACCACTGAGGCTTTGCAATCCTAACTATCAGATTTTGAATCTGCTCCTCAACTGTGTCTGCTCTTCCACTGCCCGAGATGAAAGCCTCTTTATAAACTACCAATAAGGCCCTCTGGCTCCCACACTTAGCTTTTATCTGTATGTTAACTGCACTCGGATTCTTATTATTGCCCAACTTAGTAGCAACCAGTAAATTCTACTGTCCTTGTAGGCCGTGTTCCCCCACATATCCTTCCACCGTCTTAATCACTGCACAGGCAAAGGCATTCTCCCTCACCGGAATGTTTTCCCAGGCCAGCACACATGAATCTTCAACAACCAAGTTGCCACCTCATGCTAGGGAGTGTCTATATCCCACATACCACTCAGGATGAGGTCCTCCTGCTCAACCAGGTTGTGAGCAACCCAGTTGCAAAACCCATCTTTTTTTTTTGACAGAGAGAAAGAGATCACAAGTAGGCAGAGAGGCAGGCAGAGGGAGAGGGGGAAGCAGACTCCCCACTGAGCAGAGAGCCTCATATGGGACTCAATCCCAGGACCCTGAGATCATGACCTGAGCTGAAGGTAGAGGTTTAACCCACTGAGCCACCCAGGCGCCCTGCAAAACCCATCTTGACAACAGCTTACTTAAACCACTCTTGGTATCTCCTTTCAAACAGCAGAAATGCACACAGGTTTAGATATGGGAGATGCTTAGTGGAGTAAACAATCATAAAGTATAAAAGGGGAACAAGAGTACACAGGAAGAATCTTTAGACTCAGTGCACTTCTGACATCTATGAAAGAAGACATGGAAGGAAGAATTGAATAGGAAGAGCCATTTACCCCAGTGGGGTAAGTCTTGGCCAGGTCAATGGGAAGGCCCTGAGCCAAAGTTGCTCATGAGACAATTCCACATCGAGGAGGAATGGACTGGTCTGCTAACCCCACCACTCTCTGTCATTGATTGGGACCCATCCAGAAATCCCATGGATCCAAAGGTGCAGGAGCTAGAGGCTGTCAATCAGCTAGGACCTTCAGAGCAGGTTCTCTTAGAAGATGCGCCTCCATGACTGCCATCATGGGAGAACAGTCCCTCCTATAGGACTGATGGGGAGAGATACCCAGAGGACAGCAAAACACAGACAGCCTCTGGGCACTCTTGAAAAAGTAAAGAGAAGCTATCCACGTAAGCAGAAAAATTAGGGCGAGGGTTCCTGGGAATCAGTTTCTAACTTAACTTTCCCCTATTCAGTGGTAACTTTCTACCCCTTTGGTCAAGTTGGGAAGAAGTTAAAGAAGACCTTCAGGGTCCAAAATATTTCAAAACAGAGGCACTTGTAATTGAAGTCTACAATCCATATTGGCAGTGTGGCAACTATCATGGCTTCCAAAGCACCACATAATGTTGTCTCAGACATATATGGCAGATGTATCAGGCAAGGTCCCCCACTTGGAATGTCCATCTCACTCCAACTTCCAGTGATTCTCTCCATCCACAGATATGCGAATTAGGCAGTGCCCACATCAAGGAAAGGTATTGAGGAGGGGGCAGTAACCTGCCAAGCAGGTACCTGATGCACCTGATGCCAACATGAAAACAAGTGATTCCTAAGCTATCACTGCTTTGGTGTATGCATGAGCATAAAAGTTCCCTGCTCGCGTGAATGCAATTCTCCATCTAATTACCTCATTACCCAGCCCATTTCCAGGAAGGGACCTGGAGAGCTCATCTGGGTACAATGTTAATTGGCTGACCAACTGACTGAATTCTCCTGCTTAAAAACTTGGGAGGAAATGAACCCAAATTCTGACAGGAGGAAATTTTAGTGGCTGTGTTCTGCTTCTTGGGCTAGTGGAGATTATGTTAAGGGTCACCCTCATCTCTAGACCCACATCTGACCACTGGTTTGCAGTTCTGGTTTCATGGAATTTCACGGTTGGAAGGGACTACCCACAGCCATCCCCCCTCCCCAAATCCCATGACTCAAAATGTCGACAATGTTGTCATACAGATGTACAGAAATGGTGATACAATCCATATGAACTCTGGTATCACATTTGCTTTCCTTTCTGCTGATCTGGACACAGCTAGCTACTGAGCCACATTCTGGCTCTTACAATTATTTGCTGTCCAAGGTTTTCGGTGTCCAAATGTCTGGGCCCTGTGACTTGAGAGCTCGCACACTGTGCACAAATGTAGTTATGATAATAAATTTGAAATCAAATTTAATCCTAACTTCACCCCGCCATCGCACACACTGCCATCTCACCATGCAATCAGCTGGCATATGGCTTAGGAAATATCAGCCATACACCAGTAAAAACAAAGCACAGTTAGGAAGCATATCGCTGTCAAGAAACCATGCAATTAATTTCAAAGTAAAAAATAATTGGATTATCTGTGCTATGGTTTTCTTCATTAGTGCAGATAATTGGGAGATTTTAGTAGTATACTTCCTTCCTTCTTGAAGAAAATGCTTATAATAGAATGACGGGGACCCCTCCCCTTCAGGTTTCTACTGGGTGAGAGTTTGTAGGAGATATGTCTGATACCTTTGACTGGCAGGTAAGGAATAAAGTACTAGAAAAAAGTAACCTGGGTGGCCTGGACCATGGGAAAAAAAAAAAGTCACGGAAGCCCTGTCACCACACACCACCACCCCATGTGAACATGACATCTGCCACACACTGCCACAGCGGGGTTGAAGCCACACAGACGCACGCGCTCCAGAAGGAGTCAGTGGTCAGGGTTGGGCTGGCCAAGTGGGATCTGGCAACAGACTAACAGGATAAATCCAGGCAGGAGGGATCCGAAGGGCAAATGCTGAGAGTCAGCAACGATTGCAGGGAGAGGAAGTTGGACCCTGGGGTAGGAAAAGGCACTGCTCTGGCCTCCATGGGGCAGTGCCTGCTGGCCGGGCTTGGCAATGGGAAAATCACCCGAGGAGTTTATGAAGATGCAGATTCCTGGGTCCCTGCCACAGACCTGTTTAATCAGCATCTTTGGGACCCGAGCCTGGGAACGTGTATTTTAACAAGTTCCCCGGGTGGTTCTTAGACAATGAAAATTTCAGACTCACTGCTCTGGGCACACTGTGCAAACCCCCGCAGGGGAGTCCCACCTGCCTAGGTGTGACTCAGTATCTGACTGTGGCACACTCATCCTGGGGTGGGTGGGGGGTTCTTCACAGCCCCCGCCGGCATCGATATTCACAAGGATCAAATCCAAAATGGGTTTAATGAGCATGTTCTTTTTCAGAAATGTCGTTCGGAAATTCCAGACCAGCGATGGGCAATCTCTTAAGGCAGAGAGGCTGAAAATAAGCAACAATTTATTTTCTCAGAACCGGTAAGGGTGGAGCGGCTGTCTCTTCTAGCTGGATGTGCTGAATTAGAACCATGCAAAACACATACAGCTCCCCCGGGGCCCTGCGCATGATTTATTTCCAGATTTAATGAATGGCCACGTGCCTGGGTTAGTGGAAAATAACCTGCAGACAGGTTCATCCCTGAAGTGCAGTGGAAAAGCCTCCCTTCGCCGATGCCACTGAAGGACGCTGACCCATTTCCTCATCCTCGTGTCCCAGTAAAGCAGGTGACACGGCGGGCTGACGGGGGATGCGGGATGCCTGCTTTGCCTCTGAGAACAGTTTCCCGACATCCTATGAAATGTCTATTGATCTGAGCGTGTAGCTGATGTCAACACTGATTGTCTGAAGGGAGGCTACTCAATATCACAAGGTCATGATGAGGGGAAAAAAAAAAACAACTAATAATTCACTAGCCTTGGACACGAAGGACTGGGCATTGTTTTCTTCCTTCTTCATAGCATCCTGAGGCGCCGAGGGACTCTCCCTGTCACTGGTCTTGCTGTGGGACTTAGGTCTCCCACTCGCTTCTATTTACCTGTTCCTCTGCTGGCTTAACTTTTCAGATTCCTGTCACAGCGAACACCTGCTTTATATGCTCTGTCCCCGCTGCAGCCGTCATCACACAAAGGGCTGATTTAACTCTTCAAGCGAAAGCCATGATTTCACAGGCCCTGGGACTTTCCAGAATCATCTTTTCTACCTGTTACGAGCACCATCTCTAGACGGAGACCGTATTTCACAATGCTTAATTGATTTAATGGGCCCTGTCTTGCAGGTGTACTGTCAGGCTTAATGAATCCATTCGTTTGTTAGCTTGTGGGAGCAACGCAGAGGGAATGAGGTCTGGTGACTCCGTGAGTGCTGCTTTTAGTATCTGTTGCCACGGCCCACACAGATGAATCACAGAGAGTGCCGCACCTCCCCGGGAAGGGCCTGCCAGCGTGAGGAGGAGCGGGGGTGGAGGGTGGGGGAGGTGCGGGGGGGGGGGGGAGTTTGTAAGAGCTCACGCTTACATCTATCCTATGGCTGTTCCTCCCCAAAAGGACAAGGCAGGCAAAGTTTGTATTCAGAAGTACCACTCTCCTTTTTTTTTTTGCACAGGATTTTGCCCCTTGATTCATTCATCCTCTCCTGCCTTCCCACAGCCCTCCTTCCTCACCATCCAGCCCTCTCCCCCTTCTCCCTCCTTCTCTTATCTAGGAAACAAACAGCCCTCGCTTGCAGTCTGCTGTCAGAAAAACACAGGATAAACCGAATCACATTAAGGGCTAAATGACGAGTCAGGTTAACATCTCTCGGTAGCATGTGTATTTTAAGAGGAAATTTTTTCAATCAAAGGGGGAGGAATATGGCAATGGTGGAAATCCACACGTAAACACAGAGGGGGAAAATGAGGTTGTCATTGTTTCTGAAACCACAATACTAGTTATAGGCTTTTGCCTCTTCTTTAAAGTCAGTAGAAACCCCTGATTCTTGGATCACATGTAAGAGGGATCAGTTTCCTTCCACATATTCAGGTGTGGCAGAAATACAATGCTTTGTTCCCCCTCCCCCCTCCTTTTTTTTTTTTTTTTTTCCTTTTTAAACCTCCATTCCTCTGGGGTTGCAGAAATTTAATTTTGGTTAATCTGGCTTCTCCCCTGCCACTTTTCCCTGGATTGCATCTAGATTTTGGAGGCTCACATAGTGCCATGTATTGAAGGGGACATCTGGTCCTCGGGATCACTCACCATCCATGCTGGCCTCCCCCGAGGTGTCCACCTTGCCATCTGGTCTTCAGTTATTGTTTCACCAGGTGGCTGCTGACTCATCCCTTGTTCCTGACCATGAGACTCCGTCATATCCAGCTCTTTCTCGGCTACTTCCAGGACCTCTTGGGTATGTGGGAGTTCACTCTTTTGCTACACAATTCTGGGCCTCAGAAAATCTCTGAGAGGCTGTGCAAAATCTTTCCCCATTTTCTTTTCTTTTTTTTTTTTTTTTACCACTAATATAATCCAACCAGTGCCCCACACCATGTTGGGCCATAAGAATAGCATTATTTTGTGGGGGCATGTTGCTTCCTGGCCTCTAGCTGGGAACTGGAAAGACAGGTCCTTTCCTTCTCTAGGCAGAACAAACCAAGGTGTGTTAAGAGGGGATCTATCCTTCCTCCCCAGTCCTGCACCAGGCTGAACTCTGGAAAGGGGGCAGAGGAATGTTCCTCAGGGACCCACCAACCTCTGGTCCTTGGGGCCTTTTCCTACCTTCTTCCTCCCCCTAGCTAATAAGTTATTCCTCTTTTCTCTAATTTCCACTGTGCTAGTGGAAATTATGGCCAAAAATGCAAAAAATGCCTGAAGACAGGGAAAGTCCGAGGAATGCCAGAAAAAGGTGGGCAGGCTGATTTTATTTTAAAATAGTCATCAAATTGTAAAATACTGCACTAGCCCTTGCAAGAGATATACAGTATTAGAAAGCATAGGCCTTGTTGGCAAGAAACTTGTATACGTAAATGTAATGCTTAATACCGACTTAGAAGTCACATGAATTTATGAGGAAAAAAGAAGTCAGCTCATAACTGCCACCACACTTTTCCTTTTTTTTTTCTTTCCTCATTTTTCGCTTTCGTGGAATTAAAACTCCTCAGCTGCCAGTGGGAATTTCTTAAAAGTTAGAAGCTAAATGGAACACTGGTCAGACTCTGTATTAACAAATATTACTATAGCTTAAATCTGTGATTAAACTAGAAATATCAAGGTGTTGACATGGAATTTACTTATTCTGGGCAGTATGGGATACAGATGAATTCAGAGACCGAAGGATTTGAATACTGCTCTTAGATTTACAATGTCATTTGCCTTCTTTAAGATCTATTAGTTGGGAGACTTTATTTCTAATATAAAAAATTGAGAGCAGCAGCCGCACAATTTTAGGACTGGTGTGGAAGGAGATGGTCGTGTTAGTCAGGGTAAGCATGGCCAGCTGCTGTAACAACAACCTCTAGGTCTCCAGGCCTTGACACAGTGAAGATGATTTTTCACTCCATGGTCCATTGTTCCCCAGAGTCACATGGGGACCGAGGCTCTGCCTTTAGTGCACAGCTCCCAAGCTCACCCTGGGTGACCCTGAGCCCAGTAACGGGGATAGCAAGCCTGTAGGTGGAGCAGGAGGTCTTTGTGGGCCTGCCTTGGAGGTACTACATACATACATATCACTTCCTCTCATTTTTCACCATCTGGAACTCATCATATGAGTTAGGCTCCATCTAATTGAAGAAGGGTGGGAAATGTCATCTAGCTGTGGGTCCGGGACAAAAAGGTAACAGGTTTGGCGAGCACGTCACAGCTTCTCTGCCATATCTGTGAGCAAAACTCTCTGACCGCAGAATTCTCCCAGTGACCAGAATTATTGCATTTATAAAGAGAGCTGGAGTGTCACAGAGGCGTGCTAGTTCTACCTGACCTCCCTCCCTTCCTTCCTCCCGCTCCAGCTTCCTCATCTCAGCCCACCCTCCTTGAGAGAGTGGGTAGGCACACGAAAGCTTGTGTCTGCACACTCACAGGCACCGTCCAGGTTTCTGCAGAAAACAGAGGCAATAACAGTCAGAAGTGGGCTTCTCTTCCAGGTGCTCGGCGGCGCCTGGCCCCAGCTCAGAAGGCACAGAACATGTATAATCAGCACTAATCAGTGTCAGCCTCATCACTGGACATTGGCAGAGGCTCAGAGTGGCACTGAAGAGAAAGCCTGGTGGCTATGCTGGGCATGTAGAGTAGGGAAGGAACTAAGATCTACTGGAGAGGGTGGAGGACTGGGTGGAGGACTATCTGTGCTGAGAGGGTTCTGATAGAAGATATTTTGGTCTCTCTTGTGCTGTTCAAGCCAAGCCTGAGCCCCATAAAGCATTCGCTTTGTTGACTGAAAGGGAATCATTCTGAGGCAGAGAATGCTAGTGGGAATTCTGCTTTTGCTCTTTAGTGTCTAAGTGGCTTTAAGGAAATGGGTTAACTTGGTGTTCTCAAATGAGATACCCTTCGATTCCTGTCCTCAAACACATCATGTATATAGGCAAGGCAGCCTTCTTCTGGAACAGGCCACCACCTTGGGACAGAGGACTGGCACCTCCTTAATGGCAGTGACATTTTTGTCAATGGATCAAGAGTGAGAAGCTGGTTGGTTGAGGCAGCCATCTTCTTACGTTACACACACTGCAAAAAACTGGGGCCTGATGAAAGGACATTTGAGTGATTAGCCAAGCTTACCAAAAAACAATAAGGGAATTTAGGTTATGGTCCATAACCTAAATTAGGTTTATTTGAGGTTTACTGAGGTTTATTGAGACTGCAGAAGGGCAGTCTCACCCACGAGTGGAACTGGGGATGGAGAATAATGGAGAACTAACCGGGGCATTCCAGGTGGGACCATAGGTGAAGTCCTAAGTGAAGAGGATTATTGCATCTGATGAAGAATGCACAGTACACAGTACAGTTGTTCTTTCCTTTTTACTTCTTGTAAGTTCTAAAACAGTAAGGTATTAAAATTTCCTTCCTAGGGCCTTTTAGCTAAAAAATAATCCATCTTCAGGGTGCCTGGGTAGCTCAGTCGGTTGAACTTCTGACTCCGGGTTTTGGCTCAGGTCGTGATCTCAGGGTTGTGGGATCGGGCCTCAAGGGGCTCTGCACTCAGCAGGGAGTCGGCTTGGGATTCTCTCCCTCTGCCCCCCATCTCAAATAAATAAATCTTAAAAAAAAAATAACCCATCTTCAATTCATCTCCACAAAGTCAGCAGGGGTGGAGTATATGAAATTATAAAGTACCTTCCCTCTGACATTTCTATACTGAATGGCTTCAGAAATCTTCAATCCAACCAACTCTTCACTGCTACATACAATCTCATAACCCTTTTATTTATCAGAGCAGGTCAAGCTCATAATCATAGCTTTCTTCAGAGATGGCAGTTGTGCTGGATGCTGACTCAAGAGAGATTCATGCTGAGTGCCTCCCAGAGTGCCTCCCTCACCCACACTGTTTCCTGTTGGAGTGAAGTCAGGGTCCTAAGAATTTTCTTCTAGTGAGATCTTTGCCCTATCCTGTCTAGCTCTGAACATCAAATGAGAGCCTGGGCCTCCGCTGTGTAGTTACAAACAGTTACAGTGGTACTCTGGTAATGGAAGTACACGTTTTCTCATACACTGTCAATCTGTCATAGAACCACATAACCACTTTTTTCCCAAAGATTTATGTTTCCCAAAAAAGCCTAATTGCAAAAAGAAGCACACAAAATAAGCTTTTGATTTCTCAAGCAATGGTTTGTATCAGCTGGTTTTTTTCAGATTAGAAAACTCTGAGACGAGGTCATCGCTCGGCCTGTCCACAGAAGGTCAAGGAAGTCTTTGTCATTTCATTTTTTTTTTCATTTTTTTCATGCCCTCATCAATGATTTATTGTTGAACACTACTATGGACCAGCAGATAAATTATACAGGAAAGGAGAATCTTGTTGCCAAAAGGTATTGAGGAAATACAGTGCTCCGAGATTATCTTTAAATAATCGGGGGAGGAATTGAGAGAATAATCAGGAAAAATAAATTTGGTTCTTGGCATGGGCACTGCCATGCCAGTGGAAGGCCACGTGCAGTTGGTTGACTATCCACATGTTTTCATTTTCCCATTCATGTGTAAAAGCCTTAGGTAAAATGCACTAAAAATAAGCCAGATACTATTTCTAGTCCTGAAGTCATTCTGAACAGTATCTCCAGAATGGATACCGTCCTCAATGAAAATCAGGTGATTTGCTAAGATTAGAAGGGGAAATAAATCAGCTAAGTAATGCTTATGTCATTCACAAGAAACTAAAGTGAACATCAAGAGACATTAGGAAAGTAGGTGCTCCTATCCACATACAGCGTTGGGAGCCGGTAATGAAGGTAGATTGTAGATGCAGTTACCCGGCTGAATATTTAAATATGTCCTTATTTGACTGCGCAATCACACAGCCAAATATATTCAAGGGTGGTTTCCTTTATAAGAAAAAAGACTAAATGAAATGCTCAAAGATGACATTAGCTCAATTTTATGTTTGAAAACTTAATTGCACCCAAGTGAGAAAATACAAAATGAAAGTTCTCGCTGCGACAATTGAGCCTTACAGCACCTAGTAACAAGGAGAGATCTTGCCCCCCATGTTGGAACTCAATGTGATGTGTGTACTGAGACCTAGACTGGGAAGCTGCCCGCAAACCCACGACTGCCCCTTTCTGATAGCGTGAAGGAAAGCCTTCTTTTGAGATTACACCGAGGTTTTCCCTTGAGAGTTACATCTAGGATTTGTACTGTGGGTTGCATCAACTGAAGCAGGGGACGGAAGACAACTACTTATGGAATATCCTATGAGATAGGAACTTGTATGAATTTTATGTGAAAATAATTTTGTAAATAATTTTGTCTTTCCGTGTCCTCTATGCTATGTCTACCGAGACAACCCTATCGATTCAAGGAGATGAGACAAACCCTATGTGATGTGTGGAAGTCGGGCCCTGTGGTCCTGAGGTCCTGCTTTGATACTGGAGCACATGAGTGAGGAGAGAAACTACTGATTGTGGTGAACTTCAATTCCTTGCGGTGCTTCTGGTTTAAATCCTGATCTGTTTCTTTCCTTTGGAGATCTCTGGAGCCTTAGAAATGCCTGGTGTGGCTTCTTCACACCCAAACCAGCCCAGAAGAGCCCAGGTCCCTCTCTCCTTCCTACAGAATTGTCTTCTGAGTTCCTTGGGTCAACTGGAGCTGTGGGAATAATACTGGGAACTCTGTCTTTCTGAAATACCTTCTAGAACCCAGGAAAGGGTAAATGAGCTCTGTCTCATGAAATAGAGCCTGGAGACCTTTGGCCTAGAATTCCCCTGACGTGACTTAATCCCTTCCCGCTGTGGTACACTTTGGGGGTACGGGCAGTAAAGAAAGCAAACATTGCCTGTGTCACCACCACTGCCTGCTTATCCGTCTGTTCTTCAGTCTTTATTCAACCAACTCTAAGTCTACCATAGCGCTAGTCTCTCTAGGACATTCGAAGACGATTAAGGTACTGTCCATGCCCTAAAGGGGCTCACACTAGTTTGAGAGATGATGTGTGTGCAAATACGTATCCATAAAAATCATCTAGAAAGTAATGAGTGCTGTGGGAGAAACTCAAGTACCATGAGGGTTCAGATTTGAGAGGAGGGCTTAAGGAAGGAGTGACAGTTGAGCTGGGCCTTGAACGGGAAGAGTATGGCGCCCTGGCATGGGGAGCCACATGATGCTGGTGCCATTGATAGAATGTCAGTTGATAAAGAGGAAAGACAGGGATTTGGGGGTGGTCGTGGTGGGTGGGTGCTACAGGCTGAGGCATCGCAGGTAGGAGGCAGGGCAGACATAACGCTCCTGGTTCTGGACACGTTGAGTTCGAAATTGCAGCTGGAGATTGCAGTGGAGCTTTCCAGCAGGCAAAAAGAGCAATCCTGAGAAAGTTTAAACTTGGGATCATGTCTGCACAAAGAGGCCTGCTGAGATATTAGATGTTGCTTAGGAACTGGAGCTAAGCACTACAGTGAAGCAATTAACACTAAGCAACAGATACTAATGTCTTCGTTACTTGCCGGCAGGCCATATACCAAAGCATAGGGAGAAATAGGGCTTTTCAGAAATTTGGGGAGACTCTCTCCTAGATTAGAGCAGTAAGGCTGGTCTCTGGTAAGTAGATACTGGTAGGGCATTTTGGTACAGCGATCCCACGATTAAAAGCTGATCTGTCCCTTTAAAAAAAAAAAAGAATGCTGCACTTTTCTCCTCATCCAGCACTGTTCTGAGGCTGATGTCATGAACACCCCCATTTTCTTCTTGCTATCTGGTGGACCCCATCTTCTCCGAATGATGTAGATGCGTGTTCTAGCCCTTCTGTGATTTGTCTGCTGCTGTACTATTATAAGCATTATCGATCACACAATCCATTAGGGCACTGTTCACCATAAATAATTTATCCCTTCAGGCATGAGCTCGTCTCTGCCACAGATGCCATCAGCAAGAATCCCCTTCAGGAGGTTTGGGCTGGGGGTAAAACAATTGCATTCCAAATGTAGTTTAAACACGCGAGGCCCAGGGAGAAATAGAAATAATGACCAAGCAAACCTTGTGCCTGGAGACTGGGTTCTGCTGGGGATGGTCTGTCAAAGAGAGAACAGACCTGAAGTTTTTCAGGCCAGCGTTGCTCCCCGCAAAACATGCTGTCCTGACAAATAGAAGTCTGTCTTCCTAGCTGAGGGTATTTGTTAGGCAGCATATCAATATTTGTTGAACCCAGTAGACCAATGCTAAATGCTACAACGCCGGCGACTGGTGAGGCTGAGGGAGGGGTAGGTACAGAAAGACACAGTAGACATGGTCCTGGAGCTGCACAGACCTTGAAATTCTATTGGTCAAATAGGAAAACACATGTAATTAAAAGGACAAGATGTCTGCCAGCAACAAACAAAAGAGTTCAAGAGTGTTAGAGCTCAGAGTACATCTATAACTTGTGGAGGGCCATGGAACAGGACAGAGTGCTCAGACCTCGGGCTTTCAGCAGGATTGCAAAGGAAGAAGAGCCATAGAGACAGAGAGGTGAGGAAGAGAGATGTTCTTCTAGGCGAGGGGGATGAATGGGCAAGTGTGTGTAGCTGGGAGCTCATGAATCACGGGTGTCAGCAAACAGATCCCAGCTGGGGCAGAGACGCTATGGTGTA
The DNA here is from genome assembly GCA_028646535.1 of Procyon lotor. NCBI lineage: Eukaryota > Metazoa > Chordata > Mammalia > Carnivora > Procyonidae > Procyon > Procyon lotor. The sequence goes on from CM053604.1 coordinate 99,842,596, forward strand.
AAAATCTGAGGGTAATAAGTCAGGCTGGTGGAAGGGGGCTGCTTGGTTATGGCTTCCTCCCACAGCAAAGTCAGAGGGGCCTTTGGTAGGGTAGACAAGACCTGGGGGAAATTTCTTTTTACCCTTTTCCCCCTATGAGCCCTTCTTTTTTGAGCTCCCTAGGACGTCCCTGCTATTGCAGGTCTTGTAGAAAAAAAATCATTAAGCTTACTTATGTTTATATGCTAACCCACAGAATAAGTCAGAGTCAAGACAAGAAAACAGAGCCCAAGTCAGGCAGTTCACTAAAGAGAATAGGGGAATAAGGCACAAATAGGTTGGAAGAAGTGATGAGCCAACAGGAGCTGGTGAGACAGTGATTAGCAACAGCTAGAGCTGGAGGCACCAAGGGAGAAGGGCCTGGGCTTCCTGGAGGACATGGAGTCATGGTCAAGTTGCCTGATAGGAGCTGGGACCACAAAGGACAACACCAGAGGCCAAGAATGGGATAGAAATACCACCACTTCTCCTCTTCCCCTGCCCTCTGACTTACTGCTGAGGCCTCCCTTCGGCCTAGCCTAACTGGAAGCCAGTTGGTAAGGAAACACAGGCAAGAAAGTTTGTGCATTTGTAGATATCAGCAGTGGAAGGGTAGGGAATGATAGGTATTCCCTTGATGACCAGTACAGTATTTGCAGGCGACTCTCAAAGGAAAGCAATGCTTCTCACTTGCAAATGGATTGAAACTGGCGGAATTAAGCATAAGTGAGGCAATATTTAGGGACATGATCTTAGAGACTCTGCAATTAACACAACTCAGTCTACTGCCCGTCCTGTAGTAGAGGAGCTGAAATCAGGATTCGAGATTAGCTGGGGAGTTGCTGGTCTCTCTTGAGGAGTCTGAGACTCCTTCTACCATGACTTCCCTAAGCTTTGGAGAAGACTCAGCCAACACTTGTCTGGCCCAATGACAGGGCTGCAGGCTCAGAGGCCTGCGCAGGCTGAGCAGGAACTGATCAGTCTATGGTTTCTGCTCTTCTGACTCAATTCCAGAGGCAAAGTCTGATGGCTTAGAAATTCTCCAGCCTCTGGTTCCTTACAAAGGTCCTCTGATGTCATTTCTGGGTCTCTATTTTCCCTTGGAGACCTCACACACCACCCAGGAGCATTTTTTTAAAAAATAGATTTTATTTATTTATTTGACAGAGAGAAAGGTCACAAGTAGGCAGAGAGGCAGGCAGAGGGAGAGGGGGAAACAGGCTCCTTGCTGAGCAGAGAGCCCGATGCAGGGCTTGATCCCAGGACCCTGAGATTATGACCTGAGCTGAAGGCAGAGGCTTTAACTGACTGAGCCGCCCAGGCGCCCCTCCAAGGAGCATTCTTGGCCTGATTTGAGTAACAGATCAAAGCATAAACAAGTTTTACCAAGGAGGCTCACACCAAAGCATTCCAAAGCCCAATGGATACCTTTAGACAATGGGTCTCCCACAGAAATCCTGTCCCCAAGGAGATACTAATAGGTAACCTTTAGGGTCGTATGCTTTTACATTAAATAATTCGAAATTTCAAATAGTGGTCACGACTAGAGATGATAACAAGAAGACAGACTCTGTTTTGTTTCATCCCAAGAAGCTAATGTTGATGTACAACACATTCATTTAACATAGTTCACTTAACATGGATTGATCGACCACAGGGCAGACGGCCTTACAGAAACCCAGTCCCTGCCCTAATGCCAATTTAGTCAGGGCCAGAAAGAGGGAGTCAGATGCTTGCTGGTAGCCGTCCAGGACTGTAGAGGCTGATTTTCAAGAGTGGGATATGATTACTGCATCCTTCATCTTTTTGGTACTATTGCTGCAACTCGCTGATTCGTAAACAGAGCTTGACAAAACAGGCTTGTCCTTAAGCCAGGCTGCTAATTGTGCTGGTAATTAAAAATTGGCTGTCCTGAGTTTGGCCCACATTCCCTACCTTGAAACCTTCCAAATCCACGTTTGCCTTTCACAATGAGCAAAGCACCTGCTCTGTTTCCCCCACTCACTTTCCCAAACTTTCAAATGCCCCTGCACTGCTGCTCTCACGGAGCCTGGAAGGACGTCTGGGATTTCATTCACAAAGATGGGAGGTGCGCTGCAGTCAGCAGGGCTATATATAGCCAGGGACGACCGAAGGCGACAGCTGATGGTGCTCCAAGGAGCTGAGGGCATGACCGCGCTTGCAGCCTCCTCACACCCTCCTGCCGGGCTTCTCTGATGATGCCATGTTCCGTTCAGAGGTTCTGGCTCCAGAAGCCTGAGCGGCGGTTCCCGAGGCTGAGGGCCATGTGGTGGTCCGCAGCTTGCAGTCTTGTTTGTGCATGCGCGCTCGTGCGGGCACATCCACACGGAGTTGATGCGTCATCCTCCTATATTTATCCTGCAAGGCAAGCTCCTGTCTGAGCTCCAGAGACACGCTCTACTGTCTCAGTCTGTGTGTGTGTATGTATGTAAGGAGGGGCTGTGATTCCCAGAGTGCCGGGTCACGGAGGAGACACCGTCTCTCTCCTTCCAGCCGGCTGAGAGCTTATAATACCGGAGCATGCAGCTTTCGTACTCTAGCCCATGGCCCTGCTGTCCTTGCTTGCTCCCAGGGAGATCTGACTGGGAGAGGTGCGACGTGAGCAGAAGGAACATCGGCCTGGGGATAGGAAGCTGGCCGGTCAAGCCTCCTGGGCAGGAAAGACTGGGACCAGTGGCTGCAGTGAGGAATGAGGACCTGGGAAGTTAGCATGCGCTGTTAGAGCTGAAAGGGATCACGGGTAGCATCTACCTAAGACTGTTATCCCTCAGATGAAGAAACTGAAGCTAAGCAAGTGGAGGCATCTAGCACCAGCGCTTGAACCTGAAGCCTAGCACTTCTGAATCCCAGTACAGTGACTTACGATGACCCTGGACCCCGCAGCTGGAGCCTCACCTCACCTGCGGGCCATTCTCCAGCAAACATTGGCCAGGGAAGCCATTGGTAGGCGACAAGAAGTGTGTTGGTGAGGAGTGACTAGAAAGGTCTCTGTCTGTCAGATCTCTGGCTTGTGCCGAGGGCCACCTGCTAATGTATCCCTGTCACTGCTCTGTGCTTGAGCCATGGTCACATCCTGCTGTGCATGCTGGCCGCCTCCTGGGCACATCCTTTCAACAATTACCACTTTAGACTTCGTGGGCAATCTCAGCGTCAGTACCCACAGGCTGACTCAGTTTAGAAATATCCAAATGGAAAGATCCAGAGGCGCCTGGGTTGCACAATCAGTTAAGCCTCCGACTCTTGGTTTCAGCTTAGGTCATGATCTCCAGGTCATGGGATTGAGCCCCACATCGGGCTCCAAGCTCAGCATGGAGTCTGCCTGAGATTCTTTCCCTCTCCCTCCCCCTCTGCCCCTGCCCCTTGCACATACATGTGCTCTTTCTCTCTCTCTCAAATAAATAAGTAAAAATCTAAAAGAAAGGAAAATAGATACAAATAAATCTGGGCTTCTTTGCCATTCCTTAAAGCCTCTTCCCTCATAATAACTTATCCAGGAGAAAAATACATCCCATTTCAAAATCTTAAAGAGTGACAAAGATCTTTAGTAAAGCTTTCCTTGGTGTAGGTAAGACTTACTCAGAACTGCCTACTGAAAACTTGTTGCAAATCACCTTCTCCATTCTATGCTCCCCTCAAATCTCACACACAGCTCACAGAAGCTACTCAAATTTCTCTCTTCCTCTCTTGCAAAATCTCCAGCCCAGGGCTGCCTCTTCCTCCTGAAACTCCCTCCTTTCCCCGCTCTTGTGATCCTTCTGGGTCCTGGAGGGTTTTTGCTCCCTTAGGTGGTTCTATGCCTTTTCCTATGTAGATCAAGTCACTTCTTTTCACTTTCTCCCAGTTCTCCTTTCTACCCACTTTCCTGGCCAACGCACCAAAGGCACATGAACTGAGCTACTGTGACAACAATTGTCCTCAAAATATAGGAGGAGGAATGGTTGTAAATTGTTACACGTTCATCCTTGCCACATGACATATCAAGTCAAGCTGATGTGCAACCAGTTGTACCTGGTTGGATTCCTCTATTATTGAATTCCTAAAGTGTTGTAATACAGTATTAATCAAAGGCTCCCTCAATCTGATGCATCCTTATTTTAAAGAGGCTTCTGTTGCTTCTCAAAAATGGAAAATAGCCAGCCTCTCCCCCTGGACGAAATGATTTTAGGGTGCCATGGTGGGTGCGTTCCCAGCTATCTAGCCGCCGCCAGCTGGATTCATATCTCCTATTTCATGAGGTTATGGTCAGACCTTAAATCAATCCCAAAGAACAATAAGCCCTTCAGGAACCTTCCCTCTCCGTGCAATAGATCTGTGTCCCCATTTTACCTGTGTAGGAAATCACTGCCAAAAGCAACAATCAGCAGGCTCAGAGCATTCAGCATAATCTCTGTCATTGGAGGGAATCTTTCCTCTCCCTTGCAGGAGTCTGGCGTTGGACCAAATCATGGGAACTTTCACCCTTTTGAAAGTGTTGGGCAGTGGCTGCGGCCCCTCTCTCACCCTTACTCTCCCCTGAGGGCCAAGGAGTCCCTTGTCTGCTTGGTAAGTCAGAAGGACCGAGCAAGAAACTCAGCCCTTTCTTTCTCTTTCTTTTCTGGATCTCCTTGTCAGAGGATGGGTATGTTTTGATGAGTGGCAATCAGGAAGGGGTCAGAGCTCCCCTGTGGCTAGGGCCAGCTCTAAAGACCTAGATTTTGCTGTGTTCCAATGGAGGGACAAGTAGATGCAGTCATTTTGTTCTGCACCTACATTCTACAGGGCTAGCCCTCCCTTTGGGGAGATGTACCGAGTTCCAGACTTGGGAAAAAGCACTGGGGAGTCTGACTGTGACCACAATGAAGCTCTACTCTTCAATCCAGCTTTATCATTAATAGAACATATTCTTAAAATCTCCATTTGTCTGATTTCTGCAACCGTTTCTCCGTAGCACTTGTGAAGCCATATCTGCCTTCCATTCAATTAAACTTATATTCAACTACCTATTTTGTACATACCCCTAGGGAGGGAGCACATTAACTCATTCCCTTATTGAGTTCATCTAGATCATGCAATTAACATTTCCCAACCATTCACCATGAGTGAGTCTAAAGCCAAGTGAAATGGAAGGGCCATCTCAGGTAAGTTCCTAAGATGATAACAAGGGTGAGGATGAAGACAAACTCCATGATCCAATTTATGGTGGATCTTTATCTTAATGTTAGACAACCTGTGAAAGTCCCCCCATCCTCCCAGTGAACCCGGACATGGGTGGGTAGCAGCACAGGGTTGTGGTTAAGTGGGTGGCTCAGGGTCAGCACTTGAGCTCATCCTTTCTCCACTTCAATTGTAAGGCTGTGGGCTGGGAACGTAAGCTCTTTTTTTTCCTAAAAAAGATTCCTTATGTGGGAAATGAGGATAATATCTCCTATCATTGTGGGAACAACAGGATTGTGTAATGATCTTAGAACGACACCTGGCAAGTAGTAAGCCCTCAATAAATGTTAGTGATTAGCAGTAGTAATAGTAATAAAATATTTTTGTGTCACCAAAAATATCCCATCAGGATGCATCTTTAGAATGGGTCAATGAAAAAAAAATGTGCTTTGCTTTTAAAATAATTGTTTTATAAATATTCTAGAATGAATACCTTATTTAAGTGGGAAAGAGCTATAGTGCTTTCTAGCAAATATGAATTGGAATTTACTCATTAAAAAAACAGAAATACCATTTTTATCACTTTCCCCACCCACACCATCTCAAGGAACATTTCTTAGCTGCTTTTAACCAAAGACACATGTCAGACCTAAGACACAATGACAACTGCCTCCTGGAAGTCTTGACATGGGCCCCTAAGTGGGGGCATTTCTAATTTTGAAATGAGCTATGTGGTTCAAAGCTCCATGCTTTCCAACAAGTAGATGATTGATAAGACTTTCTCGTTCACTGATCAAGCTTGGTAAAAAGGAAACACAAGAACTAAAAATACCGTTTATGTTTGAACTAGGGGCAGTGAAAGTAAAAGGAGACCCAGATTTACATATGTGATTACATAATTATATATTTAACTGGTAGTTTGGAGCAAAATTATCTTTAAATCTAGGGACTTTTTGTTGTTTCATCCCATAAATTTGTAGTTGTTATTTCCACAGAGCTGAATGTTTTTTACTGATTTTTTTTTTTTAATTCAAGATACCGGTCATTCTACCACTTAGAAATTTTGCAACCTAGAGAACCACCAAGAAAGAAATTCATCTGGATGTTATATCAGCCTTCATGTGACTTCTCTCTAAAGCTGAGATGACATCTTATGTTCACTAAGTAAAGGTGATATAATAAATGCTGGCCACGTAGGTTCTGCTCCTCCCCTCCGGCTGGAGTGCCCAGGTGAAAGTTTCCTGAGAGTCCCTTCTGATGAGTCAGTTCTCCATCTTTTCACGCCAGGAGAGCCACATGTCATTTGATGTATTTGTCATAAATTGTTGCATTTCTCTATACAAATAAACAAACAGTCCCTAACCTGAAGTTTATCCTGCAAGCAAAAAGCTACCAAACTGGAAATGCGGATTTTAAACTTAGCACATGAGCTAACGTGGAGTGTAATAAGAACAGAAAATTCATCTGTTTTATTGCAAATCTTCCATCTGCACCTAAGAGATAGGAGCCTCAAATCCAAGTTGCCTTAGCTTGTATCTGGGGGGAGGCGACTGTTAAATTTAAGACTCTCTTACTAATTTATAAAGCAAAGCTGAGGAAAAAGCAGCAGGTCATCATTTCATGAAAGAATTGGGTCCCATTCTTTATGCATTTTGGGGATTCTAGTGCTTCTTATGAGTGAGAACTCAGCCCCATAAGAGAAGCCCTATAAACGGAGGATAACAAAATATCCCAGGCTGATTCTCTCCCATGTATGAATCTCCAGGAGACAGGGAAGCAAGAGTAGCAAATGTAGAAGTTGACAGGGTGGTGGGCCAGCTGTTTGTTGGAGACGCTAGTGTCAGGAGCAATCAGAAGTTGGTCTCAGAGGACAATGAGATGACCAGGGTCTGAGAGCCCCCTGGGGACCTGAGATTCTGTATAGTCATGAATGTCCCTCCAGTTCTCTGGAGGGATGGCTATGTGGCTGCTGAGATGGCTCCTCACCATTTTTTACTCTCCTGTCTATTCTTACAATAACCCCCTACCACCAAATAAGCCTGAGTCTCTTGAACCCAAGAGAATCAAACACTGGATCATTTCTATCAAGAATCTGAGGGTTAGCAGGCAAGTCAGTGTGTTCCTGTAGTAGGCTGGGACTCCCATGTAAATTACCTGGTTCTTTGACCCCAAGAAATCCTCTAAAGAATGTGATATTCTCCCTTCTCAGCCAGTGAAATAATAAAAATGTAAATCACTAATCTTCCCCTGGATGTCAACAGACATTCCTTTTCTAGGGGGAAGTGACCTTTGAGTAATGGTACAAAGTAGTAGACTGTAGCTTAAATATTTTAGAAAGGGAGAGCATGGCTAACAATCTCTAACACTTATTGTGTATCTCCACAGGTTCTGCGCTCTGTTACCTAGTTTGATCCTCACAGTAGCCCTTTGTGTATCCTCATGACTAACGGGAGGTCACAAAACCAGGAAGTGGCAGAGCTGGTATTCAAATTCAGTTTTAATTCCAGAGCTTGAGCGCCTAACCAACGTGTTGTGAACTCTCAAAAATAGTTCATCTTGTCTTTGGACGGGACATCGTCTGTTTCCAGTAACGTCTCTCATTAGCAGGTCCAAGTAGTGGCCCACACCCAGCCTCTCTGGGCAGCAAATTGGTCCTCTCAGTGTGTCTGCAAGTGACAACTCACCCTGTCTGATGAAATTTCGCTGATTTTCTGTCTTCCACTGACAAATCACAAGGGATAACCTTCTCTCTGCATGCTCTTTGAACACTTTAACCTAGATTTTTATAAGTTTCTCCTTTCCCTGCTTCTTGCTTTTTGCTTCCATTTCCAAGAGATTCCTGGTTTCAGGCCTTTCTGCACCCCCCCACCCCCCCACGCCCAGGGGAGAGAAGCAGCCCTGTAACATGATTGTATTAGACATCACAAACAGGCAGCAGCTTTAAGACACCGGGCTCCTGTGGGCCTTTTGTGGTGGTGAAACATGGCCCGAACTAAGAAAATGAGTCCCACAACCAGGCATCTGACAGCAGCTCTGGAAAACATCAGACAAAAGGCGCGATCCCCTCAAGCTTGGACCCAGTCGGTCAGTCGTGGTCTCACTGGCAGAAACACCAGCTAAAAACACACATCTCTGCTGTGGTGACGTGGAGGACCTCTCATCGACACACCAGCACCAGGGCCTCAGTGGACAGAACTGAATGGGAGAACTGCAGTAATTCTCTAAATCGTTCACTGTGGGGACATTTTCATGCAGATGCTTATTTGAGTTTCACAGGATCCTTCTCACAACCGCGGTAGGGGGCCGGGTCAGAAGGAGGGCAGGTTCCCAAGTCAAGGGCCACTTCCCAACAAGGAAATCCATGAATTGTTTTCTCTCTTAGCTACAGATCCACAAATATTCTTTTTTAAAATTATTTTTAATTTAAATCCAATTTAGTTAACACATAGTGTATTATTAGTCTCAGGCAGAGAATTTAGCTATTCCTCCGTTGCATACAACACCCAGTGCCCATTCCATCACGTGCCCTCCTTCATGCCCATCACCCGGTTACCCCATCCCCCCACCACCTCCTCTCCCACAAATATTCTTTAGTTGTTTGTAATGCAAATACCAGCAACCATTTCAACTTATGTATATAGCAGTCTGAGTTTTCAATATAGGCTTGCTTTTACCTTTCTAAGAACCTTTCTAAGAACACACCTCCCGCTTAAGAGTCAAATTGTGTCTGTTTCAGTGTCTTCATTGAAAAAAGTGCACAAAGACCAAGAGAGAAAAATAGGGATCCTCAGGGAAGGGCTAGGCAAGAGCAGCTGGTGGAGGGGAGGGCAGAGGTTTTCAGAATACCTGGGGGACTTATTCAAAGTGCTTTTCCCCTGAGGGCTTCACCACCCTACTCCACTCCACCCTAGAAGGAAATCATTAGTATTAAAGACACATTGAAGCCCTCAGATGCACCGAGTGTAAAAAAAAATCTTTAGTTACTGGAATCCAAAATATTTTTAACAAAACAGAATGGTAACCAGGTCCCCGGGAATTGAATCCTTTAGTAGCAGGCATGATTTTCAGTCTACAAATTAAGATGTGCAAGCAATATTAAATCTCTATTTTCCAGAAGTCTACTATATTGACTTGGAACTCCAATCTCTCCAAACTCATGTGAAACTATAATCTCTGCCATTATTGAATACCTGCCCCCCACCCCCCCAGGTCACGTTGGGCATCCAGCATATTCTGTAGTGTGAAGTTATCTGTGGAAGTAGAAAACTCTGGTATTTGTCATCGGTCCCATAGGTTTCCATTAAGACTTCCATTGTCTTTGGTCCTAAGGGCTTTTCAGTACTGGTGGCACTCTATGCCTCCAAGTCACCCTAAGACAGGGGAGTCTTTGTGAGGTAGCCTGGGGGTCTCATCTGCCTAGGTAGCTCATGAAGTTCTTCCTCTATGGGTTCCTGTGGCTTCCATTCCAGCTCTATTCCAAGATGTTCCTCGATCTCCAGTCCTCCTCAGGAACCACTTTCTAGTCTGGGAAAGGGTCTTGTCCTTCTGTTACCCTCTTTGCTTTTTATAAACCTTTGTGCTCTTCTTTCCCTGAAAATTCTACTACAGGCTCAGGGTTCTGGAAACAAAACCCAGAAGTACTTGGAAGTTATTTCTCCTTTCTGTCTCACCATATAACTTCCCCCACTACCACCAATACCCCAACCTTGAGGCACTTGAGCTCCAAGTCTGAGTAACAGAAACATACAGAAAACACACACACACACACACACACACACACACACACACACACACACGACCTAAAATACCCCATCACATTTTTATACTCTTTTCGTTAGTGATTCCCAGTTCTAGTTTTCAAATACTCCTAGAAAAAATGTCTTTGGGCTATTATAAAAATCCTCTAAAACTTTTAAAGTCAAGTTAATGCTGATGAAACTTAAGTTTATTTTATTTTCCATCATGATTAAGTATAGTTTTTAATCCCCATCACCTATTTCACCCATTCTCCCACCCCTCTCTCTGTAACCATCAGTTTGTTCTCTATAGTTGAGAATCTGTTTCTTGGTTTGTCTCTTTCCTTTGCTTGATTGCTTTGTTCCTTAAATTCCACATATGAGTGAAATCATATGGTTTTTTGTCTTTGATTGACTTATTTCACTTAGGATAATACCCTTTAGGTCCATCCATGTCATTGCAAATGGCAAGATCTCATTCTTCTTTATGGCTGAGCAATATTGCATGTATATATCACACCCTCTTTATCCATTCATCTGTTAATGGACATGAGCTGCTTCCATATTTTGGCTATTGTAAATAATGGTGCAATAAACATAGGGATACATCTATCCCTTGAATTAGTGTTTTGTATTTTGGGGGTAAATACCCAGTAGTGTGGTTACTAGATCATAGAGTAGTTCTATTTTTTTTTTTTTTAAGATTTCATTTATCTGACAGAGAGAAACACAGCAAGAGAGGGAACACAAGCAGAGGGAATGGTAGCGGGAGAAGCAGGCTTCCCGACAAGCAGGGAGCCAGATGCGGGGCTCGATCCCAGGACCCTGGGATCGTGACCCGAGCCAAAGGCAGACAGACGTTTAACGACTGAGCCACCCAGGCGCCCCAAGTAGTTCTATTTTTAATTTTTTGAGGAACTTCCATATTGTTTTCCACAATGGGTGTAGGAGTTTGCATTCCCACCAACAGTGCAAGATGGCTCCTTTTGCTCCACATCCTTGCCACACTTGTTGTTTCTTGTGTTTTTGATTTTAGCCATTCTGACAGGTGTGAGCTGATATCTCGCGGTAGCTTTGATTTATATTTCCCTGATGATGAGTGATGTTGAATATCTTTTCATATGTTTGCTGGCCACCTGTATGTCTTCTTTGGAGAAATGTCTGTTCATGTATTCTGCCCATTTTTAATTGGACTATTTGTTTTGTGTGTTGAGTTGTATCATTTCTTCATATATTTTAGATACTAATCCCTTTATCAAGTATGCCATTTGCAAATATCTTCTCCCATTTCTTTTTTAGTTTTATTGATTGTTTCCTACCTTCATTGTGCAGAAACTTTTTATTTTGATGTTGTTTATCTTTGCTTTTGTTTCCCTTGCCTAAGGAGACATATCTCGAAAAGTGCTGCTATGGCCAATGTCAGATTATTGCCTGTGCTTTCTTCAAGGAATTTTACGGTTTCAGGCCTCAAATTTAGGTCTTTAACCCATTTTGAGTTTATTTTTGTGTATTGGTCCAATTTCATTCTTTTGCGTGTGGATGTCCAGTTTTCCCAATACCATTTGTTAAAGAGACTGTCTTTTCCAATTGTACATTCATTCCTCCTTTGTCAAGAATTAATTGACCGTATAATTGTCAAGAATATAATTGACCGTATAAATAAATCACAATTTATTGTGATTTATTTATTATTTATTATTTATTGTGTCACAATTTATTGTGATTTATTTATTATTATGTAATAATAAATTACAATAAATTGTAATTTATTTATTATTATAAATAAATAATAATAAATTATTATTTATTTTTGGGTTTTCTATTCTATTCCACTGATCTATGTGTCTATTTTTATGCCAGAACCATACTGTTTTAATTCCTACCACTTTGTAATATAATTTGAAGTTCGGAACTGTGATACTTCCAGTTCTGTTTTTCTTTTTCAAAATTGCTTTGGCTATTCAAGATCTTTTATAATTCCATACAAATTTTGGGATTTTTTCCAGTTCTATAAAAAAGGCTGTTGATATTTGATAGGAATTAGATTAAGTCTATAGATTGCTTTGGGTACTATAGACATTTTAACAATATTTGTTCTTCCAACCCATAAGCATGGAAATGTTTTTATTCTTTTGCGTCATCCTGAATTTCTTTCATCAGTATTTTATAGTTTTCAAAGTACAGGTTTTTCACCTATTTGGTTAAGTTTATTCTTAGATATTTTTGGTTTTGGTGCAATTGTAAATGGGATTGTTTTCTTAATTTCACTTTCTTCTGCTTCATTATTAGCATATAGGAATGCAACAGATTTCCATACATTGATTTTGTGTCCTACAACTTTACTAAATTCATTTATCAGTTCCAGTAGTTTTTTGGTGGAGTCTTTACAGTTTTCTATATATAATATCATGTCATCTGCAAATAGTGACAGTTCTACCAATTTGGGTAAAATTTGGGTGCCTTTTATTTATGTTGTCAAATTGCTGTGGCTAGGACTTCTAATACTATGTTGAATAAAAATTGGTGAGAGTGGACATCTTGTCTTGTCCCTGACCTTAATGGGAAAGCTCTGTTTTGCCACCATTGAGTATTGTATTGGCTGTGGGTTTTTCATAAGGCCTTTATTATATTGAGATGTGTTCTCTATAGACCTACTTTGCAGAGGGTTTTTATCATGAATGGATGTTGTACTTTGTCAAATTTTTTTTCCTGTATCTATTGAAATGATCATATGGTTTTTATCCTTTTCTCTTATTGATGTGACATATCGTGTTGACTGTTTTGCGAATATTGAACCACCCCTGCATCATGGGAATAAATCCTACTTGACTGTGGCATATTTTTAAAATGTATCATTGGGTTTGGTTTGATAATATTTTGCTGAGGATTTTTGCATCTTAGTCACAAGAGATAATTGGCCTGTAGTTTTCTCTGCCCCCTCTTTTTTTTTTTTTTTGGTGGTGGTATCTGGTTTTTATCTAATTTTGGTATCAGAGTGATACTGGCCTCACAGAATGAATTTGGAAGTTTTCCTTCCTCTTCTGCTTTCTGGAATTTTAAATCTTACTTTATTTTATTTAAGATTTTATTTTCAAGTTATCTCCACACCCAATGTGGAACTCAAACTATGCTGAGATCTACAACTGCACGCTCTACTGACTGAGCCAGCCAGGCACCCCTAGAATTTTAAATTTTAAAACATGACTTATGGTTGTGGCTAAAGTCAGAGATTTTAAGAGCTGGAAAAAACATTGTTCGTACCCTTACAATAAGAAGAAAAAACTGAATAAGCTTCAAATTAACAACTTTTATAGTACCTATCAGAGAACTAATATTGCAGGCAAATAACTAACTTAAAAAGACTTAAAAAGGCTTGCAGGAAGAAACAAGATTCAAGCATTCGCTTACCTGAGACAGATGTTGCTGAACCCATAAAAGCTGGTAAGAGGATTAAACCAGAGATGTTTAAAGAATTCTTAAAGGCCAAGTGTGGGCTAGCATGAGAGTGTGAAGTCCCAGGGGGGCTGCAAACATAGGATGGTTCATACCCTTCTGTAGGCTTTTCCCCTGGGAACACCAGGAGCTCATAGGGTAGATCAGGGGGAATCCTAAAAAAATGTCCTGTAAGGTGCTAGCTGGGGAAGAACAGCAGTCATTGTCCACTGCCTAAATGTCACCCTGATAGATCTCCTTTATCTCTTCTACCCAACAAAGCCTTAATCTGCAGCAGGAAGAGGATCAAAACTATACCCTGAGAGTATTGGTAGAAACTCACTCTAGCTAGAAGGAGAGAATGGGGATGGGCGGGTTAGTGGGGGAAGTTTCTCCATTGGGGGAGAGATGAGAATACTTGCTAGGGCCAGCACTACAGCTGGAAAAGGGGCAGGAACACCTGAGGCCCAGGTTTCCAGCGTCAGTCTAAGACTAAGGCTTCATGAGAACAAAAGAGGTCAACCCTCCTCCATCTACTACCACCATGCTGGCAAGGACTGCTATGTAATAATACAGCTGAGAGAGCTACAAGGTATAGACCTCTGGGCATCAACCTAAATGAACATCCCAAACTCTCACATCAAATGCCTAGCAAAAAGGAAAGTCTTGCTCCTGAGCATAAAAAACATTGTTTTACTATCTATTATCATATACTATATGTTCACCTTCGAACAACAAAAGTATACAGCACGCAAAAGGGCAAGAAAAATCATAGTCTGGAAAGATAAAGCAATCATCACAACCAGAATCATACATACGTTGGATTTATCAGATAGGGAACTTAAAATTACTATGATCAATATGTTAAAGATTCGAATGGGAAAAGTAAATAAAGTGCATAATCAGTTAACTTTCGTAAAGAAATAAAAATGGTAAGAAAATCAAATGAAATGTTAGAAATAAAAAACTCAGTAACAGATATTAAGAATATCTTTGAGAGGCTCATCAGTAGACTTGACATAGTCCAGGAAGCAATCAATGTGGTTGAATATACATCAATAAAATGTACCTGAACTGAAAGACAAGGAGAAAAAAAATTGGACAAAAAATAGCACAAGGTATCAAAGAGCTATCGTACAATATCAGACAGTCTAACATATACATAATTTAGACTCTCAGGAGGGGAAAAAAGAGAGAATGGGCAGAAAAAATATTCAAGAAATAATGGCTGAGAATTTTCTAAATTAGTGGCAAACACCAAACCTCAGATACAAGAGGTTTAGAGAACCACAAGAAAAATTTAAAAACAAAACCAAAACAAATAAAATAACCAAACAAAAACACTAAGACATACCAAAGACAAAGAAAATCTTGACACAAGCAGTGGAAAAAAGACATTACCCATAGAGAAATAAAGATAAGAATTACAGAAGACTTCTTGTAAGAAACTGTAAAACAGAATGATATCTTTAATGTGCTGAAAGGGGAAAAAAACGTCACCTCAGAATTCTACATTCAGAAGAAATGTCCTAAAGTATAGAAACAATAAATACTTTGTCAGACAAACCAAAACTTAAGGATCTATCTACAAGCAGCAGACCCATCTTATAAGAAATATTAAAAGACATTCTTCAAGGTAGGAAAAAATGACATACATCAGAATATTAGATCTGCACCAAGAAATGAAGAGTATCAGAAATGGAATACATGAAGGGCTTATAAAATTATTTTTTTCTTATTTTAATTGCTCTAAAAAAAACTGACCATTTAAAGCAATAATATTAACAATAAATTTTGTGCTTATAGCATATGTAAAAGTAAAATTATGAGAGGGAGAGAAGAATTGGAAATATACTCTTAGAGTTTTTGGAACTATATGTGTAATAAGATAGTATTATTTGAAGGTGGATTTAGATTTTTAAAAATTTTATGGTATACCCTAGGGTGACCATTAAAAAAGTTTTTAAATGTTGAATTAAACCCAGAGAAGGCAAAAAAGGTAAAAAGAAATAAATAATAAATAACAAGTGAAAAAATAAAAACAGCTACTAAGATGGTAGACTTTCATCCAATCATATCAGTAATCATCTTTAATGTGAACAGTCTAAATATGTTAGTTAAAAAGACAGAAATGATCAGAATTGACTAAAAAAACTCATCTGGATTCAAGTTTATGCAGTCTATGAAAGACCTACTTTAAATAAAAGGGCATATTTAGGTTAAAAATAAAAGGATGGAGAAAGATACATCATGCAAATACTAATGAAGTGTTTATATTAATTTTAGACAAAGTAGGCTTCACAAGGAATATTATCAGAGATAAAGATGATATATTACATTATGAAAAAGAAGTCAATTCTCTAAGAAAAGATAACAATCTTAAATGCGTATGCACCCAACAAGTTTCAAAATACATGAGGCAAAAATGGGCAGACCTTGAAGAAGAAATAGACAAATTTACAATTTTAAATGGAGACCTCAATACCTCTCAAAAATTGGTAGAAGTAGAAAGAAAGTAGTAGAAAAAAAAGGAGTAGAAAGAAAATCAGCAGAGCAATGCCATCAACCAACTTGTCCCATTTGACATTTATAAAACACTGAATCCAACAGCAGCAAAATACAAATTCTTCTCAAGTGCACAGAGAATATTCTTAGCCATAAAAAACCTTCACAATTGAAAAGAATGAAAATATATGAAGTATATACTCAAGCCATATGGAAATGATAATAGATAATAACATCAATAATATTGATATATGATATATCCATCAAAGATACCATATATCAATAATGATATACATATATCAATATAATATTGATAGAAAGATGTCTAGTAAATGCCCAAATATTTGGAAATTAAACAACACATGTCTAAATAATGCACGGGTTAAAGATAAAGCCTTCAGCAAAATTGAAAGTATTTTGAACTGAAAGAGAATAAAAATACAATATATCAAAAATTTATAGGATGCAGTTAAAGCATCTTTAAATGGAAATTTATATTTAAATGCTTATATTAGAAAAGAGCATAGAAAGATCTGAATTCAGTAGCCTATTCTCCCACCTTAAGACATTAAAGAGGATCAAATTGAGTCTAAAGGAAACGGATGAAAAAAAGGAATATGGAAATAGTACAGAACAGAAATCAGTGAAATTGAAAACAGAAAACCAAAAGCAAATTCTTTGATAAAGTGATAAAATTAGTAAGCCCCTGGTCCAGCTGTCCAAGAAAAAGAGAAAGACACAATTTACCAATATCGGGAATGAACTCATAGGGATTAAAGAATAACATAGGAATACTACTAATAAGCCCATGTTCATAAATTCATCAGCTTAGATAAGATGGACTAATTCCTTGTAAGGCCCAATCCATTAAGACTCACTCAAAAATAAATACTTAACCTGAGTTGGCCCATATCTATTAAAGAAATTGAAAGCATAGCTTAAAAATTCCAAAGAGAAAACCCAAATGATTTCACTAGTGAATTCTATAAAAATGTAAGAAATAAATTATGTCAATTATACACAATATCTTCCAGAATACAGAAGAGAAGGGTATATTTCCCAGCTCATTTTATGAAATCAGCATTACCCTAAGACCCAAACCAAACTGTATATTGCACGAAAAGAAAACTATAAGCCAAGAGAGATCACAAATATGAAGTCAAAAATTCTCACCAAAACATTGGCAAACTGAATCTAGCAATATATAAAAAGTATCATACATGATCAAGAATTACAGGAATACAAGGCTGGTTCAAATTAAAAAATCAATCAACATAATTTTCATGTTAACAGCCCTATCTATCTATCTATCTATCTATCTATCTATCTATCTACCTACCTATCATCTATAGCTATCTATTCAATAGAAGTTAAAACAAAATTTAACATCCATTCATGAATAAAACTCTCAGAAAATTAAGAACAGAAAGGGACTTCCTTAACCTTATATAGGGAATCTATGAAAACTCTGCAGTTAACACTATAGTTAAGGATAAGATATCAAATGCTTTTTCCCCTAGTTTAGGAATAAGACAAGAAGTCCATTCTCACTACATCTATTCAACATCATACTGGAAGTCATAGCCAGTGAAATAAGCTAAGAAAAATAAATAAAAGGCATACAGATTTGAAAGGAAAAAGATAAGACTGCCTTTATTTGAAGATGATATGGTTGTCAATTCCAAGGATCTACAAAAACACTCCTGAAACTAGTAAGTTGTAAAAGATCAATATGCAAAAGCCAATCATATTCCTATCTTCTGACAATGAATAGTCAGAAGGTGGTATTAAGAAAAAATACCATTTACAATTATACCAAAAAGTTAAGTACTTAAGTATAAACTTAACAAAAGATGTGGGAAAGATGCTGAAGTTATACTGATGAAATATATTAAAGAAAATATATTGAGAAATATATTGTGCTCAGGGTTTGGAAGCATCAACATTAAGATGTCATTTCTCCCCAAGCTGATCTCTTTTTTTTTTCTCCCCAAGTTGATCTTATAGGTTCAATGCAAACTCAATCAAAACCCCAGTAAGCTTTTTATAGATGATGACAAACCAATTCTACAATTTATATGGAAAGGCAAAGGACTTAGAATAGCCAAAACAATTCTGAAAAAGAAAAGGAAAACGTTGAAGGACACACACTGTAGGATTATAAAGCTATAATAGTCAAGACAGTATTGTTTTGGCTAATGGAAACATGCTTAGAACAATGGAACAGAATAAAGAATTCACTCAGGGATGCACAGAAATATAGCCACCTGAGTTTGCACAAAGCTGTCAGGGCAATGCAAAGGACATGGGAGAGTGTTTTCAACAACTGATGCTGAAACAACTGAACATACATATAAAAAACAAAACAAACAAACAAAAACCCTCTACATGTATTTCACATCTTGAAGAAAATTTAACTAAAGACAGATCATAAACCTGAAAGTAAAATGTAAAACTATAAACATCTAGAGGAAAACAGCAGAAAGTTTAAATTGACCCAGAGTTTGGCAATGAGTTTTTAGATACAATGCTAAAAGCACACACCACAAAAAGAAAAAATGGATGAATTGGACTTTATTAAAACTGAAATCTTTGCTCTGCCAAAGATATACCTAATAAAATGAAAATACAACACTGTCTGGGAAAAAATATTTATGAATCACATATCTGACAAAAACTTGTATCCAGAATTGATAACATCGTAAAACAGTAAGAAAAGAAACAACCCATTTTTTATTTTATTTATTTTATTTTTTTTTAAGATTTTATTTATTTACTTGACAGAGAGAGAGAGATCACAAGCAGGCAGAGAGCCAGGTAGAGAGAGAGGGGGAAGCAGGCTCCCTGCTGAGGAGAGAGCCCGATGAGGGGCTCCATCCCAGGACCCTGAGATCATGACCTGAGCCGAAGGCAGAGGCTTTAACCCACTGAGCCACCCAGGCGCCCCCAACCCATTTTTTAGATGGGCAAAAGATCTGAACACATATTTCACCAAGAAGATTTTAATGGCCAATGAGCATGTAAAAGATGCTCAACATCATTTGCTACCAAGAAATGTAAATGAAAACCATGTTGTGATAGCAATGCATACTTATTAGAATTGCTAAAGTGAAAAAAACCAAAACAAAACAAAACCCTGAGAGTACTAAATTCTGGTAAGGGGGCAGAACAACAGGAACTCTCATTCTTTGTGGTTGAGAATGGAAAACAGTACAAACATGTTGGAAGACAGTTTGGTTTTTTCTCATCATCATCAAGTTAAGTATATATTTACAACATGACCAGAAATCCCACTTCTATGCATTTCAACTCCAGATAAGTTGAAACACACAGGAATGTTTATCACAACTTTATTCATAATCATGAAAACTATGACTTGGAAACAACCAAGATGTACTTCCACGGGATAATGGGTAAACTAACTTGATATTCATACAGTGGATCATTACTCAACAAGAAAAAATAAATGAGACACTGATTCACACACAGTAATATGTATGAATCTTAAATGCATTCTGTAAACGAAAGAAATCAGACCCCAAAGGCTACATCTGGTATCAGAGTACCTTTAGAAAAATTTGTAAAAGGTACAATCTGTGGGGATAGAAAACAGGTCAGTGGTTGGGGGAACGGGCAGAGGTTTTCTACAAAGGGGCCACACCAGGTAATTTTTAGGGCAGTGAAATGCTCTATACAGTATGCGGGTGGTAGATACATGAGTCTATGCATTTGTCAAACCCCATAAAACTGTGCACTACAAAGAATGAATTTTATTGCATGCACACTGAAAAAAAATCAACCAAGATGTCAGGGGGAGATCGCCAGGAGGAAATACAGGGAAAAAACAATTTGCTGAGTAGCAACTTTTAAAGAACGTCAAAGAATAGAAAAAACAAACACCAATAAATGTGGCATCATGACTTCAAAAAAGTTGGTGTATAACCTTTTCACTCTTGTCCACTGAGGAATACTGTGTTCATGTAAACTCCCAAAGAGCAAGGCCTGTGTTTGTCTCCCTCTGTAGGCCTAAGGGTTTCAGCACAGTGTTTCTCAATGAAGAATATACAGACACCCCGCTTTTAAAAAGAAAAATTTCTCATAGGTTGTCAACTCATAATGTTGACATCTTTTATCATCTTATTTTAAGAATATGTATAAACACACAAATATATAACTCTATGCTTATAATTCTTATGCAGCTATCAAACCGGAAGAGCAAGCTGGAACTCCAATGAAGCTCAATCCAGTAACATTAAATTGGTGAAACCCAATCACTGTTCACAATGTGGTTGGGTCTTCTGTGGTTCCCAGGCTGGCCTACTGTTGAGACTGATCAATGTTCCTGCCGCTATTTTCTCTTCAATTACACAAACCTCATTTTTTATAGCAGACCTTCATGTCATATAAGATGGCCTGAAGCGATTGGGACTCATTGCCCATGTTAACACCGTCATAATTACTCCTAGACCCTGTTATGATCATTCTATTCCTATCTGTACCTAGTCTGTGACAGATAAAATTCCATGTATGTTAAACTTGGTCCTTATTGTCTGAGAAGCCTAAGTGTGAAGATATCACAGTGATGCAGGTAGACATAATCTGTCTATGTTTGAGGAGAAAAGACTCTGTTGGCGATTATGAGGGCTCAGCTATCTTTGTACTGAGTCTTTGCTTTAGAAAAATTCTGACACAGAGAAGATGCAAACACCACCTTTAGGTGGGATTTCAGAATTTCGCACTGATCTGTTTTGAACTCTTTGGAATTCCCTAAGGTTACAATAATGCTTTCTACTGTGCTTTCAAGACTGAAAAAAAAAAAAATCACTTACAGATGACGAGAACTCAATAACAGAACATGTCAATTTAAATAGAAATCCAAAACAACTATTTGACACCTGGTTCTGTGGATTACCTGTGTTTGGAGAAATCTGTGTCATAACAATCGATAGTCAAGTGTGCACTGGAATAATTTTTGATATATTTCATAGAATAAAAACATGCCTTTGAATTTTTGCAATGGCACCTCCAGCTTTTGCTGAAGTCTCTACGATGGCAAGTTGGGGGCTGGTGATGGCAGAGGGGGATGATGATTGGCATATTGTCCTGTAGTGCTCAGTGTGACTCCTGGTTGGACGGCTCAACAGACAAGACAGTCCAAGATTTCCCTGCTCCTTTCACTCCCTGCACATGCCTCCAACACCACGCTTGAGAAAGAGCTGCAGGGAAATGGATGCATGTGTAGGTGACGGCGCCAAGTCCTGGCGGCCACACTTAGCAGTTACGTTGTCCTTGGGCAATCACCAGCCTCTCTGTGCTTTCATCCTTCATCAGTAAAGTAACGGTAACAGGGATGAGGTTCAAATGAGGAGGTGCGGGTAATGTCCGGAGAGAAAAGCTTGATACCAGGACGTACTCCACAAATGTCAGCTGTTATTACTATCACACCTAACACATTGGGTTGGGATCACCCATTTCCTCTTTTTGCTTTAAACTCAATGGTTCTAAGAGTCCTTGGAGGACAGGGACCACAACTTCTTCCTCTCTGTACTCTGTACAGCTCTGACCACACAACACTCCATCAAGGTGTTTAAACTGAAGAGCATGAATCAAATCGGAAAATTATTCATGAGAGAGCAAAGAGATGGCGACCAAGCAAAGGGGCAAAAAAGAGTAACTTTCACTTTGGAGTGGAGGATTGTAAGACCCGTGTGCCACTTCAAGGTCAACCTCTGTAACCCAACATACTTTCATCCCAATGCACGTAACAAATTATTCCTTGCAGTGTCTTTGGGTGGGCTACTGACAGTGATTCTGTACCTACGGTTTGTTTTCTCCGCTGCAAAATAGACCTGAATACTAATAAGGGAACCGATTTTTAAAAAGTCTTATCCTAAGGTGCTAGAAATATTTTGGTCTGAATGTTGGGTAATCTTAAAATTTGCAACTTTACTATAAATATATAGTAAAGTTGCAAATTTTATATATATATATACATATATATCTGTATATGTGTGTGTGTGTATATATATATATATCTGTATATATATATATCTGTATATATATACACACACACACACACACACACACACACTAAAACGAAACTTTAAAAGGCCCTTTGCCCATTGATAGCAATTCCACTGACTCATTATACAAGATCACCACTGCTACCTGAGTGTCTCCTTCCTTGGTACTTCCCAACCTACTGCTCCCAAAGGCATCCTGTTTATATACAGCATATAATCACAGGAAATCTCCTGTTACTCACTTTGAATAGGCAAGCCCCCAAGCCTTCAAAATACTGAAGCTTTTTGTTACAGGAGCACCCAAAATTAATGTTCATGTAATCTATCCACCAGAGGGAGCCAACACAGCCAGAATAATAACATACTGACCTCAGCAAACCACCAACCAAGTTTTTCAGACAAGGACTGCAGAGTTTGGACACATGCGAGTGTCCATTTCTTAGTGCCTAGGAAAGCATGTGCAATTTTACTGAAGTCAGATTTCATTAATGGTTTTATTTTTCTCCCAAAAAGTAGACATTTAATAATAAGAAACAACTGACTAATTTAGAGACATTAACGCTAAGAAATGCCTACTAAGGATAAGGATATGAGTATCAGGATAGCTCACCTTTGGGGCACCTGGGTGGCTCAGTTGTTAAGCATCTGCCTTCAGCTCAGGTCATGATCCCAGGGTCCTGGGATCGAGTCCCACATCGGGCTTCCTGCTCTGCGGGGAGACTGCTTCTCCCTCTCCCACTCCCCCTGCTTGTGTTCCCTCTCTTGCTGTCTCTCTGTCAAATAAATAAAATCTTTAAAAAAAAAAGATATCTCACCTTTGAAAAACACTTTACAGATTATTAAGAATTTTCTGAAATGAGAAATGAGTTTTGGCAACTGTTCTTCTTAATACAGGAATTTAATTTATAAATACAGTTTCCGCCTATTGGAGATGAAAAAGCAGTTTCCATTGCACTGATGCAGGGTTATCATTAGCATGTATGCAAATTAGACCTGTGAGGTCTGGGGCATGGTTTTTCCAGCATGGCACGGGATGGATTTCAGGCCCCACACACCCTACCAGACAGCTCTGTACTCGAACAAGTACGCGAGCACATTTGCAGTCCCAGAGTCTGGGTAGTGGTGGCCCCAGGGGATGCTCTGGTAAGGCCTGCTCTTTGATAAAGATGATGATATTTTCTTAATCTCTTGTCAAATGCAGTTCCAAGAGAAGTGGGCAACTGCCCCCTTTCAATCAGAATGCTGACCTTGACTTCTGCCTCTAGAGAAGTCTTGGATCCGCTACAGAGCTATGGAAATGAATATTTTCCATCCTGTTCTCCTTTGCCTCCAATCTACCCAGCTGGCAAGGTCTTGCTCACATTTCCCAAATTGCCTTTTTCTTTATAACTTCCATTTCCTGATCACTCCTCGTCTTCCTATTTTTGTAGCCATGAATTTTTCTCAGTGGATGGAAATATTTGTAGGAGGAAACTGAAACCAGGCATTCACTTAAACATCTTCCATGTGATCACTTCTCAATCCTTACCTTATTTGACCTGACAACAGCTCTCTGTCCTGAGGGAACAGTTTCTCCATTTGATTTCCAGGATATAGGTCTTTGGATTCTCCTTCTTCAGTGCTGGCTGCTCTTTCTCAGCCCTTCATCTGATTCCTCCTCGTATTCCTGATTTCTTAGGGTTGACATGCACAAACCATTCTCTCCTCTGCTCTGTCTCCACCACTGCCTCAGTGATCTCACCTGACGTATGGCTTGACATACATACATACATCTATCACGAACAACTCCCAAGTCCCTATCACTCCCAGCCTCTGCCCTGAACTTCAGGTTCATATTCCCTTGCCTACTCAACATCTCTATTTTGATGTTTAAAGGCATTGAACGGATATGCCCCAAAGCAAACTCTTAATTTTCTCGCCCCACCATGTGTTCCTCTCACAGTGTTTCTTCCCAAGCAAATAAAATCTCCTTTTTTGGTTGCTTATGCCAAAAACCCTGGAGTGATCCTTGGCTCATCTCCTTCTCTCACTCCCCACGTCAGCAAATGCTGTTGGTTCCCGATGTGAAATATGTCCAGAACTGGACTACTTCATTACCACGTCCGCAGCTATTGCTCAGGTCTAAATCAGCACTATCTCTTGGCCTGGATTATCGTGCTGGCTTCTAATTCACTTCCCTGGTTCTGCCCTTCCTCTCTTCCCCACTCTTCAACCAGAGTTAACATTCTTTACTACAATCAGAGCAATTCCAAGTGAGCCTAAGAGAGATCAGGTCTGTCCTAGGGCATAATGTGTCCCACCTCACAGAGCGAAACTCAAGAAACTTGAAGACTCTACATGGTCAATGAACCTTGTATCAGTGATCCCAGAGCTCTATGTGGACAGCCCTGTGCTATATTTCTGGATATTGCTCAAGCCTCACTGTCCTTTGTGCACCTTCTTTGAACATGTCAAAGCTGCTGCCACCTCCAGATCTTTGTACCTGCTGGTCTATCTCTCAAGGATGCTATTTCTTCAGATTTCCTTACACTTGCTTCTTCAGTTCCTTTAGTGGCTGCTCAAATGTCGTCTTAACAGATAGGTCTTCCCTGACACACTATGCTGAATAACACCACACTCCTATCACTCTCTATCTCCCGTACCCTTCATTATCTTCTTTCCTAGTGCTTCCTAACATCTCTCTCCATTGTATGGATTTGTGTTTGGGTATATATGTTTATACTTACATGCAGCATATACATTTGTATGTGTCTATATGTGTGTGTTTGATCACTGTCTCCCCACCAAGAATGCAAGCTCTATGATAGAAAATATTTCATTTCATTCATCGTTATATCTTCCAGTGCCCAGGCAAATGCCGAGCACATAACAGGTGTTCCATAAATATTTGTTGAATGAATGTTGAATGAATCTAGGCAGTTTAGATACTGACTAAAATTTACATACAATATATAAAATAAAATGTGTTAAAATTTGCCTTAAATTTTCCTGTGTTTGACCAAGCAGGACTGGGCTTCTTGAAAGGCATTTAAAGAGATACAGTATTTACCTTGAAGCACAATGAAGCCACATAATTTTTGATGAATATTAGAGTGAAATCTGCCATCTTTATTCTCCATGAGTAGACTGTCTAAAGGTAACTGGGCAAAACAGGAGCTGTTAACTAACGTTACTTATGTTTTTGGCCTTGTGTTGAATCACAAAGCATTATATTTATTATGTGTTTGTTTCTTTTTACCAAGTGCCATCAAATTCTTTTACTAAACAGGATGTGCATACATGTTATATGCTCACCTAAATGCATATATTATGAATGTCAAGATATGTTCTTGCAGATGCTGAAGTATCCAGGCTGATGTCTCATGAGGGAACATTCATCAGTGAGGTCAACAATTGTTTCTATTTATTACCCGACTGCCAAAACTAATTATTTATATAAAAATTCCTTGATGTGAACTGTTAGCATATTCAAGTATATTTGAAATTGAATATCTGATCTAAATGACATATTGTTTAAATATACTTGTGAAAACCAAGAGATAAAGTCATTTAAAACAGGGTATAATTATTAATGATATACTATACGGTAGATAACTGAACATAATAAAAATAAATAAATAAAGTAAAACAGGGTATAATTAAGGAAAAGTTTCTATTTAAAAAATCACACTAATAGCTAACCTGGTTTATAGTAGCCTAAAGGAGATTACAAATCTAATATTTCCTTTCTTATATATTTTAGTGTTTGATCTTTATCTTTGGAACGAACGAGTAGAGGTAAAATACAGTATGAACAAGATAGGCTATTTTAAGGCTGATATATTTTGGAGGCCACGCACCGGGGGGTTGGAGCGTGGGCTTTAGACCTGGACTGCCTGGGTATGAATCCCAGCTCTCCTACTTCCTGACTGTGGGTCTTGGGCAAACAATCTTGTCCTCATGTTTCTGCTTCCTTATAGGGTTGTTGTGAGGAATAATGAGATGGTTACTGGTGAAACACTTAGACTATCGCTGAGTGTAATCACTCAATAAATACTAGCTATTATTATCAGCTATATTGAATGAAAATAAAGTTCTGCCATTACATCACTCTTTGTAGCTAATGGGCTGAATTAATCCAATTTGCACTAATTTGTCAAAAATATCCAAATAGTCTCATGTGAAATTACTACTAAAGAAAGAGAACCTTTTATATAGCAGAGGAATGCTGAGCACCTTACATACACTTCAGATGGCATAACTGGTACTCAGGACACTTAGAGCTGTTTTTTGGGTTATTGCTTTTAAAAAGCTCTGTGAAAGCCAATAGTAAATACTAGCTTCCAATGTGTTTCCTTATTGATATTGATATTTTGAGATCATGACAAAGGCGGTGAAATCCTGATTAGTTTATGAATTCTCTTCATCTTATGCTTTCTTTAGCTCTGTTACCTCCAAAACCCACTAATGTGCATGCATATACGCATTTGTATCTCACACTCCCCACTTAACAAATGAGAAAAGATGGCTTGTTACATATCCATATTCACTTTAGTGTTTACCCTTTGAATCCTCTTTTAGGGTAGACTGTATTATAATAAAGATTTGTGTCCTTAACTTTTCTAGCCTTATTAATTCTGTGAGATGTGGTAGATATGATACAAGGTTTATTCTAGTCCTATTAATTCTATAGTAGATTGTAGACTAGTCTTATGTTAAATTTGAAATTGTAAAGTATGATTTGGGGGACTTAACCCAATTCTCTCATTCACATTATAGAGGAACAGACAAACTATGGATAATTGTTTTCCTAATTGAGTTTTCTTAATCTTTTTTTTAAATTGAGGGGAAATTCATATAATAAGCAATTAACCATTATAAAGTATACAACTCCATAGCATTTAGTATATCCCCAATGTAGTTCGATCACCACCTCTCTCTAGTTTCAAACTTTTCATTATCCTGGAAAAATACCCTACACTCATTAAATAATCACTCCACATCCTCCCCTTCCCGCATCCCCTGTTTTCTGCTTCTGTGGACTTTCCTATTCTAGAGATACCATATAAAAGGGATCATGCAATATGTTACTCTTTGTGTCTAGCTTCTTTTACTTAACATGTTTTCAAGATTCATTTAAGTTGTAGCATGTATTAGCACTGTGGTCCTGCTTTTTGATTAACAGTAGTATCTCACTGTATTTGTATTTCACAATATGTTTATCCATTCATCCACTGATGGACCTTTAGGTTGTTTTCACCTTTGTCTTCTATGAGTAACGCTATTATAAACATTCATATACAACTTTCTATATGGACATATATTTTCATTCCTTTTGGGTATATACCCTAAGAGTGGAATCTCTGAGTCATATGATAACTCTATGTTTAATATTTTGAGGAAATGCCAAAAAATTTTCCACAGTGGCTACATCCTTGTACATCCCCATCAGCAATGCATGAAGGTCTTATTTCTCCATATCCTTGCCATTATATTCCATTTTTGCTATTGTTTTTATGAGTGCCATCCTAGTCGATGTGAGTTGGTATCTCATTGTGGTTTTGATTTGCATTTTCTTAATGATCAATAATATTTAATATACTTTCATGTGTTTATTTGTCATTTGTATATCTTCTTTGAAGAAATATCTGTTCATGTTCTTTGTCCATTTTAAAAATTATGTTGTCCTTTTGTTGTTGAATCCTAAGATTCCTTTATATATTCTGGAAGTTGAAGTCTTTTTTTTTTTTTTAAGATTTAATTTATTTATTTATTTGACAGAGAGAGAGAGAGAGAGATCACAAGTAGGCAGTGAGGCAGGCAGAGAGAGAGGGGGAAGCAGGCTCCCTGCTGAGCAGAGAGCCCGATGCGGGGCTCAATCCCAGGACCCTGAGATCATGACCTGAGCCGAAGGCAGAGGCTTTAACTCACTGAGCCACCCAGGCGCCCCTGGAAATTGAAGTCTTAATCAAATATAGGATTTACAAATATTTTATCTCATTCCTTTTTTTTTTTTTTTTAAAGACTTTATTTATTTATTTGTCAGAGAGAGAGAGATTAGCAGGCAGAAAGAGAAGCAGACTCTCCACTGAGCAGGGAGCCTGATGCAGGACTTGATCTCAGGACCCTGAGATCATGACCTGAGCTGAAGGCAGACTCTTAACCAACTGAGCCACATAGGCACCCTATTTTATCCCATTCTGTAGACAACCTTTTCACATTCTTTATAATATCCTTTGATATACACACTTTAAAAATTTTTAGGATGTCCAAGTTATTTTTAATTTGTTTCTCATATTTTTGATGTTAAATCTAGGAGTCCATTGCCAGATCCATGTCAATCTTCAAATTCACATGGAACTTCAAGGGACCCCAAATAGTCAAACGTTATTTAAAAACAAAGTTGGAGCACTCCTACTTCCTGATTTCAAAGCTTACCATAAAGCTACAGTGATCAAAGCAGGGTGGTACTGACATAAGGACAGACATATAAACCAATGGAATAGAACAGAGATTCCAACACTAAACCCAAACATCTACGACCAAATGATTTTTGACAAGGATGCCAAGACCATCCAATGAGGGGAAAATGTTCTCTTCAACAAATGATGTTGGGACAACTAAATATCCACATGCAAAGAAGTGAAGCTGTACCCCTACTTTACTCCACATACAAAAATTATACTGAAAATGGTTCAGTGACTTAAAATGGAGCTAAAACAATAAAACTATTAGGAGAAAACATAGGGGGAAATATTCAACACGGATAATTTCAACCCACAGATAATTCTCCACTCCAGTGAAAAGTGAACATCTCCATTATAACTGATGCTCAACGACTTTGGAGATAGTAGCAATGCTGACTGACTTGAGTTTTCTCTTTTCATTCCCCTATCCATTAGGATAAATACCTCATAATAAATGACTTTTTTTAAGGTAATCAGAAAGAAGGCAAAGAATCAAGGACCTAGGCTAATTCTAGCAAAAAGTACAATTGGCCATGAGTCATAAAAGTAAAACCTAAACACGCAATTTAAACCAAATGAGTCCTTTGGTTTCTAAATTCTTTTTTTTTTTTTTTTTTAAGATTTATTTATTTGAGAGAGAGAGAGCATGAGCAAGGGGAGCAGCAGAGGGAGAGGGAGAAGCAGGCTCCCTGCTGAGCTGGTAGCCAGATCCCAGGACCCTGGAATCATGACCTGAGCAGAAGGCAGCCGCTTAACAGACTGAGCCACCCAGGTGCCCCTGGTTTCTAAATTATTTTGTCAGGTAGATTAATGCTTCTCTTCCTTCCCTTCACTAATAATCTTATTAGGAGGAGTTAACATAGTGGTTAAGCACAGACTCTAGACCCAGCTCTACCACTCACTTAGCTGCTTGTCTTTTATTTAATCTCTTTCCATGCCTCAGCTCCCTCATCTTTTAAATGGGGATAATATTAGTGGGCTTGTTGCTTAGCATGGAGTAACCATTACTTAAGCGTGTGCTATTATTTCTAGGACTAAGAGAGGATGAATCAGGCAAGAGAGGTAATTCTATGCTTCCTAAAGTATTGGTCCATGATTACATAGAGAGTTGCTAGAAAAAGCGGCTCATGTGGTGGCCATGAGTATTTGCCTTGTAGACCTTTAAGTACAGAGAGTGTAATTGACTAAGGCCTCAGTTACTGTGCTCTGAAATCTAGTACCACGTTTGCAAAGGACTTCCCACCAGCTGCCCCCAGTCAGTAACTAAGTGCTGCAGGAATGTCAAGGGAGGCCATTCCTGGGAGGCCATTTCTGAGAGGCACAGGACTGCTCTTATGGTCAGCTTTGACTAGAGTACTCTGCGACAACCTTGTTGAAGCTTCCTTAGGGTGAAAGATAAGCTAGATCTTCCCTCCTGCTTTCTCCTTGCTGGGTTAGTCTTGCACTGTAATCTGATAGCTCTCCCAGCTTTTCCTTTGCTCCCTCTCTAATTTTTCTCACCCTTTTAATCCCATCTAAGTGTCCAGTTCTTAGAGGACTTGGACTAACACATCTGGCATTCAAAGCTCTCTTAGATACGACCTTAGCCTATATTCTACCTTATCTACTTCTTAGCTCTACTTCTTCTGCTCTTGGTTCTCACATGTGCCTACTACTTTCCCATCTCTGAGCCTTTATCCATGCCCCTCACTAAGAATGTGCTCACCACCTGCCCATTTTTGCCTATTAGATCCCATTTGTCATTGATCATGCATCTCAAATGTCAGTTTCTCTAAGCCTTTCAAGATCTGCTAGCCAGACATCCTCTTCCCCTCTCTAAACCTCCAGAACTCTTGCCTTTGAGCTGTTTTATAAGCTTATGAACAGCAATAACGATCTGTTACTTTGAACCTCCAAAGTCCCCAGCTTGTATAGAATAGGCACTCAATATTTATAGACTGTAATTAGAAAATTAGGGGGAATTCTATTCTAGGGAATTTAATTTTTAACATGCAGGATTTCTAACAGCTTACAACCATTTTGCTGGATATAGCAACAATGAACTCAGATGAATAAAAAAAATCCTAGGTATCAAAGCACTTAAGGCAGAACTTAATATGTAGTGACTCAATTTTGATATCTGTTTAAAATTCTTCATCAAACTTGGCTGATTTCTTTTTCCTCTGAAAGAGTGATGACATGAAATTCTAAAATAGTTCTGGGTTTGTCTATGTATCTAAGTATGGATCAGGTGATCAAGAAAAATAGTTGTAGGGGCGCCTGGGTGGCTCAGTCGTTAAGCGTCTGCCTTCGGCTCAGGTCATAATCCCAGGGTCCTGGGATCGAGCCCCGCATGGGGCTCTTTGCTCAGCAGGGAGCCTGCTTCACCTGCTACCATTCCCTCTGCTTGTGTTCCCTCTCTAGCTGTGTTTCTCTCTGTCAAATAAATAAAATCTTTAAAAAAAAAAAAAGAAAGAAAAATAGTTGTAAAAGAATGCTTGCTCCTCTAACAAAGGGCCCTTGGCCTGAGGGCTAGCAAGGCTACTATGCCCTCCTCCAAAATAGAGAAGGGAGATCTGTTATTTTAATACACTTTCATACAATCAGATATAGACACAGAAAATGAGAGGGGGCCGAAGAGTTTACTACATAGCAAATTTTATTTCCTCACATACGTCTGATCATTTAGGGTCATTATTGTGGCTGACATTTAACAAGTGCATGCTATTCACTCTGAATCCTTACAAAAGATTTATCATCATATAGGACAGGAAATTGAGGCTCTATGATTAAGTCATGCTACTAGGTCACTGACCAAAATCCTTGACAAGTTTATCATAGGTGTCCCAAAAATATGCTTCACAAATAAAATTCAATTTCTTCCCTCAACCTCATTACAGCGCTTTTTTGGGCAATGTTCCTGGGCAATTCAACTCAGGCAAACTCTCACTGGGCTGAAAGCAAGGTTTGGCCTTTTGCCAGGGTACAGTAGTAATGCTAACTCAACAGCTTCAGGTAAAGGGTTATAACTCTTTAACTTGGGTCTTTGACCACTTCCGGTTAGGACTGCAACACTCAGGTAAGAACCTCTCAGGTGGAAAGCAGGAAGAAGGAGGCGAGTGCAAGGATCAGATACCACCTGCTCAGACGCTTATTTATTAATGATTTAACAAGGGTGATCACAAGGGAGAACAGCCGTTTTCCCTGCCCTCATTTTTCTCACTAACAGGCCAGAAAAGTAAACAAGATGGACGGGTCCAGCAAAGAGGAAGAGGAGGACAGCACATTCACCAACATTTCTCTTACAGATGACACAGGTAAGGAAGAACTTGATGAATTCTGAAACATAAAATTCAGCAACCGCTCAGCTTTTAGAAAATACAACTTACTATTTTTATTATAATAGTAAAGCATTACCCATTATAGAAAACTTGAAAAAATATAGCTACAAAAATAAAACAAAACATTTTTATTTATGACCTATTTTTTTCTTCTAAATTAAGTGATTATTTGGAAAGTTTCTGTGGTTGTATCACATCTTCTTTTAAAACAAATCAACAAACAAAAACATGAAATGTTTATTTCCTTCACTGCAAGGTTGTTACTGAAACAACCTGTGATATTATTACCATATTTTGCTCAATTATAGTCAATTTCTTCTTTATTTTGTAAAATAATTTTATCATGTCTGAAAAAGGAACTAAAATATGGATTATTTTGGAAAATGCCTTGCTCTTAAGCAAGGACAAAGTTTGGTGAACTCAACGTGAGAGAAGCAAAAAGAGGAGGGTAGAGGTTCTAAAATGCTGATGGAAGGAATAGCTATGGCTCATTCACTATCCCAGAGAAAACAGACAATGCTGAGTTGCACAATGTTAACTGGAAATACTTCAAACCCATAAGCACCCACATCTTGGTGTGTGTGTGTCTGTGTGTGTGTTGTTGGCATTGTTTTGTATCCAAGTTTCTTTAGCACGATCATAGCAAGAAGCCAGTGAGACAGCAGCTAAGCAATGGGGGTTAGTGATTTTGATTAACAGAGAGCAGAGCATGAATATTTAACATCAATTGCTCTTTAATACAGCCACGCTTCTCCACTTTCCCCCTAAATGCTCAGATTCAAATAGCCTCTTTCTAAAGTGCAGCCAGACAATTAGCACAAACCACCAGCCAGCCAGCCAGAGCGAAGCTTCCCCTCCTGGCACCGCATCAACATGCTGGGGGCTTTGGAAATCAAAGAGGAGCCTTTTCAGCATTTATGAGGAGAGGAAAGGTACAAGGTAAAGGGGCTGTTGAAGAAATGGGATACCGCTGGCCAGAACACGCTCCCACCGGGAGCATTAGCAAATGACAGGGCTGCAGAAGGCAGTAAAGGAAACAAAGACCAGGGGAAACCTGTTTCTTAGCTTCTAGAAGGCACCATGTGTGAGGAGCCGTATATGCTGTGGGCGGGTGCAATTCATATAGAGTGCTTGCAGGCTCTGAATCCCCCCAGTCCAGGATTCTTTCTGGATGGTAGCGTGGGCTGGGGCTGGGAAATGAGACTGGATGAAATCGCACTCTCTCTCTCTCTCATCCAGCCCCTGGCACCGCCTCAGACCTGCCTCTCAGGTCTCATTTTGGGCCACCCCCACACTGGCAGTGCAGACAAAGGCAGACAAGGGAGGGGGCTGGGGGTTGAATTCAGGTGTCCTGTCCTCTGTTGACAATGGTTTTGAGAGGGACTCCGTCGGAGTCGCCTGCTCACCGAGTCTGAGCCGGTGGGTGTGAACGCTGAATAAACTGGGACTAGGTAAGCAGTACTCTCAGGTTGGCAGTGAGAGTGGTGGCGGCCGACCAGGGGAGGTAGGGCACCAGCATCTCCTTGCTCTCACTTGCGACCTCCTCCTCCTTGGTGAGAGGAGGCAAAATCTTGGCGCGCAAAGGGCCATAAGGGATGGGATGGTCCAGCACGGTAACCAGCGGCGGACTGAGGGACTAGTACTAATTGGTGCTGCTTCACTAAATCAAGATGGCAACTGGAAATTGTTCATCTACTTGCGACAGAAATGCACTGACACCCCATGTTTTTTTGGCTGCTGGAGATAATTTTATCAATTTGATGTGGTACTATTAGTCCAATTTCCCACTTTTCTTTTAACATAGAATATTTGTATCGCTACACGTTATATGTATGTACACACACACACACGCACACATGCACATATATATGGAGAGAGGAGGCCCAGAAGGGTTAAGTGACTTGCCCAAGGTCCACACTGGCTAGCCACATGCAGTATTTGGAGCTGCTAGGTAACGGAGGTTCTCACGCATGGTTTTTGAGCACGTAGTCAGACCTCAAGTACTCGTGTGCAGATTCCCACCGAGGCTGCTGTAGCTCCGGTCACTGTCTCCTTTCCCCCATCCCCCACCGCCCCTTTATCCTATTTCTTTTCTAATCAGAGGGAGAAAAAAGAGGAAAGAGAAGACTATATTTCCTAACTCTGAGAAAAGTGCTCTGGGGAGAGCACTGAAGGCATTAAACTTTGGATTTATTTAGGTAATCCTACTTCCCAAGCTAGTACAAAGCTACGAAAACTAGAGTGACAGTAATTATTCAAATCAGAAACCAGTCGAACTCCATAAATTCATCTGTAGGTGAGTTGTATGGATAGAGCTACATTTCTTCCAGTGATATATCTTTCCACACTGGGTTTCCTGTAGTTGCTATGATAAAAAACAAGTTCTGTATAAAAATCGATGTAGGTCCGTTAATGAGGGTGTCAGTTTGAGAAGGTTGGAGAAGTTGTCCAACAGGGGCACACATCTCATAAGTAAGTCTTTTCATTTAAGAATGAAATAAAAAAAAGAAGTTAAAATTTCTTTTAGGTGTAGTATTTTTTTTCAAATGGTTACTAAGTTTTAAGGACATAAATACTTAACGTGTTTGGACCTAAATACTTAATACATGTAATTGTTTGGTATTGCTCTTGCTCTTAGAGCACTGTGAAAAAATTACTTAGACTCAAGGACATTGTGAACCAAGGTAGTTTGGGAATCTCTGGTCTAAAATATGCATAGCTGGGCCGGCCTCCCTTCTGGGTTGGAGACGTAATATAATGCAGAACAAAGACATTTGATAATGTTGATCTCCCTTCCCCTCCTCTTCCTCCCTTCCTCCCTTTCTCCCTTCCTTCCTATCTTCCTTCCCATGTTTCTGCTCTCCTGGATTTGATGCTATCACACTTCTCAGGTTTTCCTTCAACCTCTCTCACCTTTCTTGGGCTCCTTTGGGAACCCCTTTCCTCAAGTATTTCCCTAAGACCCTGCCCTTGGCCTACTTTTCTTCTCTCTCTAGACACACTCTCTGGATGATCTCATCTATGCCTCCTAGTTCCATCCTCACGCCTATGCTACGTACCAATGACACTACAATAGAGGTTGCAAATTCAAACAAC
This sequence comes from Procyon lotor, assembly GCA_028646535.1. Classification (NCBI taxonomy): domain Eukaryota; kingdom Metazoa; phylum Chordata; class Mammalia; order Carnivora; family Procyonidae; genus Procyon; species Procyon lotor. The sequence goes on from CM053604.1 coordinate 99,877,326, forward strand.
TATAGGCCAGGCAATGACTCATGCTATAGCACATCATTTATTTCATTCAATTTCTTTAAAAAAAACTATTGAAATTTCAATTTTTTTTCAATTTATTGGGTTTTTCATTACGCATCTTTTTTCAGTTTTTTACTTTTAATGTGGTAAGAACACTTTGCTTCTATGTGTCTATTTTAGATGCCTCATATAAATGGAATCATATAGTATTTGTCCTTCTGGGACTGGCTTATTTCACTTGGTATAAAGTCCACAAGGTTCATTCATGCTGTGGCACATTGCAGGATTTCTTTCCTTTTTAGGACTGACTAATATTCCATCGCATATACACACACACACACACACATTTTTAATTTATCCATTCATCTGCTGATGCACATTTAGGTTGTTCCCACATCTTGACTATTGTGAATAATGCAGCAACGAACAGGAGAGTGCTAATATCTCTTCCAAGATCCTGATTTCAATTCTTTTGGATAAATATCCAGAAGTGTGATTGCTGGATTATATGGTATTTTTGTTTTTAACTTTGTTGTTGTTGTTTTTAAGTAATCTCTATGCCTACTGAAGAGGTTGGACTTAACGACCCCAAGATCAAGAGTTGCCTGCTTTACTGAGCCACACAGGTATTTCTATTTTGAACTTTTTGAGGAAACTCCATACTGTTTTCCACAGCAGTAGTACAATTTTACATTCCCACCAAAAGAGTGAAAGGGTACCACTTTCTTCACATCCTCACCAAGACTTTTTTTTTAATAATAGCTGTCTTATCATTATGGTTTTGATTTGCATTTCCCTGATGATTAGTGTGACACTGAGCATCTTTTCACAGACCTGTTGGCCATATGTATGCCTTCTTTGATGAAATGTCTATTCAAGTCCTTTGCACATCTTTAATTGGGTTATTAGTGTGTTTTGTTATCAAGTTGGGGGAATTCCTTATATATTTTGGAAGTTCACTCTTTATCAGATATATAATTCACAAATATCTTCTCCCATTCTGTAGGTTGCCTTTTTACTCTATTGATTGTTGACTGTGCAGAAGCTTTTTAGTTTGATGTAGTCTCATTTGTCTATTTTTGCTTTTGTTGTCTGTGCTTTTGGTGCCATATCCACAAAATTACTGCCACGTCTGATATCATGAAGCTTTTCCCCTATATCTTCTTCTAGAAATTTTACAGTTTCTGGTGTTACATTTAAGTCTTTAATCCATTTGGAGTTGATTTTTGTGTACGGTGTAATGTAAGGGTCTAATTTTATCCTTTTGCACATGGAAGTTCAGTTTTCCCAACGTCATTTATTGAAAAGACTATCCTTTCTCCATTGCATATTCTTGGCACCCTTGTTAAAAAGATCAGGAGACCATATATAAATGGTTTTATTTATGGGATGTCCATTCTGTTCCACTGGTTTATATGTCTGTCTTTATGCCAGGTACCACACTGTTTTGTTGTTGTTGTTCTCCTGTTTTTATTTTATTTATTTGTGAGAGAGAGAGAGAGAGAGAGAGAGAGAGATCGAGCGCACAAACAGGGGGAGCAGCAGACAGAGGGAGAAGCAGGCACTCTGCGGAGCAAGGAACCTGATGCGAAACTCCATCCTAGGACCCTGGGATCATGACCTGAGGCAAAGGCAGAAGCTTAATTGACTGAGCCACCCAGGTGTCCCCCATACTGTTTTAATTACTATACCTTCGTAATACATTTTTATTACACTGAAATCAGGAAGTATGATGCCTCTAGCTTTGTTCTTTTAATCCTCTCCAAGACTGGTTTGGCTATTTGGGGTCTTCTGTGGTTTCATATGATTTGTAGGATTATTTTTTCTATTTTTATAAAAAATGCCCTTGGAATTTTGATAGGGATTACACTGAATCTGTAGATTGCTTTGGGTAGAATGGACATTTTAACTACTGACAGCTAGAAAACACCAATGAAAGAAATAAAGGATATAAACAAATGGAAAGTCATCATGCATCTTTTAAGTACAGCAGATATTGTTCTTAATAAAATTTGTTTCAGGGCACTAGGGTGGCTCAGTCAGTTAAATGCCTGCCTTTGACTCAGGTCATGATCCCAGGGTCCTGGGATTGAGCCTGCTTCTCCCTCTACCCCTCCTGCTGCTCATAATCTCTCTTTCACAATCTTTCTTTCAAATAAATAAGTAAAATCCTTTAAGAAAATAAAATTTGTTTCACAACGGTGTCTGAACCTTAATTCTTTCAAGAAGAACAAGCTTTGTCTACATATCAATATATAAGGATATTCTTCATTTTTTATCACCATTTTTCTTAAAACATATAGTCCTCTTGGACTAGATTTCATTTACTACTTCTGATTGAGATAAAGGAAGAAGAAAAGTTTACTTTGTTCTTAACTCTGCTGTAAGAAAGGCAACAAATGGCAACGAGTGCTGAGCCTCAGGGCCAGGAGTCCAGCCAGGTGAGGGCAAAGGCTCCCTGGAGAGCTCACGCCCTGCCCAGAACTCAGAACTGCCTCCCACTTCTAGCTGACTGTTGCCGTGAAAGAAGGGAAATGCAAATAAGCAGAATTTTCAAGAGAGATCAGAAATAAAGATTTGTGTGTGTGTGCAACTTCCTGAGTTTTCCAAGGTTTTTACCTAATTCTAATTTTAGAACTGGTATCACAGAGGTCCAAACAAAACATTTCTGCAAGACAGATGTGACTGCAGAAAAAAACTATTTTCAGGCTTCTGGTCTTGAATCTTTATTCTTTATATCACCTGTCTTTATCTCTCTTCTAAGTTTCTGATTCATAATCCAACTGCTTCTAGGCAACTAGGTATGTCCCAGGTGTCAAAGGAACTTATCCTCCCCACCCTCACCCTTAAAGCTGCTCACACTCCCGATTCACAATTTTAATGAACGATTCCCATCATCCACCCGGGTCCTTAAGCTAGAAATTCATATGTCATCATTCCATTCTCCTCGCTCACAATCCAATCAATCACCGATTCCTGCTCCCTTGACCTTGAAACTGTTTCTCAGATAGATCTGGCCTTCTCTATCCCTACCACCACTTCCAGAACAAGGCCTTCATTATCTCCCACACAAACCACAGCAACAATCTCCCAACTGTTCTTCCTATTTCTCGTTTCATCCCTTCAAATCAATCCTCCACAATGACCATATCATTCCCTCTCCCCGCAGAGAACAATCAATGCATTGCATCCCCTGCTGGATGAAGTCCAAGACTCTTAGCTTGCGATTTAAAGTTTCCCCCTGCTTGGCTCTAGCTTCCACTTCAGTGCCACTTTCTGCCACAAGGTTTGGGCTCAGTAGGAAACCATGTTCTATGCACACACTATTTCATGCCTCTGGAGTTTGCTCATGCTATTCTTTTTGCCTGGAATAATACCACTCACCCTTCTTTTGCCTCGCTAATTCCTACTCATCCTCTAAGAACCCACTGAGGCATTGTCTCCTCTAGGAAGTCTTCTTTGACTTTCCCAGGCTGAGTTAGGTTTCCTTTCTCCTTCCTGAGAATCCCAAGCTTATCTCTACCTATATTTTTTCACAGTATATTGTACTTGATATATATGTGTCCTCCCTGATAGACTATGAACTGCCAGGAGACAGAGGCTGGGTTTTAAAATGTCTGTGCTTCCAGAAACTAGCATAGTGTCTGACACAAAATAGACAATATGTTTTTGACGCAGGAAAGATGTTAGGGTTCGAGGCCGAGAACCAAGAAAGAATTCTTGAGACATCCTTGGTGCAAAAAGGTGGTTTTATTAAAGCACAGGGGACAGGACCCGTGGGCTGACCCAGCTGCACCGGGGTCATGAGGAATGGCCCACTGCATACTTTCAAGTTGGGAGGGGGTTAGGGATAATGTAAGTCTCTAAGGGATTTTGGAAGCAAGGTTTCCAGGACTTTGAGGGGGCTAGCTATTGTTGGAAAAAGGTCATTGATTACCATCTAATAAAACCTTGGTACCGAGACCCTTCAGATGTATATTGGTGGATCATATGCTTGGAGGAGGGGGACTGATTGCCAACACGTATTTTCAGGGGTTTAGAGATAAAGGAAATTTCTAAAGATTTTTATATGTTAAAGTAGACTTACAGAACGGGGCAGGGGGCGGGGTGGAGGTCGGGCTAGGACTGCCTTTTGCCCTTAGCAGAAGTGTCAACATGAAAGCAGTCGAGTCCCTAGAGGAATGTCACTCTGTTTCAAGGACTTGTCAGTGGGCTGTAGGTAGTAATGAAATTTAATAACTTTTTTTCTGCTTTTGTTTCCCACGTCCGTTTTTGCCAAAGAATTCTGACTTGGTGCATGTGTGTGTTGGGGTGAGGGCCCGTTAGACTGTCCCTCGCTGAAAATCCTCTTCCAGGGTCAGCTCTCCTAAGTTATTTATACTTTTTAGAGCTTATTTCCTATCTTCCTTCATGGACCAGTTTTGCTTAAAGAATTGGCTCAGGGTGGTGTAGTGGGAAGGGCTTGAACTTTGGAGCCAGAAATGCCTGGATTTGGATCTGTTAGACCTTAAGCAAGTCAGTGAACATCCCTGAGCCTCAGTTTCCCCCGTTCCAAGTGATCTAAGAATAGGTCTCAGGATTGTTTTGAAGATTAAACGAACTACTAAAGGAAGCTTCTTGAAGCTTCTCGCCTGGCATACAGTGAGTGTTCAGTACACTTTCGTTCCTCCCCTGCCCACTTCAAGGAGCTCAGACAAAAGTTTCTTTAAAGGCTCCAAGATTTGGCCACATCAGTTGTCATGGTAACGGCAGCGTCCTGTGGCCGCTGCTCTGTGAGCCAGGACTGCCCGCGGACACCCTCCTGATAAGGAGGCTTACGGAAGGTGGAGGAGGAGGTGCATGGGAAGGAACTGGAAACAAGAACATGTTTTTTTTTTTTTCTGATAAAAATAATACAGGTCCTCCATTTCCTCTTCGTCCTGGCCCTCACGCCCTCCCTGCTACTGTTCCTCCCCGCACTGTTCTCCTTTATGTCTCAGCCTCCTTCCTGACTCCGCTCTCCAAAACCTCTCCTGAATAATATTCAAAGCTGCTTCTGCGTCTGCTTTTGGCATCGGCCAATTAGCCCTCATTGTGAGGTTGTAATAAGCCTCCCAGAGAAGTGGCACGATTGTTGTGGGCTTTTATTCCGTGCCGCTTCCTACCACTATACGGAAAATGTAACAATACCCCCCTCATGCCCGGCTGAAAGCAGCCTGGGTTTGAAAAGCTTTCAGAAGGCCATCTGCCATCCCCTCGGCCAAGCAGAAGATCAGACACGAGGCCCTGCATTAGTTAGCACTCCAAGTAAAAGGTATCAAGGGCCTGTATTCCTTTTCATCTCGGCCTCCATTATAATACAGCTAAAGAAGGAAACAGACTTGTGGCTCTCCAGCTGGGAGACACACTGAGCCATAGCGGGAGTTCTGTCCCTGAAAAGGGAGCCGGCCTTTCTTTTCTGATGGTGAATGGGACCAGTGTTTGCAGGGTCGGCCGCACTGTTGGTAACGGCTTTGCCAGTTTCTCTGGACCTCTTGGGAGGACAGCGTGTGGATGAAGACTCCGGGAGGGGAGAAATCATTAAAAAAGTACACGAGAATGAAGCCAGTGTCTTCGTGGCGCTGGTCAGGAAGAGCAAAGCTTTCCCTACGTCATCCCTGTGTACCCTCTCCGATAAGTTTGGCCGTGAATATTAATTTAAAAGATGATTCGGGCATCCTTAGGGATGTCAAAGGAAGCTCGTCTCTAGCATGGTAGAAACGGTTTCATAAGAGAACTGAACAAGTGTATTCACCGCACCGGCAATGGCAGAAAAGTTTCGGCAAATCTGAATTGGCATGTGGGATCCGCATGAGTATAGATAATGACATTGGTTGAGTGGGATATCTGTTGCTGTAAGCTGCAGATAATGTGGACGGTGGCATCAGGGATACATCCCCTGGCCCAGCAAAATGCCTTAGAGACTTAGCATAAGAGATTCAATGAGAAAAAGGAGATTGCCTCTGCTTCTCAGTAGCTTCTGAGAGTGGCACGGCTCTGGGGGTCACTGGTGTTTTGCTAGAAATTGTAAGTGCTCTGCCTGCAAAAAAAATCTTCAATCAGAGGAGATCCACTTAGCGGAAATAAATTGGCTAGCATAATGCAAAAACTAGTTTTAATAAACAAGCTTAAGAAATAGAGTGTTAGGGCAACATCTAAATGTTTTCAGGAATCCAGAGTGTTCTCTCATTTTCTCATCAAAGGAGAAGTATTAATATTTTGACTCTTCCTTTAACAGACAAAACCATCCATCAGTTGCCTTGTATCAGCAATGTGTGTTTTTTTTTATTCATTAGATTAACAACAAAAAAAGGGAGCAAGAATCTTTTATGTTAAGTTTATACAGAATCCTTCATAACTGTGCTAATTTTTTTTTCTAAAGACTAATCCACAGCGATCTAAAAAATCAGGAGTGAATTTTATTTACCTGAGGTCATTACCTGACCCAGTGAGATGCTGACTTTCCCTTCATCCTTTTCCTGTGGAGAAAGGGGTGAGTTCATTATTTTCCAACATCGGGACCTTCCTTTCACTGAGGCTCCAGTGGGATTGGATCAGCTTTGGACACATTTCTTCTCACAGGTCTCCTGCCTGCCTGACTTATTCAGGATTTGAGGGTCAGAGCCTGGTTTCCTTAAAGACCCTTGGAGTTCCCTCAAGCAACCCTTTCAAGGTTCTCTTTGAGCCTTCAAAGAGAACCTGAAGTGTATAGAGAGGGAGGATAACTCTAGAAGAATAGGACAAACTGAATGAACCAGCTTCCTTGAACTCCTCTACCCTCAGAATAAAAATTTTCAATGGTCCAAAAGCTGTAAGTGACCCTACCAGAAATAATATGTACATCAATCACACAACCAGAGTTACTGTGAAAACTGTTCCAGAAAGACATGTTTTGCTTGCACAGATAGACATTAGCATTCATTTTCAGTCCTTGACTTTGGAAACGGAAGGGACCCGGTGGCAGCCCACATGAATGGTTCAGGAGAACAGTGAGTCTCGCTTGCTTTCTTTCTGTTCCAGTGACCTGGGTCTTCCCTCCACCAGCCTTCCTGGGTTGCACGTGGCCAACAGCCACTTCTTTTCAGCCCTCACTGGCTTTCTTCCCCCATTTAATCATTGTTCCCTTGTTTCTCCACACACACAATTCATTGTCAGCTTAATGACTTTGGCTCAGAGTACTTGGCGGTGCACATGCGTGGTCCTCTCATGTCTGGTAGCGTGATGTTAGTAAAAGCTGTTTGAAAAGCTTGCATTTTAAAACACATTCTCCCTTTTTCATCCCTCCTGAGAATCTTGACTACCTTTTCCCAGCGGACAAAAGACTACTATTTTCTGTTCATCCATGTGAAATTTTGCTTTCATTTTCCGTTTTAATGGCAAGGTTAGCAGGTTTTTCTAAGGTCATGATAACTCTTCAGAAAGCTTCACTTATAAAAATATTTAGAAGATTTTTTTCAACAATGTTTCTTATCCTTTTTCATTTTAGAATTTTAGACAGCTTGAGCTTTGTGCTATTATAGTGCTCCTCAACTTGCACAGTAGGAATCCTGTCCCTTCTGCTTTAAAATGGTGGAAAAAACCCAGAATTTCTGTAAATAAAGTGTAATCGATGCATAATTTGAGAGATTCAGTCACAGCAGTGGCTACTGGCCCTTAAATATACCAAATTTCTCAGCCAAGTTCTCTCTGTAACAAACTGTGATCCCTAAGCACACAATTGTCTAGGGAGAGCCTATATTTCAAGGAATTTCTCAAAGAATAGTTTATTTTGCAGATGTTTATTAACACAAACAGTAGCTCCTTTATTGGCCCATTTTGTAAGTTGGGACATCATTCTCTTCCCATAGTATGCAGTCATCTGACTGTGAAGGAATTAGGCAAATTCATAGCTAACTGATCACTTTTTAAAAGCAAACTCTATGTGAAGTATTTCTGTTGTATTCCAACAATTACATCTTTTAAGAGTTTTGTTATGTTTTTTAACTGCTTTTTTTTTCGTGGGAGAGGCAGTAAGACCAAAGCTTGTAAGGCAGTAAGACCAAAGGTGTTCGAGAAAGAGGATTCATCAGTTGTCACTCTAGTTTTCCTACAGGTTCTCAATTCTGGTGATGCTTAGCAAATCAGCTGGTTTCTTTACAAATCCTAGTTAACTCTTTGGATGCATGATACTGTCTGAAAAAATAACTCACCATTCCTCACAACTAAGAGAGTCGAGAGTCATGAAATTAAATACTTGGAGTAAGCCCACATTTTACTCACTAGTCATGTATCTCCTAGATGAATAATGATAACAAACATTTACTGAGAACTGAATCCATACCAGGCACTATGCCAAGAACTCCACATTCATGATCTCATTTAATCCTCAGAAATACCATGTGATTGATATTATTCCTACTTTTCAAATTGAAAAGCAGCGCTCAGAAAGGGTTAGTAACTTGTATAAAGCAGACCTGGGAATCCAGCCCAGGTCTCAGGGACTTCAAAGCCTTTGTCAAATGACAATGCATCTGGATAGAAGTTACTGGATGGAAAGTATAACCAGCTTATACTGACTAGGTAGAAGCAATAAGGTGCCCATGCTGCAGCTATTGAATAATGAAATGTGGTCCCCTAGTTATAATATGAGGTCAGTGTTTCAAAAATGTAATCACAGAATCAGAGGGCAAGAAGAGCCCCAGAGGCTCTCTGACAATATTGGAATATGTTGAGACAAGAAAGGTAGAATATAAAATTGTATCTATGTTGTGATTACAGCTGTGTGAAGGTAATTTATATATATGGACTAGGATAGGAAGAGAACTCGGGAAAATGTATTTATTAGTGTGGAGGGATTGTAGGTTATTACATTTCCATGCTATATTTATGCAATAATTTCTTCTTTAAAAATAAGACAAACATGAGGAGTTTTCCTACTCTATCTACACAAGTAAGATATTAATCCTAACATGAGTGCTGATCTTGAGAGGCCTGTGAAATTACCAGTGCTAGGATTAGGGACATCCATCAAAACATCAGTAACTGCCTTTTGCATTTTTAGGGGTGCATGCAGAAAGTTGTCTTAGATAACATGCAGAAAGGGGCAAACTTCAGTATAGGACACACGCAGGCACAGACGAGCAGGGAAGATGAGGCAGAAATTATAAGTGCCACCTTTCAGCACAGTCATATCTTGCTTTTTTTATTTTGAAACAATCTCAGCTACAAAAAATCTGCAAGTACCTTAAAAAGGGTTCTTTTTTCCCAAATTATTTGAGAGCAAGTTGCCAACCCACTGCTCTGCCATCCCTGGATGACTCAGTGTGTATTTCCTACATACAAGAACTTCCTCCTTCATAATCACAACACAGACAACAAAACCAGGAAAATGACATTTGTACATTTACTATCAGCTCATCTTCAAAGAGCATTTGTGTCACCAGTTGCCTTGATAGCATCCCCTAATAGAATCATGAATTGCGTTTGGTCATCATGTCACTTTGGTCTCCTTCAGTCTGGAACAATTCCTCAACCTGTACTTGACTCTCATGACCTTACTACTTTTAAGGATTACAGGGCAGTGATTTTATAAAATATTCCTCAAAATCAGTAAGTATGGCAAGACTATCACAGAAGTGACGCTGTGTCCTTCTCACTGCATCCTATCGGGCGCTGCATAATTTCTATTTGCCCCTTTACTAGTGAAGTTAACTAGGATGCTTTGATTATGGTGGTATCTTACTCCTTTCTCTGTTAGTAATCAGCCAGTATTTGGGGGTGAGATATTTTGAGACCATGAAAGTATTCCATTTCATATCTATCTATCTATCTATCTATCTATCTATCTATCTATCTATCTATCATCTATAACCACAATAAACTTGTGGTTCCCTAATTTACTGCATGGGTTATAATCACCAATATATCCTTAGAGAAAAAGAGGAAGAGCTACATAGCATTTTGACATCTTTTATATGTAGTATTTTAATTATGTGTATATAGATTCTATTCCTACTGCCTTGAGCTGTTAAAATTCTCACTTATAGTCACTTTATTTCTTCTTTATAATTTTGAGACAATGAAATATTTCCTTTCACATCAAACTATTTATGCATGTATGTATGTATTTATCTCAGAATAGACTCATGATGTCCTAATTTATTGACTGGGTTATAATTCTTAGTATATGAAAAGAGAGATAGGGAAGGATGACCAGCAAGGAAAAACTGAATACCCTTCTATTTATTCATCCATTTAACAAATATTCGGCAGGGTCTATGATGCACGAGGCATTCAGTTCAGGCTGTAACTTGGGTGCATCTGGTCTGAGCCTCGAGCTTTGCTCCTCCTGAAAAGAATGGCCACCTGTAGACAGCACTTGTTCCTCTCATCCTGTGCCTGGGATCCCCAAAGGTGTTAGCCGTAATTTCTTTAAGTGAACCTTTACTTCTCTCAGGAAATGGGATGTTTATAAACCTAATGCTGGTATTTCATATGGGTCTCGAATTCAGGACTCAGGTTAGGATTATGACCTTCACGTCCACCTATCAGAACACCCTTACGAAATGTTACACAGAGATACAGGGCAGAGTTAGCTGTCCTTGTCATTTCGTTATACTTCTTTTCATAACCTTCGTCCTACACTTGCTTCAAGAAAAACACTTCATCACATTTGGTCTCATTTTCAACACTAAGAAAAATCAATTCACAGTACCATCTTTTTTTTTTTTTTAAGATTTGTATTCATTTGAGAGAGAGGACATGTGAGAGCACGAGCAGGTGGGAGGTTCCAAGGGAGAGGGAGAAGCAGACTCCCCACTGAGCAGGGAGCCTGACATGGAGCTTGGGGCTCAATCCCGCGATGCCAGAATTGTGACCTGAGCTGAAGGCAGACGTCTAACCAACTGAGCCACCCAGGTGCCCCCGTAGTAGCGTCTTTAATTCATTGCACCTCATGCCTTCTCTTTTTTCCCCGCTTTTTCTTCATTGCCTCCATAGTTTTTTTTATCCACTCTGTTCTTTATCTTTACCTTGCCTTTTATCCTCTCTTGATTGCCCTCTGTGGCCTTGTTTCTCCCTTCTATGCCTTGTTCTATCCCCCGTCCCAACTTCTCTCTCACACATCTAAGAGGTTCTAGGTCCTCCTCTTATTCTTCATCTTGACCTCATGCCCTGACCTTGGCACTTTTTGTTCCTCTCATTCCGACACTGACCACGCTCCCTATTGGTTGTTGACTTAAGGATTCGGCGATAAAGCAATACCTCACTGATCTGAGTTAAATAATTATTTTTGAAAAGTTTCAGTTTTATTATTTTAAGTACATGGGAAGGAAGTCAGTGACTCGGGTAAATTTAGGCTTAAGCACTTATAATTTGCTATAGCTGCAGTAGTTGCTGCTAAGTCTAACTGCTCCCATACAAACACTGCTGCTACTGTTGTCTCTTGTTTGGTTTTCATGTGTGGAGTATGCCTTTTCTTTAGGCAACACTGAGTAATGATTAGTCCCCAAGCTCTGCAGCTGAAGTCTCTGGAATTAAGTCCTGGCTCAGATAGCAGTGGTAACACGGGCAAGTGATTTAAGCTCTCTGACTTTGGCTTCTTCATCCTGAGCATGGGGACAGCAATCGCCTACCTCATAAAAATGTTCTAAGAACTAAATAAGATAGTTCTTGTGAAAGCGTGTGGCACTAGCAAAAGCTGATTGTTTGTGATCTATTATTATAGATGACACTAGATGGTACAATGTTCTTATGTGGGTTTTGTACCCCCAAAAATCTGTTTACAAGTACAGTGATAATATTTGGTATATATAATAGAAAGTTCCCCATAATTAATTTTCCTGACAAAGCAAATTATTTTTGAAGTTTTTAAAATTCTCACTGCTAATATGCAAAAAAATAAGCTCAAAATATGAACTCTGCATTGTAGTTAGCTAAAATCCACCCAGAATTCTTTATTGTTCTACCTGAAAGAACAGTTATTTTTCTTTTTCTGTCACCACCTCCGTCCTGATAATCCTCTTCAGAAAATTCCATTAAGTTTAAATAGTTAAAGACATAGGGGCACTGGCTGGCTCAGTTTGCAGAGAATGCAACTCTCTCTTGATCTCAAGGTTGTGAGTTCGAGTCATAGTGGGTGTAGAGATTACTTAAAAATAAAATCTAAAAAAAAAGATATAAAAGGTGAATGAAAAAAAATTAAAAAAAATAAAAGGTTGGGAGGCTGTAGAAACTTCACTTCATCCGCTTGGTGAATGACCTCAAAGAGTCTGCAGATGTTCTGCTCAATGTCCAGGACACCCCAGTGAAAGGTCACCATGAGGTAAGCCCTTCCCAGCCTCTGTGGATTACAAAGCAGGGAAAGGGCATCAACCCCATGGAGGGGAAGGGGAAGCACTCAGTGCTTCAGGACCTATAGAGCGCTAGAAATTCTGGGCTGTCTACGTAGTGCGACAGTGTGACCAACTGACAAGGTCTAGATTCTGGAGTCATCGTTTTACAACAACAAAGTTACTAATGGAAAAGAAAAATCATTCCAAGAAAATTCTTTACAGAGAGAACAAACAGAAAGGCAAAACAAAGCAAAAAAAAATAAATTCAATCGACTGGGCCATCAAATGGTCTGGGAGCTCAGAGCTAGGAAATTACTTACCAAAGTTAGAACTTTTGAACCAGTACTTTCGTGGTCAACGTTTAACAGTTTTTTGAGGTTATTTACTAGACCAGCAAAGGAGAAGGGTGAATAGACTAAGTAAATGTTTCACAGTTTTCCAAGGGAACTCTTCTGCTAAATAATTTTAGCCTTTCTCAACCAGGAAATGAACCATGGAACACAGAAAAGGATTTGTGACTACTTTCTCAACACTCCCAAGGATGGCACATAGCTAGTACCTTTCCAGATGCAAGGAGATCATTTATTTCATACCATGGATACCATAGGAGGGTTTAATTCTCTCTCAGAACCTTGGGCTAAAAAGGGCTGGAGGCTCTATGAGCCTCTATCTCTATTCTCTATCCTCAAGGTAGAGCTGCACCAAGGTACTACCATTTTTCTAGAACCTGAGGCTAAAAACCAAAGTCATCTTTGACCTTTCCCTCACTTAATTTATCTGCCCCAGTTGATTTAATCTGTCAACACATCCTGCTTTTACTGCCTTTAAAATCGTTTTTTGGAAATGTCCCCTCTTCTCCATCTCCATTGCCTCCACTTCTCACACTGAATTACTGCAACCGTCATATGACTTAGCACATCAGAATCTTAGTTTCTCCTGCGCAAAATAAACGGAATCATAGTATCCAGTTTGCAGGATTATGGTGAGGATTGAATGAGATATTTTCAGTGCTCAATTCAGCACCTTACAAATAGATAGAACTCAGTAAGTGGTTGCTATTACTGTTATCATGTACTCTTCCTGCCGTAAAGTCTCTTCCCACCAAACTCCTCCTGCAAACGATGTCTATACAGATTTTTCCAGAAAACATAGCACTTACCACCTTAGGAATTTATCTTAGCAAAAAAATGGCTTTCCATACCCTCTTCAGCTGAATCATTCATTTATTCTTTTTTTTTTTTAAGATTTTATTTATTTATTTGACAGAGAGAGATCACATGTAGGCAGAGAGGCAGGCAGAGAGATGGGGGAAGCAGGCTCCCCGCTGAGCAGAGAGCCCGATGCGGGGCTCGATCCCAGGACCCTGAGATCATAACCTGAGCCGAAGGCAGAGGCTTTAGCCCACTGAGCCACCCAGGCGCCCCCAGTCATTTACTCTTTCATCTATTAATTCTCTTTGGTTCAAAATCTTGATAACTAATTTATTTCCTACTACCTCCAGACATGTATCATTCAACCATTATTTTGATATATTATACTGGATCCCTGTTATGGGGCAGGTATTGGATAGACAGTAGAAATTATGGCAACAGCACTGCCAACTCTCAGGGAATTTACAGTTGGGATACTACTCAGAAAAGCGTCTTCACATCCCTCTCCAGATGTTCTGTGTTCCTAACCCAGCCCAACTGCTCTCTCTTCTCTTCAAAGTTCCATCATACTTACTACTGCCCTATTTTACACTTGTTCTATCTAAGGTGGGTCCTATGTATCTTAATAGATAATAAACTCTTTGAGAGACTTCTATATTCTCTCAAATGACTAACACATTAGGAGCTCAAAATATGCTTTTTAATTGACATTAACTCATTTTTAAAAGACTTTACAGATTTTTATAGGATGCAGAACATGTATGTCCTCATTTTGATTCAAATTTTCAAAATTTACATGTTTAAAATCTGAGGTCTAATGAAAGAAGGAGAATTGCTATTTCTATCAATTAGAATATGTGTTTGTTTTGACCAAGAGCTCTTGGATTTCTGAGAGCTGTTACGATTGCCTGTTAATAGATCAACTGAGATTCCACAAGTATTGGAGAAGCATACATCACTTTGTATTTCTCAAAGGGTTTTTTTATAGAATCCAAAAAAATTCCTAAATAAATTCTTTGTTCTGATAATTATTGCTGTGTAAAATGTCCAAAAACTTAGTGTTGTAAAGCAACATTCACTTTACCTCGTTCACTATTTTTGTGGGTTAGAGATTCAGGAAGGGCTTAGCTGGCTTGTTCTCCCTTGGGAGTCTCTCATGCTGATGAGGCCAGATGTTAGCTGAGGGTGCAGTTTTCTGAAGTTTGGAAAGATCCTTAGATTCCTTAGACTTTTAGTCCCACCCCTGAGGTAAGACTTCAGGCAAGTCACTTTATTTCTCTGGGGCTCATTTCCGGCACACTATGAAATAAAACCAATAAATCCCTTTAAGAATTCTTCCAGCTCAAAAGTTCTATGATTCTATGAAATGTGAAAATAATATTTGGATATTAACAGATATAAATCACTGTGCATAATTCAGGTTATTCTACAAGTAAAAAATGTTACTAAATGAAGGGAAATCATAGGATTGAGGTAATGAAGTAAAATTTTTTTGTCGTGAAACAGAAACATCTTGAATCAATTTTGCCACTAGAGGTCACTAGTGTACCATCTCAAAGCAAATACTGCACTCAAGCAGTTCCCGATCTATGGCGCCAAAATGGCATTCGTGGTGTCTTTAGGTTTATTCTGTATATCTCCTGACAGTTGTCAGAAGCATATGTTATGATGAGGTCACACTGGTTGTCACTATAGGTGATGTTTCATGTGTGCCTAATGTTCTGAAAGTGTGAAGAGCCCGGACTAGAACCACAAGAAAATTACTACTCTGGCTACTCTGCCCTCTCACTGGGATAGCGTAAGCGACAGTGAGGTAATCTGACAGAAAGTCAAGTGAGCTCTGAGGGGGAAAGACATTGTGGAAATACAGTATCATCCTCTAATGCAGCACAGACATGTCCATTTCTTATAAGACAGAAGTGGCAGAACATTCATTCATTCATTTACTCACTCACTCAATCTGCATTTATGGACATGCAGGCCCCAAGCTTGGCAATGGGGCTACATTAATGATGAAGACTGACTGGTACCCTCAATGAATTTAAGGAATCAGGTATAGGAGGTTTTAGATACAATTAGTTCTCACAGACCACCATGCCAGGCAAATTTCCCTCAGGTATTTTTATTTCATCTTCCCAACAGACCTTTAGGATAAGCACTATAATTCCCACTCCTGCAGATGGCCCCTCACAGCACAAAAAGGGCCAGTGGCTTTTATGAGGTGATGTTAAGAGTAGATGACACACTTTACATCAAATCCAAAACCGAGCCATAGAGATCCTTGTAAGAAATGGTAAAATACTGAGTTGGGCTGTGGCCAGTGATGCTTGTTAGACAAAAATATTAAAATTTATTTCAACAGAAAACTCTTTGGAAGGGAGAAACAATGCTCTAAGTGTAATTAATGCTCTGACACATAAAGATCCAGAGAGACCACCTCTGAAGAAATTTCTGCAAGAAGGATGAACTCTAGAATACCTCTGATGGCCATATCAATTTTCTCCCAAAGTGAAGACTACATTTTATTTTCTTATAATTTGCTTCCTGTCGTACATAACAAAACTCAAAACCCACAATTCTCTCATTAAGGATGAGGAACAAGGTATTCTGAGCACTTTCCACAACTCAAGGACCTATTTCTGCTACAGTTTTAGGGGACCTGGACTGATTTAAATGAGTTGTCATGGGACCATAGACCAGACACAGAGGCTACTCATCCCTGAGTGGCGAGGCTTTCTCTTGTCTTCTGCCTTCACTAGAAAAGAAGAAAGGGAGCCTGGACAAATTTCTGCTTCAAACTGAGGGCACTTTCATCTGCTTTTGCTGTGATAAGTATTACTATCCAGAAAGTTATTCATTTCAAACATTGTTTTAAAACAAACTCTCAACAGGTTTGTCCTTCCTTCCAATCATTGCAAAGTGTGGTGAAACAGTGAAAAAAAGAAAGGATAGGACTCCAAAACAGCTACAAAATAGGACTTATTTTTAAAACACGCTTGTTACTGTGCCATTGAACTTCCAACTGATGCTTCTTCCGTGCACACTAGCGTGCTTCTTTTCCACTTTACCTTCTAGGCCTCCCACAATCACTTTACAAGACAGACAGACAGCTTGTAGCATTTCCCTGCAATAACTGCGTAAGGAGGAGGAAGGAAAATGGGAATTTGTCATAGAACTAAAGATCACTCGAGTTAGAGGTGTGTGTATCGGGGGGAGAGGCAGTCCGTAATGAGCCCTGAGTGTCAAGACATGTTCTTGGAGTAGGCCAAGAGCACAAGGTCTTTCTTTACCCAGACCATCCCTCGGGATGTGTCTGCTGAGAGCAACTTTAAGGATTGAGGTAATGCCTCTTCTTGGTTAAAGAGCAAGCTTGCTTCCACTAGCTGTAAAAGCAATAGATTCCCTGAGCTCAGTGTTCCTCCATGTACCGTAACCCACTGTGTGTACAGGCCCCTATCTGGGGCCCTGGCCTCTCTACTGTGGGACTTGGGGGACATGGAGAGCAGAAGCAAACTAGGACGGAGCTCATGTTGCCGGTGAGCTATGTGTAATAGAGTCCTTGGATTCTGAGCAGCACCTCGTGTCTCCTTCCGGCATTTATGAGTATGAAACAGGCTAACTTGTTAGCTTATATGCAATGTAAAATCCCAGGGGCTCCTGGGTGGTTCAGACGGTTAAGTGTCTGCCTTCGGCCCAGATCATGATCCTGGGATCCTGGGATGGAGCCCCGCATTGGGCTCCCTGCTCAGCAGGGAGCCTGCTTCTCCCTCTCTCTCCTGTTCCCCATGCTTCTGTGCTCTCTCCCTCCCTCTAAGGAAAGAAAGGAAGGAAGGAAGGAAGGAAGGGAGGGAGGGAGGGAGGGAGGGAGGGAGGGAAGGAAGGAAGGAAGGAAGGAAGGAAGGAAGGAAGGAAGGAAGGAAGGAAGGAAGGAAGGGAGAAATGTAAAGTCTCAGGGTCTGACAGAGGAGTTCTCCTAACTTGGTTATTTTTAGTGCAAACAGTTCCTAGAGGAGCAGAAGGCTATGAGAACTATGCTTGCATACTGAAAGTCAGATAACCCACCAGCTCTCACATTGTAGAGCATTGTTAGCAACTCACGCGCATTCTCATACAAAACATTGGTTTCACTATTACCCCAACTCCCGTGCCCTTCAAAGAATCACTTTGCCATATTAAAACCGAATCCCCTTTATGCTCCCAGAGCCCAGTGATTAGTGTTGATTTTAAAGCAGAGTGTTTTATAAAGATTTAGTGGAACATGCACCCAGCCAAAATGACTGGTACTGGTAGATTTCTGCATAGAGAATCATAGAAACCCAAAAATCATAAAAGCTGGAATGGAGTAGCTCCAGAATAAATCACTCAAGGCGGCTTTCAGAACCTGGCATGTTAGGCAGGCATGTTACTAAGGGCTCGATGGTCAGACACAACCAAACCATCACAGGCTGACTCTTAAATATGGGAACCATCCGTTATCATTCACTGGCAGTGTTATTCCATAAATTCAGTGGTATTTTATGTAATTTTAGAGAAGCTGAATGAACCTTATTACAATCCCTTATTTGAGGAAACAGGAGTCTATAGTAAAGTGACTCATCCCCCTTGGACTTATGGTCAATTTCAAATATTTGGATGTTCTACAGTATCTAGCTCAAAATGAACACTGAAAAAAATTTTCAACTAGTAAATATATGAAGAATTGAATGGACGAATATAGGTTGAGCTAGAGCTAGAACCCAGATTTCTTCTTCTTCAAACCAAGGCTTGTCTCAATGCTGATAAATCAGGCTTTCCCAGCCAGTCATTTACACACCAACATCACACTTTTTGCTACATTAAATTAACCATTTAATTAACATCTTTTTAAAGAATTACTTTTAAGTAGGTGCCACACCCAGCATGGAGCCCAGCATGGGGCTTGAACTCACAACCCTGAGATCAAGGCCTGAGCTGC
>CM053604.1:99896256-99909376 GCA_028646535.1 Procyon lotor
GTATGATATCCTGTTAAGTCTAGTTTTGAAATCAATTTTCAACAAGTATGGTATATTCTTGACTCACCAAATTTAGGACAGCACTCATTCTCCAATGAATTCAATAACCTTTCAAGGGGAAAAAATAGGTAAAAAGGAAAATGTGAGTTCTTATTTAGGAATGAGATGAAACACATTTTGCAAATTAATGAGCTTAAAGTATCAGGGAACACACCTGGTTACACTTGAAAGTTATCAAAATGCCTTCATTTAGCATATTTCACTTTAAAATATCCACAGTATGTTTAGAACTCTCTAATTAAGACAAGTTAGAGGTTTCATGTTCATGAGACTATGTCAGTCTGGAACATCAAAATGATTTTGGAAGTTCTCTACTATTTATCATTTCTTCCTCACATGATACATTGCTTAGTAACAATAGTCTTCAATTTGGAGTTCCCCATTCTCTATGAAGAGTATTTTAATTTTATGCCTTTACTTGGATATTATATAATATTAATATATGCATATCCAAGATAACAAGTCTTCTTCTAACAATCAAATATTTCTGTGCAATTTCAGTGGTTCCTATTTCTATGTATATGTTTGCCTTACTCAGAAGAAGGGAACTTTTGTGGTTAATTTTAAACCATTTTTTAATTGAAAAATATAATGCAAATATGGAACATTGTATAAAAATAAATGTATAGCCTAATGAATGCTCACTTCATGACTAGTTTGCTAAAATTTCAACTCTCTTTTTATATCCACTTGGGTGTACTGTTCTTTTTTGTCACATGTTTGTTATTTCAAGGATTTTTCTATACTCAAGGGCAAATCTTAATTATCAGCAACACTGTTTTATTAAATTTGCAACATTTTGTGATTGATATATTGCTCTCTAACTTTATGGTTATCTTTGATATGTTACATTTTTTGAGATAATTTGTCTAAAGACTTCCTTCAAAGTCTAATTATCTTACATGGTATGTTTGGTTCCAGAATTTTTAAAAAGGTAAATACACTAATCATATTTTACTTGATGACAGTCACTTTCATGCATCTCTAAAATGGCTTCAGCATCCAAAATAAACCATAGTTTTTTTGTCTGTTTTTAAAAATAGGTATTGTAAGTGTCCTTTTATCTGTACGTTTCTTTCTTCTTTCCCCCAGTGCAATTTATTTTCTTTTTGTTGCAGAAAAGGGCTTTGTTTTTTGTTTTTGTCTTGTTTTTTTCTATAGCCACATTTTGCTAATTTTGTCCAGGTGGCAGATTTAATATATTTCTCTCTGCCCTCTGTATTTCCCCATTAAATTGCTACCTTATAGGCTTGGTCAGGTCAGGCTGCACTTTGTTTTCCTTTTTTTTTTTTTTTTTTTTGCAAGACTCATAGATTCTTCTTCCATCAGGAAATAAATGTTATCTAATGGGTTCTCTTTGTGATATTAGTGCTCTAGATGAGTGTTTCTCAACAGTCCCTTTCATTATACCCCATCCCCAGAGCCTTTGAGACATTATTTTCCTCATCATACCCTTCTCTTATGAAATTGTCTTTTGTGAAGATTGGAAAACCATTATTTATTCAAGTATTTATCAGAACCATCCACACTCTCTTTCCTTTCCTCCTGGGACTCTGATGACACAAAATGGCATTGCTTTTGTCATCTTTCATTCCTGAGGTTGGTTGGTTTTTTCCCCATCGCTTTTCTCCCTGCAGTTTAGACTGAATAATTTCTACTGAGATTTCCTCAAGTTCACCAACTCTTTCCTCTTTCATCTTCATCCTACTGCTGATTCTTTGCAGTTTTATATCTCAGTTATTTCTTTTTCAGTTACAAAGTTTCCACTTGGTTCTCATTTGTAGCTTCTGTTATGCTGCTTATACTCTCAATTAATAACTTCTGTTTGAGGATTTTTTTTAAAGATTTTATGTATTTATTTGACAGAGAGACAAAGCAAGAGAGGGAACACAAGCTAGGGGAGCAGGAGAGGGAGAAGCAGGCTTTTTGCTGAGCAGGGAGCCCGATGTGGGACTCGATCCCAGGACCTTAGAATCATGACCTGAGCTGAAGGCAGGCGCTTAACAACTGAGCCTCCCAGGTGCCTCTGTTTGAGGGTTTTTAATGATCGCTCATTCAAGTAGTTTCTTTTTTTGTTTTTTTTTTTTTTAAGATTTTATTTACTTATGACAGAGATAGCAAGAGAAGGAACATTTAGTTCATCTGGAATTGAGTTTTATTTGTGGTGGTCAGAATCTAATTTCATTTTTTATATGAATAGCCAATCTAATTAGAACCACCATCATTTGTCTTTTCCATAGTATAATAACAAAGTTATTATACCAGGGCGCCTGAGTGGCTCAGTTGGCTAAGTGTCTGACTCTTGACTTCAACTCAGGCTTGTGAGATCAAGTGCCCCCACATTGGGCTTGGCACAGGGTGTGGAGCCTGCTTGGGATTCTCTCTTTCACTCTCTGTCTGCCCTTCCTCTCTCTCTTTCTCTCAGAAACAAAACAAAACAAAACCCAAAAAAACAAAAACAAACCCACAGCAATAACAAAGTTATTGTACCATTTACACATTTAACAGTCTTGACTAGTTCTTTTCCACAACCTGACCAACACTTTTTTTTTTTTTTTTAAAGATTTTATTTATTTGACAGAGAGAAACACAGCGAGAGAGGGAACACAAGCAGAGGGAATGGTAGCGGGAGAAGCAGGCTTCCCGCCGAGCAGGATCGATGCGGGGCTCGATCCCAGGACGCTGGGATCATGACCTGAGTCGAAGGCAGACGCCTAATGACTGAGCCACCCAGGCGCCCCCCAACACTTATTTCTTATCAGACACCTTTAGCATATACCAACTTTCAAGTACAGGTATTCTCTAATTTTCTTTTTGTCTATTCTTGTGTCATTCCCACATTTTAAAAAGTTGCTTTTAAAATCGAGGGTGGCTCAGTGAGTTAAAGCCTCTGCCTTCAGCTCAGCTCATGATCTCAGGGTCCTGGGATCGAGCCCTACATCGGGCTCTCTGCTCAAAAGGGAGCCTGCTTCCCCCTCTCTCTCTGCCTGCCTCTCCGCCTATTTGTGATCTCTCTCTCTCTCTCTCTCTGTCAAACAAATAAATAAAATCTTTTAAAAACTAAAATAAAAAATAAAATAAAATAGAATTACCATATGATCCAGCAATTCCACTTCTGGATATACACCCAAAAGAACTGAAGACAAGGTCTCAAAGAGATATTTGCACACATCATATTCAGAATATCATTCACAATAGCTAAAAGTTGGAAGTAACTCAAGTTTCCATCAGGAGATGAATGAATAAATAAAATGTAGTATATACATACAATGGAATGTTATTCAGTCTTAAAAAGGAAGGAAATTCTGACACATGCTACAATATGGATGAGGTTTCAGGATGTCATGTTAAGTGAAATAAGTCAGTCACAAAAGGATAAATATTGTAAGAGATTCCACCTACATGAGGTCCCTAAAGTCGTCATATTCATAGAGACAGAAAGAATGGCAGTTGCCAGGTTCTGGGGGGAGAGATAAATGGGGAGTTGTTTTTAAATGGGTATAGAGTTTCAGTTTTGCAAGATGGAAAGTGTTATGGAGACTGGTTGCATGACGATATGAATATACTCAACACTACTGAACTGTACACTTTAAAATAGTTAAGATGATAAATTTTTTTGTCTTATGTATATTTTTTCTATTTAAAATTTTTAAAAAAGCCACTCTAACAATAACAAAAAAGATGCTTTTAACAGTTCTTTGTCTTTGGTGTTCTGTAGTTTCATCAGGATGTGTACACGTATGGAATTCTTTATTTTAAACCTGCTCAAGAATAGTGCTTCTTGAATCTGAGGCATTCAAATATTCTACAATCTTAAAAATTCTTAGTTATTATTCTTTGACTACTGCTCACAGCCATTCTCTCTGGTTTCTCTTTTTGACATTAGTTTTAGATAGACCCTGGACCTTTCTTTCTTATTTTCCATTTGTTTAGGTCCTGTGTTGCATTCTAGTACATTTTCTCAAATTATGTATCATATAGTTCCAGCCAAACGTATAGTTCTCAATACTGAAGTGGAAGATTGTTATATATTTCTTAAAAGGATTAAAGCGGTAGGTCAGCAAACTGAACCAGAAGTGAAAAGTCAAGAAACAGGCCGACACAGGCTCACCTCCACAACTCAGGAGAATGTGCCGAAGCCAAAACAATATAGTATTACTACCTTGTACTCAATAAATACTAAACCCAAGCAAGATGCCGCTTTGCGTCAAGTGCTAGATACCAACGAACGTTATCAAGCCAGATTTACATTACATCCCAAAGCCTGGCCACAGCATTTCACACTGCATATGACCTTGAGCAAGGCATTTATTCTCAAGCTTGTTTTTTTTCTGTGGGTTGCTGTGAGAATCAAAATGCGATAAGGTGAGCGAAAGCTCTATATACCAAAGGACTGTTAAGGTATTTTCTCAATTCTAAAATATTCTTAAATGGTCAAGTGCACAATGGATTTAATGATTGGAAAGGATGTGGAGAGGAACAATCCATTAGGGGTGTACTTATGAACTTTCCGATTTGAGAAGTTAAAAAATATGGAAAAGTCTGCTTTTAGAATTGAGGTATTCAAATATTGCACTGGCTTTATCTATTATGTCCACATATGCCCTTTTCTTAAATTTGAATGATTTCCCTCTCCCCCAGCATTTGGTTTTACCAACCTCCTTCCTGACAGCTGTCAGAATTTTCCATACTGGCTTTCTGACCCCAATTTTCTGGCTCCTGCGGAGACCGAAGAGCTGCTTTCTTTGGACTGGCTTTCTCACGCTTAACTTCGCTTCTGTACTGTCATTGGCTGTTGCTTTTACCGGACCCGCCCACAACAGCCTCAATCCTGATTGGATGCCAATGTCCTTTTGTTATGGCAAAAGGTGGATCCTGGGGCTTTGACAAAGGACGATTGGGGCGTCGTACAGCTAATGCGCAGGCGTGCCTTCTTGAGCGGGGATTGGTGGGTGACGGGGGCGGGACGGGGCGGGGCAGGGCGGGACTCCCGACACGGCGCACGCTCTGTTGGCGCAGAGGGCGGGGCTGCCGGTACCAGTTGGTCCAAGTGTTGGGGCCTGAGGCGTCTTCCCGTTCCCTCCCACTCCCAGCGCCTTCAACCGGCAGGTGAGGGCCGCCGTGGGCCTCAGGGGCCTGGCCCCGGGCGACCGGAGTTGCGATCTCGGTACAGCGCCTGGAGGGCGGGGAGGGCTGGACGCGGCCCGGCGCACCAGGCGCCGGGGAATAGCGGCCTCGGGCCTGGGCGTTTGGTGGGCGCCTCAGGCCAGACTCCCCGTAGAACCCCTGCGCGTCCTCTTCATCTTCTCACGACTGTGCCCAGGGGTTCCTTTGGGGAGGGGCCGCTCGCGTCCCTGAGGCGGACACCCGCCGCCTTCTCCCGCCTCTTCTGAGTCGGAGGCCGCTGTCCAGCCTCCCGCCTTGAATTGGGACTGCAGAGGGACGTTTGGGCGGGATGGGTCTGGCACGCTTGGACTAGCCCGTGGCTGCTCTGCCGAGAGCCCGGGAGGTGGGAGAAGACGCCGGGGCGGGGAGGGTGGCGAGCGAGCGGTATAATAAGGGCTGGCGACAGCTTTCCTAGCGCCGAAAGGAGCTCCCCGGTTAGTTTCTACTTGGGCTTCCCTCAGGGATCCTGCCGAGCAAGTTTTGGGGAGTTAGGATTGAAAGGAAGAAAGAGAATGCCTTTCGAAAGGCAGGACTTTTGTTATACAATATATCGATTCCACTACTATGACGTAACAGTGTTAAGGACCTACTGTGCTATGTCCCCGGTGCTGTCTGTGCGTGAAGATCCAAAGCTAAGCCTGTATATTCTGTGGCTGTACTCCTTGATTAAATTCACTATAGCTAGCCACTATAGCTAGCCATTCCCTGGGGGTCTAGCTTCCATTCCAATCCTCATCTGGCCAATCAATTCCTTGTGGAATCTGAAACTGGATTTATCTAGCCAGAACAATGCAAAACTTCAACAGGCCTGAACAGACAAACCAAGTTGAAAGTTGATGCGGCTTGAATAGAATTAAATTTATCTTTAGTTGCTTAGTAAAATATCAAAGGAATTTAACACCAAAGATTGCAAAATATTTGGCAAACGTAGATTACGGCTGTATTTCCATTATACAATGGAAAAAACGGGGACTTTATAGTTACACCTGCTTTCAACATCTTGATACAAATGTTGGCTGTGAAGTCTAAGGCAGATCCATAGCCTTTCTGAGGTGTAGTATCCACAAATAAAAGTCACAATGCCACTTCTGTTGATTTGATGAACTAATAATATATGTAAAGCATTTAGTATATTAATCAACAGTGACATTATTTTAGTAGTGTTGTTCACTAGTAAGTGGATGACATGAAAATCAGTTTTAGATGCCAAAAAGTTGAGTGGTTGAGGTTGGATGGGTATCAGGAAAAAGTCTCAAAATCTTAGGTCTCTGAGGTGAGCATACCTGTAGTGGTGTGATGGAAAAACTAACCTAGTGATCTTTGCTCTGTCAGAGACTACTTCTGTGATTTTGGGTAAGCTGTATTATCTTTGGCCTCGGTTTGTTTGTAAAATGAAGCAGCTAAACCAGACGATTTTACTAAAACTTCTTTTTGTGGCCTGAATTAGAGCCAAAAGATAGAGAAGATAATAGCTAACCTTATGAGGTACCATTGCAAGCACATTATATTATGAGGTACATACTTCTGTCCTCATTTTACAGATGAGGAAACTGAGGCTGAGATGTTAACCTTGCTTAAGCTTCCAGAGCTTATAAATAGCAGAGCTAGGATTTAAATACAGGTGATATAAATTTATGTCCTTTATCACTGTGCTAAACTGCTTCTTAACAGTGGTACTATTCAGGTTACTGTACGAGAAGGTAGAGGTCTCCTTTGGTAAAACAGTAGTCTTCGATCACAGGTGTGTAGGCGTGGAAAATGGGTCCATCCTAATGTTTGTCACACTTCCTGACCATTGTTCTCTCTGTACTTTTTGCTTCCTGGACTTAAATTATCAAAATAATTCTAGATTCTCTTCTACCCACCAAGGCTAGATGAAGATAGGCACCAGAACATACTATAATTTGAGAAAAACTTTTAAGATGCAACCTAGGTTTAGGTCAGAGTTGACAGATCTTGGAGAACCATATCCATTTCGGAGCAAAGGCAGCTTTAGGATAAACAGATCAGCCTTAGCACCCCACACTCATTTCAGTGTCCTCATGCTAGAGATACTTTGGTCTGGATTTTCTTTTTCTTTTTTTTTTTTTTTTTATTAAGTAGGCTCCATTCTCAGTGTGGAGCCCACTGCCAGGCTTGAAGTCAGGACCCTGAGATCAAGAGTAGGATGCTTAACCACCTGAGCCACCCAGATGTCCCAAAAATTAATTCTTTTTTTTTTTTAAGATTTTATTTATTTATTTCTCAGAGAGAGAGAGATCACAAGCAGGCAGAGTGGCAGGCAGAGGCAGAGGGGAGAAGCAGGCTCCCCACCGAGCAAGGAGCCCGACGCCGGACCTGATCCTAGGACCCTGGGATCATGACCTGAGCTGAAGGCAGCCGCTTAACCAATTGAGCCACCCAGGCGTCCTCCAAGAATGAATTCTTAAAAGCACATTTCACATGAAATTGAATTGATGTGATAGTACATGTAGACTAAGCAAAAAGTTTTATAGTTGAAAAACTTAGTCTAGTATTAAGTGCATATTATGACATAGTACCTGTGCTAATGTAGACATTGTGAGGTTTGAGGATTGACCCTGTTTTGAAAGAAAATAACATCTGTGGCTAAAATACTTTGATATAAAGAGCCCAATGAGCCATCTGATCTTCTAAGATAAACCAGTTTATCACTCTAAATTTACTGGAAGACCTGGAATATATACAAGAATAGCATTTTGAGGCGAGCCTGTTTAATCACATCAGAATAAGAGAAAATTACTATTTGTCTTTGTTGTTGTTGTGCAGAGGCAGCCAACAGTGCTGTTGTCTGCTTCACTGAAGAGCCATGAATACCCTTTTGCCCAGGGCTGCCACATAGAGTTGGGCAGATTTTGCACCATACAATCCTGGAGGTACAATTTTACATAGACTGTGATGTGAATAGTGTTCTCTTGGTTGTTGTGTATCTCTTAGCACTGTCCTTGTGCCCACTGGGCTTTTGTGCTCCTGCCTCCACCCCAGTCTTCAGTGTGTGTTTCTAAGCTTCATCTTCCTCTAATAAGCCCCCTCCACTCCATTTTTCTGCCTTTTTTTCTTTCATTTTTTCAGATGAAGTCAAACTGTTGATAAGCCATACAAAGATTTTCCATTGTTTGGGTTACATGTGGCCAAAATTTTAGAAACTGGCCTCATTATTACATTGATCAGTTTGGAGCACTTTACTTTTGTAGAAGACTTTTTTGGTTAATTTTAGTGTAAGACTGAAACATAGACAAAAGAAGTAATCCACATCGCTATACTAAACTTGATTTCAAGGTTGCATTGATTTCATGATTATCTGTGGCTTTGCTTTTATATCTTATAACTGTTCTCAGCTGTCATGAAAATTTTGTTTTAGCTATATTCTTAAAAACACTAAATATTAGAATTTTGAAGCACTTCTTGTGTATTATTTAGCAGGGAAAAGAGCCAAGCTGCAGGCTGTTGTTGCTAAGTAGTCCCAAGATCACTTTTGCTTTTGGCTGTTGCATCAGAAAAAGTTTATATGTATATTACATATTATGTACATATTATGTATGTATAATGCAGATGTAATATGTATAGAGTATATACATATCTTATATATGTGTGAACTTTCTCTGAAGTACAAAGAATCTGAGGATTAAAACCATGTGAAAACAATTTGAGGGAGAGCAGCTCTAATGCTTGATAAGTAGAAAGATGCTAGAAGACTCAGAGTAGTAAGCTTTAGTTCAATTTTATACCATTTGAAGCTAGTTAAGTCTTTAATAATGCTTCATAAAAGATGTTTAATGTCTTTCTTCTTTAGACCAACAAGTGATCTCTTATTTCATAGGTAGTTTATACATACATACAGTGAGCATTTTATCTCCATGTTCATGCCAGTATCCGAAATGTCACACAATTTTGTTAACTGAAACTATGAGGAATATTCAATACACTGATAACTCTTAGGATTCTGGTTCTAGAATGTAGACATCCTTGTTCAGTAGGATCTGGGTTCTACTATATAGCATATAGAGGCATAAGAATGCCATGGTATAGTAGGTGCTCTATAAATAATTTGTTATAAGAGTAATAATATTGACAGGTCTAAATTGCTTCAGTGAGTAGATTAGATTGCTTACAAATCTGTTTCAGTAATAATCTGGTTTATTTAAAAATCTTGAGCACACTGAATAGGAAATGAATGTTAGGTATAGAGCAAAACATGTTTCACAGGAATTTTATGCTTTAATATTTTGGAAACTTTGAAAAAATATTTTTAGAGAGAGCACACCTATGAGTGAGGGGGTAAGAGAGAGAAAGGCTCTTAAGCAGAGTTTGTGCTAATTGTGGAGCCCAACGCAGGGCTCAGTCTCATGACCCTGAGTTCATGACCTGAAATCAAGAGTTAGATGCATAACCGACTGAGCCACCCAGGTGCCCCAATATTTTAGAACCTTTTACAGAAACAATAAAATGTTAATATTTATTTACTTATATATATCCTATTTAATCTGTTTTAACCATAACCAGGAGGTAACAAGTTGATATTTTTCCCTTTTTCCCATTTTAGTGTTTCAGATAACTAGTATTTTTCTCTTGAACTTTATCAATAAGGAGTATTAAACAGCATATATAAAGTAATACTTTAAAAGGAAAAATATTTTTAAGAGATTTGTCTTCATCCCTATCATCATCCTGAACATAAGAGTTTTTTTCATTTTGCTGTTCTCTTTATTTGTATTTATGTATATTTTACATAACTTACATCAGTGCATACACAATTTTGTAAACATTCTTCCATGTTATAGTCATCATAATTACTTTTAGTAGGCACTCCTTTAGAAACTAAAGTAAATAACGAGACTCTGAATGGACAATTTATGTTGTTTCCAATTTTGTGGATTGTTAAATAAGTTTGAAGATTTTATGTATACAATTTTTTCCTTCTTTGTAATTTTCCTTAGGCTAAATTTCCAAGAGCAAAATTGCTTAGTAAAAAATATTTAAATGTTTTCATGAGCATGATTACCATACTGCTTTCCAAGAAGATAACATATTTAAAATTTCTAATATTTTGTATTTGTTCTTCCATAACTTTGATCATTTTCTTTTTTTAAAATGTACAGTGGTATTTTATTGCTATATGTGTCTGTTTCTAACTTTCTCTTATTGCAGACCATTCATCAAGGATTTTGTACCCAGGGCCCAAAAGCTTGTTAACCGAGATGATGAATGCCGACATGGATGGTATGTGGTTTATTTTCCTTTTTGTGAGTTCCTGGTTTTGTGAATGCTTTTAGCTTAAGCAGTGGAAAGAACAGAGAAGCAATATTTAGAAGGCTTGGATTTGGTTAATTTACTTATTTATATCCTCTCTAGTTCTATAAAGGATTGATAATGACAAAACAATTTATCTTCACTTTGGTGTCATTATCTGCCATGTGGGCATCTAACTTCTTCCTTTATAGGCCTCTTAAGTCAAGTAAGATAATGGATATAAAACATTTTGCATATCTTTAAATGCTACACTACACAAATGGTACCTAATGTTATTAGTAAATCTGAATCTTTATATTACAGCAGTGGATGCTGAAAATCAGGTGGAACTGGAGGAAAAAACACGACTTATTAATCAAGTGTTGGAACTTCAACACACACTTGAAGGTTAGCTTCCAGTTTGTAGTTTTCTTGAACAATATCCAATTAGTTGAAACTGTAAGCATTTGTTTTGCTAACTTTTCTTAGCATGCCCCTCCCCCCCCCGCCCGTTTTAAAAGTATAAACTTCAAAGTCTGTTTCAGTAGTTTCTGTTCCCTCCTCCCTGCAGCTTTGGCTCTTGATTTTAAAGAACAGATGTGCTTCAAAAAGAAAGTCAAGTAGTGTTCCTGTGCATCCCTCCAGGGTTAATGTAATGCTGTTTATTACATGAGAGCCCCTTAAGCCCCTGCATTGCGATATTACTAACTCCACTTTAATAAGGCGTATACTTTATGTAAAAACTTGAAAGTTTTTACTTTAAAATTAGTGTTTTAGCTTCAGAGATTGAAAGTGAATTGGTCTGAGTTTTTTCATTTTCTAAATGTCTTGCATGAAATTAATACTACCACTGAAACAGCTTGGTTTTTGATGAAATTAAGAGGTTCTGCATTATTTGTTGTTTTTGGTTTTTTTTTAACAGTAGGGTCAGCAGATTAAGCAGATTATGTCATTTCACTGGCTTCCCATTTCACAGTTAATAAAAGCCAGGTTACCCTCTGGAAGTCTGTTACCTCCTTTTACCTTTCAGAGTCAGTCATGTCACACTCTACGCCTCATTCATTCTACCTCAGACACTGACCTCCTTGCTATTCTTTGGGCAAGTTTCTACCGAGGGTCTTAGTAGTTGTTGTTCTCTGTTTGAATCTTTTTTCCTTAGGTTTTTGCATTCTGTATGGCTCATTCCCTCATTTCTTTTAGGTCTCTGGTCACTTCCCTCTACCAGAAAATCTCTGACTATACTATATAAAAAGGCAGCTTCCTTTTGCTTCCTGCAACTCTTACCCTTCTTTTTTCTCTTGACCCCTACTTGGTTGGAGCCCCCCAAATACACATGTGCCTACGTGTACATTAAAATGTAAGCTCTATGAGGGCGAGGACTTTTGTTACTGCTGTCTCTGGAATAGTGCCTGGCTCTTAAAGGGCACCCAATACTCAGTTGTTAAATGAATGAATGGAAGTAATGTTTTATTTGATTATTAAGAACTCTGTCTTTTGAATTTCTTGCTAATGTAAAAATACAGAATGTTCAATTGCTTGGAAACTGACCTTCTATATCCAGTGTATAAATTGAGTTGTATTCACCTGCCACATTTTCTTAAGCATTTCTAACAAAGATTTTTTTTAATGTTGATAAGACATGAACCAAAATTCACATTTTAAAAACCAAGTTTGTGTCTTATGGAAATAACCATTTTAAGAAATTACTCAACAGAGATGCCATTTACCAACATTTAGTCTAATGTTAAATCTCTTTTTAAGAATTTTAGCTATTAACTTGCATTCAGTTTAGTTTACCTTAATTTTCTAAAGTTACCTGAATTTAAAAGCAGCAAAGTAAACACTGTGTTATCTCTTTTAAGAATGAATCTTAAGTCTTTTATAATATGGAGTTATTGCCATCATTTTATTGATACTGGACTTTTTTATTTTTAAATATAGACCTCTCCGCAAGAGTAGATGCAGTTAAGGAAGAAAATCTGAAGCTAAAATCAGAAAACCAAGTCCTTGGACAATATATAGAAAACCTCATGTCAGCTTCTAGTGTTTTTCAAACAACTGATACAAAAAGCAAAAGAAAGTAAGGGACTGACATCCCTTCTGTTTTATGGAATTGCTGCTGATCTTTTTTTCTTTAAAACCTGGGCAGATTTAAAAAGTTATAGTACTTTTGTTTGTGGCTTAATTGAATATTTATGAAGATAATGTCAGATCTAGGCAAAATTAAGAGCATAACGGAAGACTTCATGAGTTTGTGTATAATATGTTAGTCTATGAAAATGTGCAAATGTATTGTGGAGACTTTATAATTAGAAATGCATATATTTATGAAACTTGAAAATGAATGTTTTATCAAATTTGCTTTGATTTATAGGTTTAGCACTGTCTTCTATCTATAATAATAGATAAAGACATAGGCATAGTAAGAGATACAAGAAAATAACCACCGTGTTGTGAAAAGTGACCAAAATCATGTACTGAACGCACAGCTTTATGTACCCTGTCCACCATGTTGTGCCTCTTTTCCATTTGCTTCTTCCTTCCCATTTCCCTTCCCCTAAGGAGAAAATTGGTTTTACATTTGTAAAAGTAATTTTAATAGTTAATCATCTGTGAGAGTAACCTGAACTTGAATTGTTGAAACTTA
>CM053604.1:99918088-99942268 GCA_028646535.1 Procyon lotor
TATCATAATTAAAGAGTCTAGCCAACAAGAAGGTCTAACAATTGTATATATTTATGCCCCTAACATGGGAGCAGCCAATTATATAAGCCTATTAATAACAAAATCAAAGAAACACATCAATAATAATACAATAATAGTGATACAATAATAATAATACAATAATAATACAATAATAGCCACTGTGGAAAACAGTTTGGAGGTTCTTCAAAAAGTTGAAAATAGAGCTACCCCACGACCTGGCAATTGCACTACCGGGTATTTACCCCATAGATACAAATGTAGTGATCCGAAGGGGCACCTGCAACCCCAATGTTTATAGCAACAATGTCCACAATAGCCAAACTATAGAAAGAGCCCAGATGTCCATCGACAGGTAAATGGATAAAGAAGATGTGGTACACACACACACACACACACACACACACACACACACACTGGAACACTATTCGGACATTGAAAAAAATGAAATCTTGCCATTTGCAATGACATGCATGGAACTAGAGGGTATTATGCTAAGCAAAATAAGTCAATCAGAGATAGACAATTATCATATGATCTCACTCATATGTAGAACCGAAGAAACAAGGCAGAGGATCATAGGGGAAGAGAGGAAAAAATGAAACAAAACCAAACCAGAGAGGGCGACAAACTGTAAGAGACTCTTAATCATAGGAAACAAACTGAGGGTTGCTTTAGGGGTGGGGGATGGAGGGAGGGGGTAACTGGGTGATGGACATTAAGGAGGGCATATGATGTAAAGAGCACTGGGTGTTATATAAGACTGATGAGTCACTGACCTCTACCTTGGAAACTAAAAATACATTATATGTTAATTAATTAAATTTAAATCAAAAAAAGAATCACTTGCTCAGTAGAACTCCTGAACACTGAGAGATTTATTTTAAGTTTAGGTAAATTCAATTTCTTTACCTTGACTTTTCTTGGCCAACAAAATGAAGCAATCAATGCTACTGGAAGCCCTGCTGTCACAAAATAAACGAGCCAAAGCCACGGCCGCTCTTCGGCAGCTGCCATTAATTGTTTCAATACACCAGGCTATAGAAGAAATAAGCATAAAAATGAAATTCAGATTTTATAAACATTAGGAAATACTGCCTACAAAAAACCAACTTATTTTACATACGTGCTATATATTAAGGAGTGATAGACTTGTAGGCTAAAAATATTCTATTTTCCCATCTGATACATTGTATAATTTAAACTTTATTAGCATGTATCAAGTAGTAGTAGAAAATGTGTTACTACATAGATAGAAATCACTAACCTATCAGCAAGAATTATGATAATTTTATTTTTTTGGTAAGCTTACGGATAGAACTACTCTTTATGATGTATCATCTCCCTCATTTAGAAGTATGGAATGCTCAATAACTCATTCTGGTTCTGTACTTTTAAAGAACTTATTAATAAGATCAACCTGGGAATTATGGTTTTCTTTTTTTTATTCAGAAATTTCACACACAACCTTCAGTGAGGAAACTGTTTCTTTCATTAAAATAACATCTAAAATCATTAAATGATTTTAGATCTAAATTTAAAGCATTTCAAAATGAAAACCTCTTTACCTACTCTTTTGATGGCTTTTGCTAATGTCCAAAGAAACCAAATGTAAGGTATTCTTCTTTACAGTAATTGATTTTAAAGATACATTAAGATTTGAGTAAAAAAAAATACTGGAATTCAATTTAATAATAATAAATTTTAAGATCCTCTCTACTCCTCTAAGTGGAAAATAATTAAAATGAATAAAAAATAATATTTATATTACTGCTAGGCCATGAATTGACAAGGTGACCAGGATATTAAGTAGTCTCCTTATAAATAGCAAGTTATTGGGCAATTAAATCCCATTATACTATCATAATTTAATGAAGACATACGCATATATATATATGCATATATATATATGTATATATATATATATTCCATTATACAGTTCATGATGAAGGTGTATCATAATATAGTAAAGCTAAATATTTTATCAACAAATTTATTTAAGTATGTTTAGTAATTATTGCATATTTATTTACCTTTTAAGGGCCATTTGTATAACCTATAACCAGGACGAAGTCCTATGACTACTCTATGGTAAATACTGTACCTCATTAGCATTTGCTACCATTATTTTCACTCCCCAACCATCTGCGGCCCAGCGATCTGCTATTTCCTTTTCCGAACAGATAATAAAATTATCAAAGTAGATATTAGAGGTCATAGACCAAAGCTCTAAACCAAGAGCACGGAAAGAAGTCAGAAGAAATGGATGATCATCTTCAAAATAATCTGGATTAGGAATTTTTCGAGGACTCCAGACTCCCTGGAAAAAAATAATAAAGAAAAAATAATTTAAAGACATTTTCAGATAAAATAATCTAATTTTTCCCCCAAATATGTTTATTTTTTCAGTGTTACAAGATTAATTGTAAATGCACCACACCCAGTGCTCCACACAATACATGCCCTCCTCAATACCCACCACCAGGCTCGCCCAACCCCCCACCCCCACCCTCCAAAACCCTCAGTTTGTTGCTCAGAGTCCACAGTCTCTCATGGTTCATCTCCCCCTCTGATTTCCCCCCATTCCCCTTTCCCCCTTCCCTTCCTTCTAAAATAATCTCATTATAAATGCTATTGAAGAAGTCACTTTGTTGATGGGGCACCTGGGTGGCTCAGTTAAGAGTCCAACTCTTGATTTTGGCTCAGATCATGATCTCAGAGTCATGAGATGAGCCCCATGTTGGGCTCCATGCTGGGCACGCAGCTTACTTGGGATTCTCTCTCTCCCTCTCCCTCACCCCCTTCCATCTCTCTCTCTCTCTCTCTATCTACCTCTCTCAAAAAAAAAAAAAAAAAAATAGAAGTCATCGCTGTTGAATGAAATCAGCAGTACTAATTGGAGAAAAAAGAAAATGTTAATTGATACTAACTCATTAGCAAGTCATTGGAAATAAAAACTTAGTTCTTCTCATTCTGTACACAATGTTCTCTATGAATAAAACTAACTTTAAACTGCAAAAACAGGCAAAGGGAAAAATCCAACACACACAGAAAATTGAGTAATTAAAAATTTCACAAGTGAGTGATACTATTTTAGAAAAGTTTTCTTACATTCAGTAAAGTTATTCAAGGCAAGAAGTCATCAATATTACACAAATCAGAGAGATCACTGTATGATAAATATGAAGCCACTCCTTTTATTTTTTTTTTAGTTTTTTTAATAAAGTACTTTTTTCTAAGACTTTATTTATTTATCTCTTGAGAGAAAGAGAGAGAGAGAGAGAACACACACAAATAGCAGGGAGGGGCAAAGGGAGAGGGAGAAGCAGACCCCTCACTGAACAGGAAGCCCAATGCGGGGCTCGATCCCAGGACCCTGAGATCATGACCTGAGCCGAAGGCAGATAGGAAGCCACTCTTTTTAATCTATACGCATGACGGGCATCAACCAATTAGTCATGGTTGAACCTCAGAAAAAAATTCCACATAAAAGTTCCATTAGACCTTAAATGATTAAACTCAACCAAACCAAAAATTCGACAATATGATTATGCACTCACTCCTCCACCATCTATGTCTGTTCTGTACCAGGCACCACACCAGATGCTAGGGACAAAGTGACGATAAACAGAGACATGGTCCCTGGATTAAATTTAAAGTAATGAGGGAGACAGACATTCAACAAAGAAGTTACCAAAATACAGTCTGTGGTAAATGCTATGAAAAAACAACTATAGTAAACAAATGGAATAAAATGAAATAAAAACTATAGTAAACAAATGGAATATATAACTGCATCCATATTAGAAAATGTCAATGAATACTTTGATAAAACTACTGGGTTAAATGAATGACATAGAGATTTCTACCCAAAAATGTATAATCAAAAGATATCTAATTCATATTTTTAAAAAATCCAAAGTTTAATAACACCAGAAAATAAGGAGCACATTAATTAAACACAGGCATTAATTACTAAAATGTACAATGTGAGGTCTTCTGACCAGAACTCCTTTCTTATGTTTAATTCTAAAATAGAACTTGATTTCAGAGTGATCATCAACTACTAGGGAAAAATACAGGACGTAGGGATTGATCTTTAGCTCTTAATATTATCCCCCCAGAAAATTACATAAAGAATATTTTACTATTTTTTTAAAGTAAACTCTATGCTCAATGTAGGGCTTGCACTCAGAATGCAGACATCAAAAGTCGCATACTCTATGGACTGAGCCAGCCAGGTGCCCCAAAATACTTTACTTTTTAAATATAAATTAGTTGGAGTCTATTCTCCTTGACTTGTTAAGATAGTTAATGCACACTATGACAAATCAAATTTCTAAAAGTTAACATAACATTATCAATAACTAGATATGTAATGGAAGTATCACCGCATTTTAAACTTTACTGTGGAACTGTAAGAAGTGGTTACCTGATAGTTAGGATTATCTATCATCGGCGGTCTCCACACTCCTTTGTATTTGGGGTTATCTATCAGGGGAGGTGTCCACTCACCACACCCGATTCGACATGCTGGATTAGAAATACGAGGTGCCTCCCATTCTCCATCCATGTCTTCATTCCTTAGGAAATTAGAAAAAAATTCAACATAAAAGTTTCACGGATAAATATGTGTATCTACATGTTTACAGTGACCTCAAGTATAGTAACCTCAAGTCTCTCCTGTCAGTCATATGAACTAGTAACAAAGAGCAAGTAAGACATGTAGGAAATTGACATGTGAAGATGAAGAATGTTTACCAGTCATTAGGTTTTTCAGCATTAGGATCTGGAATAAATTTTGGTTCATCATCAAGCCAGCCATCAGGTTTAACAACGCTTAAATCTTCTATTTGGGCAGGTTCACTTTCATCCCTGCAAATACAGTATTTTGTGCCAAGTATTAATTATTCAATTAGTTTAAAATGCATATGTTTATATGTGAAAGTTTAAGAATGCATATGTTAAAAAAATTCTTAAGATACCAAGTCATTTCCTATCCTTCTGTCTTTGTGCCTACGACCACCCCCATCTCTCATCGACCAAAATCTTCTGCTAACTTGTCACTTTCTTGTATATATGCCCTGTTGTGCTCTATGCACACACATATTTATATACGTTTTTTTAACACAAATGATAGCATTCTATACAGAATATGTTTAACATTGCTTATGTTCACTTAAATACTCACTCATTCATCAATAAACACATGCTGGAAGCCTACTATATGCCAAGACAGCTCTACAAGCTGTTTTATACACAGTTCTAATAGCTGTAGAGTTTTCTAATTCATGGATATACCATAATTTATTTAACCCACCTACTGCTGAGGAACATTTAGTGTTTCCAAAAACATACTATTACAAATAATGCTATAATGAATATATCCTGGAATATATTAGGAACTAATACAAAATTAGCTCTCTGTCAGCTATATGAATTGAAAACATTTTTTCCAGTTTCTCATGTATTTTTTGATATAGTTATGATAGGTAGTTCCCTTTCTTTCTTTCTTTCTTTCTTTCTTTCTTTCTTTCTTTCTTTCTTTCTTTTCTTTTCTTTTCTTTTCTTTTTTAGATTTTATCGATTTATTTGACAGAAAGAGACACAGTGAGAGAGAGAACACAAGCAAGGGGAGTGAGGGAGGGAGAAGCAGACCTCCCACTGAGCAGGGAGCCTGGATGTGGGGCTTGATCCCAGGACTCTGAGATCATGACTTGAGCCGAAGGCAGATGCTTTATGACTGAGCCACCCAGGTGCCCCATGGTTTTTCTGTGCCATATTCAAATAATTGCATTTTCATGTAGTTGAAATTTATTGATATTTCTTTTATGATTCTCAATTTTATGTCATATTTGGAAATGTCTTCCCTACTTCAATATTATTTTTTTAACTCTCTATATTTAATTCTAGTAATTTTGTATTTTCATTTAAAAATAACACTTAGAAAACAAATTCTAGAGTATATAAGCATAATCATAGTAAGTATTGAACAGAACTACTAATTATAATTTTCATCTTTATGGAAAAGTAGAAATTTTTTTTTTTTTAAGATTTTATTTATTAGACAGAGAGAAACACAGTGAGAGAGGGAACACAAGCAGAGGGAATGGTAGCGGGAGAAGCAGGCTTCCTGCCGAGCAGGGAGCCCGAAGTGGGGCTCGATCCCAGGACCCCGGGATCATGACCTGAGCTGAAGGCAGATGCTTAACTGACTCAGCTACTCAGGCTTCTCTCATTATGATTTTTCAAACAAACCTAAGTAACAAAATAAACTCAAATAATCAACTCTCTATATGTAAAGACTTGTACTTGCCTGACATCAATATTATCCGGGGTCTGTCTGAGCTCAGAGTAACTAGAGTTTAAAATTTAAGGGAGCATTTCTTTTAGTAGTTTATAAAACAAATTCTAACATGTATCACCAATCAGAAAGAGGTTGTTATAAGCAGTTTCTCTCATTTAAGGGCAAACTTATTTCTCAGCCTTACTCTTTATGAGTAAATAAACATGAAACAATGTAAGAAAATCCACATGGAGAGATGTAGTCTTACCCTTTGTGAAAAGTATGAATTCATGAAAGTTATGCATTAATAAATGACTTTTTATTAATTTTTTAAAAAACCATACAGTTCTTCCTACTTTGTAAAAGCTGCTTCCCTATCATACTATTTGCTTGAAAGCAAAGACATTTTTATTACTAATCAGTGTCTCTCTTTATCTACAAGGGAGTTAACAAGTAAACACTTTTGGTTATCCAGTACTACTTAACTCTATTTCTGGGCAGGTAGTAACCCCAATGCTTACAAACAAACAAGAACTTGAAGAAATAGGAGCAGACATTTTCCAAAATGAAGCAGAGAGAAAAAAATTGGTCATGAAATACTGCAAACAGCTGTAGTAACAGATCTTCAAAATACATGAAGCAAAAATTAACAGAATTCAAAGGAGATACAGACAAATCAGTCATCATAGTTAAAGATTTTAATATTTTCTCAGTGAGAGAACAGACTGAAAACCAATAGATATACAGAAGCTTTCAACCACACTGATGTAATTGACATGTGTAAATTTTCTGACAATAGAATTAAAAGTTGGGAGTCCAAATGAAAATTATATCTGGGAAATCCCAAATAATTGCCACCAAAGCAACACATTTAAAAAGACATGGATCGGGGGCGCCTAGGTGGCTCAGTCGTTGAGCGTCTGCCTTCAGCTCAGGTCATGATCCCAGAGTCCTGGGATCGAGCCCCACGTCAGGCTCCCTGCTCTGCGGGAAGCCTGCTTCTCCTGCTACCACTCCCTCTGCTTGTGTCCCTCTCTCGCTGTGTTTCTCTCTGTCAAATAAATAAAATCTTTAAAAAAAAAAAAAAAAGACATGGATCGAAGAAAAAATCACTAAGGAAATTAGAAAACAGTATGAACTGAATGTTCTTGTAAATGACATATATTTGTGAAACATAGTTAAAGCAGTGTTTAGAGAAAACGTACAGCTACTTCTATCAGAAGAGATTTTCTAACTTAATAAGGCCGAAAAAAAGAAGCAATAACTTGCTTCAAAGTAAGAAGAAGGAAGTAAATGACAAAATTTTAAAAAGGTCAATAGAGGAGAAAAACTAAAACAAAAGCCAGTTCTTCAAAAAGATCAATAAAATTGATAAACCTCAGGGTGCCAGAGTAGCTCAGTGGGTTAAGGCGCTGCCTTCAGCTCAGATTATGATCCCAGGCTCCTGGAATCAAGCCCCGCATCTAGCTCCCTGCTCAGCAGGGCATCTGTTTCTCCCTCGCCCTCTGCTGCTCCTCCTGCTTGTGCTCTCTCACTCGCTCTCCCTCTCTCTCAAATAAATAAAATCTTAAAAAAAAATTTTTTAATTGATAAACCTCTAGTTAGATACATCAAGAAAAAACACAAATTACCACATTAGAAATGAAAGAGGAGTCATCAGTACAGATCATTATAGACATTAATGATGACAAGAGGAGTTGAAACAATTAAGACATATGTATTTTTAAAAAGTGATCTTGGTTTAGATCTCACACTACATACAATTAACTTAGAACAGAGTTTTAGGCAAAATTATTTGTCTAGAAAAAAGCACCAGTCTTTGCGGCATTCATTTGGGCAAAGATGTCTTAGGTAAGACACTAATATCATGAATCATCAAAGACAAATATTGACAAACTGAACCTCATGAAAATTTAAAACCCTCTTCTCTATTAAGAAAATTAGGACAATCCTCAGAGTGAGAGGAAATAACTGCATGATGCATATCTATATTAATTGACTATTGCTGTGTAAACCCCAAATCCGGGGGCTTAAAATAATGTTTATTACTGTGGTTTCTGAATCTGGGCACCCCTTCCTGGGTCCTCTGCTCAGAGTGTCTGACAGGCTGGAATCAAGGAATGTGCCAAGACTGCAGTCATCTCGGACTGAAGCAGGCAGCTTCTGAAACAGGTTCCCATAATCCCTGCCTCCTGGTTCTCATGCCCACGTGTGCTCTCCGCTCCTTGTGTGTGGGTTGGACCTAAGAACTCGCTACTAATGAACAGAAATTACTGATAGGATGTTACTCCCAAGATTAAGTTATAAAAGACCATCTATTAGTTTCCTAGGTGCCGTAACAAAGTACCACAAACTTCAGTCTTAAAATGACAGAACTCTGGAGACCAGAAGTCAAAGTTCTGACAGGGCCGTGTTCTCTCAGAAGGCTCTAGGGGAGGATCCTTCATTGCTTCTCCTTAGCGTCTAGTGGTGCTGGCAATACTCAGCACCCCCAGGGGTGGAGATGCATCAGTTCAATTTCTGCCTCAGTTGTCACACGGTATTCTCCCTATGTGTATCTGTCCAAATTTCCCTCTTCTTCTAAGAACACCAGTCACACTGGATGTAGGGCCCATCCTACTTCAGTATGATCTCATCTTAATTATATCAGCAAAGATCTTAATTCCAAACAAAGTCATAACCATATGTTCTGGGTAGATATGTATTTGTGGAGGATACTGTTAAGCTAGTATGAACTGTGACTTCTATCTTCTTCTACCCTCTCTTCCCGCGCTTTTGCTCCCTAGAAGAGAGCTACTATATTGTGAGCTACACTACGGAGAGGCCTAGATTGCAAGGAACCAAGGGAGGACTCTGGCCAACATCCCGCCAGGAACTGAGGCTCTCAGTCCAACAATGACAAGCCAGCCCCTTGACAAACATAACCCTGCCAAAATGCACTTGAGGGGGATCCACTCCCAGTTGAGCCTTTAGATGACAGCAGTCTCAGCTGACATCTTTTTTTTCCCCAAATATGTTTATTTTTTCTGTGTTCCAAGATTAATTGTTCATGCACCACACCCAGTGCTCCATGCAATACGTGCCCTCCTCAATACCCACCACCAGGCTCCCCCAAACCCCCACTTCCTCCCCTCCAAAACCCTCAATTTGTTGCTAAGAGTCCACAGTCTCTCATGGTTCATCGTCCCCTCTGATTTCCCCCCATTCACCCTTCCCTTCCTTCTCACAATGCCCTCCATGTTTTTCCTTATGCTCCACATGTAACTGAGACCATAAGATAGCCACTTTGGAAAAGAGTATGGAGATTCTTCAAGAAATTAAAAATAGAGCTACCCTATGACCCTGCCATCGCACTACTGGGTGTTTACCCCAAAGAAGCAGATGCATTACAAAGAAGGGCCACATGTACCCCAATGTTCATAGCAGCAATGGCCACAATCACCAAACTGTGGAAAGACCAAAATGCCCTTCAGCAGATGAACGGATAAAGAAGATATGGTCCGCATATGCAATAAAATATTATGCCTCCATCAGAAAGGACGAATATCCAACTTTTGTATCAACATGGACGGGACTGGAAGAGATTATGTGGAGTGAAATAAGTCAAGCGGAGAGAGTAAATTACCTTATGGTCTCAGCTGACATCTTAATTGCAGCCTGTGAGAAACCAGAGCCAGAAGACCCAGCTAAGCTGTTCTCAGATTCCTGACTCACAGAAACTGTGAGACAATGTCTTAAGCTGCTAGGTTTTGGGATAATTTGTTAAACAGCAAAATTTGTACCTAATACCTGTCTCCGGAATACAAAGAACTTCCATAACTCAATATAAAAAATGACCCAATTAAAACAAAAAAATTGAAAAGATATTTGATCAAAGAAATGATATGAACGGCAAGTGAGTGAAAAGTTGCTTGACATGATTAGTTATTAGGGAAATGCAAATTAAAACTACGTTAGATATCACTATAAACCTTGTAGAATAGCCAAAGGAAAACAATAATGAACATAATATCTAAAGATCAAAAGCTACAAACTTCTAGCTATCAAATGAGTAAGTCCTGGGGATGAAAGTATACCATATGACTACAGTTAATAACACTGTATTGTATATTTGAAAGTTGCTAAGAGAGTAGACCTTAAAAGTTCCCTTCACACACACACACACACACACACACACACACACACACAAATTTGTAACTGTGTGGTAACGGATGTTAATTACACTTAATGTGCTCATCATTTTGCAATTTACACATATATCAAGTCATTATGTTTTATACCTAAACTAATACAATGTTATATGTCAATTATATCTCAATAAAAAACAGGTTAATATCAAATGCTATACATGTATAAGATCTATAATTCTTACTTAATATTAGTGCAAATGCAAAATGGTATAGCCCTTTGGAAAAATTTGACAGTGTCTTAGAAATCTAAACATATACTTACTGTATAATCCAACAATCCCTCTCCTAGTCATTTACCCAAGAAAAAGGAAAAATTATGTTTACACAAAGCCCTGTCCACAAGTGTTTATAATGGCTTTATTCATAATTGCCCCAAACTGAAATCAACCAAAATTTCCATCCATGTGTGACTAGATAAACAAATTCTAATAAATCCCTACAAACCCCTAAAACAAAACTAACTACTCATAAAAACACAAATATGGATGAATTTCAAAACATTTCTTAGTGTGGTATATTATATTGATTTTCAATATTAAATTAACCTTGCAATCTACTTGGACAGCAAATATTGTCCTTTTTATATTTGTTGGATTCTAATTGCATGTTGTCTGTCAGATTTACCAAAGTATAATTTTCATTTAGGCTAGTTCATTTATTTTAGATATATAGTTCTATGTGCACAGATGTTGAACATAAGGCTATTTTAAGCCCACTAATCATTAATTGAAAAGACTATATAAAATATGCACAAACATATATGATAAAGATTGAACTAGAATTAAAATTAAAGTGTTGGTGCTTTAGATTCCTGGAATTCCAGCCCCTACACACACACACACACACACACACACACACACACACACACACAGAGCAATGGAAACCTACAAAAAATAATGAAAAAGGTAAGAAAATTAAAAATTATTAAAATCAAAATTAACATACTTAGAAGGCAAGGATATACAAAAACTATTTTGGTTTTATTTTTTGGAGAGGGAGAGACAGAATCTTAAGCGGGACCCACACCCAGGGCAGAGCTCGATGTGGGGCTCAATCTCACAACCCTGAGATCGTGACCTGAGCTAAAATCTAGATTCAGATGCTTAACTGACTGAGCTACCCAAGTGACCCTACAAAATCTATTTTAGGAAAGTATTTCACCCAAAATAGTCAAAATAAACAATTTTAATGTTTAAAAAAGAATCCTTTACTGATTGTAAACTTCCCTATATGGAATATCTCATTACTGAATAACACCAACTAATCTTCGCTACTGAATTCTTCACTTACCAGTCTTCCGGTTTGACAGCAGAAGGATCAGGGATTTTAGCTCTTTCATCCCATTCATCAGGCTTTTCATCACTGGGATCTTCAATTTCTTTGGGAGGATTGATAGGAGGAACCACATCTTCTAGTAGGCTTCCTTGGTTTACAACTATTTGATCAATTAATACTTCAAATGTGTCATCTGGATTCATCACTGAAGACCAATTTTAATATATTACACTTATCATAATGACTGACATTCTAAAGATAATCTCAGTAAGAAAACTATATTTTATGGGTGAATTTTTTTCTCAACAAGAAATCGAGGAATTACAATGTATTAAAAATCAAAATATGCTAAGATTACTAGGTAGAATGTTTCTAAAACCAAAGATAAAATTTTAACTTAGGTAATAATAAGTTAATGAAATGCTCCGTTACTTCTCAAATAAAGAATATCTAATAGCTAGCTCAGTTTGGGACTCTCATAACCAGCTTCACTTTTTTATAATTATAGAGTGCAGTAAAATCTTCTTCAGTATTTCAAAATAACTTTTTTGAAACTATCTCAAACTTCAAAAATTGTAAATGCACTATAAAAACTTTCTTAAAAAAAAAACAAAAACTTTTTTCATGAACCACTTGAGAGTAAGTTACTGACCTCAGTCACACACATCACCCCTGTATGTTTTAATGTCTATTTCCTACAAACAAGGACATTCTCCTACATAACCCCAATCTAGTCACCAAAATCAGGAAATTCACATTGATATATGACTACCATTTCCTAGAAAGTTTTAAAGTTCATTGGTATTTCAAATTCAATGATTCATACACTAAAGTGTAAAATATCTTAAGGTTGATTGAAAATATACAAGCTTACACTTATGTCTGTTTGGAGGTGAATTCCAGGTGAATTGGGT
Organism: Procyon lotor; assembly: GCA_028646535.1. NCBI lineage: Eukaryota > Metazoa > Chordata > Mammalia > Carnivora > Procyonidae > Procyon > Procyon lotor. Next base: position 99,930,772 of record CM053604.1, read on the forward strand.
GAACTCTAAAAGTTCCTAAGCCAAAAGTTTCACAATGAATAAAAGTTCTCTCCTCCTTCTGTAAACTTGGGGGCGGGGAATCACTGGGTAAACTTTGTATCTTCGGGAAGAATAGGAGATAAAAATAGATGCCTAACATTTGCTTTCTGTAAGCTAAAGAAGTAGGAGCTGTCAACGAATGTCAGGATCATCCTGACTTAGTAAGTGGGCTACCACCTTCTGAAGAAATAGTTCTGAAGCAAAAACAATCTCCAGAGGTTTCAGTCACAACATTATACCAAGTTACTTAGAGCAAAATCAAGTACTACAATCTATATACATACTCAAATAATGCAAACACTGCTTTCTCCCTTCTCTTTTCCTCCAATATTTCCTCTTCTATTATAGCTGAGATTATAAAACTAAATTACTACACAAAGGAAAAAGTCAAGATTTAAGCACAGCTAAGAGTAAGATCTTAAATGTAAAAAAGTACTAGATTCTTCCTGATTCAAAAAGAGGTATTTCTCAAGAAAAATCCTGAAAACAATATGCTGAATAAATTTTGGAACTGAAATTTTTAAAAATTACATTTAAAACAAAAAGCATGTGACAAATACTCGTATGTGAAAAGACATCTTTTATCTAGAACTATACTAAATATTTTATATGAATTTACAGTAATAGGCCTTGGATTATAAAACCTTTTAAGGTACTCTGTAAGGTTCTTAGAACAACTATAAAATGATGTTATAAAAATACAATAGTAGTACAGAAAAGTTTTTAAAAAGTCATTCAATAATCCTAGTACAACAAAGATTTTGTGTGTAGTAGTAAGAATGCAAATGTTTACGAGTTAGACTTGAATTTCAATTCTAGTCCTATCAGTTATTTTTATTTCCTAGAGCAAGTTACTTAACCTAAATTAAGGTAAAATAAAGAGAAACTGCTCACCTCACATGATGGTTCTAAACAAAGTATCTAGCACAGAGCACAGTATGTATCTGGTGACTAATGAAAATTAGTTCTTTTTTTCTAGTTTTTCTATTTGCATAACTTGTCTGATGGCCCCTATGATGACGTGACTCCACTCTGAATCTCATTTTCTTTTGATATTTTAATATTATAAACATTTCTCCCTGTTGCTAAACACTTCCACAGTTACCATTTTTGTATTGTATACAAAATTCCTACTGTAACATTCAGGTTGCTTTAAATTGCCAGTATATTTTTACACATAGCTCATTTTCTTCTGGATTATTTTCTTTGGATAAATTCTTGAAAATGGAGAATTGTGGTTTCAAAACACATAAACTTATGGTCTTTGATATATTACACGAAGTGGCTTTTTGCCAAGTTTATACAAAGTCTAATGAAATTCATTTGTCCTGTTTTAGTTAGAATTTCTCATTATCTCTACAGTTTATGTTCCCTAAAGCATCCAGATCTATCTTCCAATTTCAGAAAAAGCTCTTTACTATCAACGCTGACATTAAAAATAAAACTGGTCATTGCCTTGGCAGACAACATGAATGTTTCTGCAACCGCAGTCTTTGGAAAGGAAACTGAAATACCTTAGTCCTCGACAGAGCTGTCCTGTCAGGTCCTGACATGCTGTGATTTTAAATAATCATGGACACATCAAAGCTCTGTAACCATCCATACTTGGGAAAAGGAGAAGCAATCCCTTGTAATGTTCCTCCCGCTCAATGTCTACAGAAACTCCTATTTACTAAAGTAAAGCTAAATGTGTTAGTACAATGGTTGCTCAATACCTCCTCTTTCAAAGTTTAAGTGTGTGCCACAACCACCATGAGGAAGGATCTAACAATAATCACAACTGCTGGTAAAGTCCAAGCTTCTGAGCTTGGCATCAAGGACTCCTTCCTCTTTAATCTTATTTTCCAATCTCCTGTTCTTACAGCACCACTAATGTAACAGCACTTAAAATATTCCACCCTTCTCTATTTCCCATGTTCTATCTACACTTCGAGACTAGTTAATATATAATCTCCTTCACTAAGTTCTGAGTCTCCAAACTGGAAGGGATATTGCTTTGAACTCTTACCTCATCTGTACTTCACATATGGCACTTTACTTTCTACCTGCACTACATGCATTATAATTATCCTGAAAAGATAAGCCTCCTACAGGTAGGTAGGATCCATCTCTGTTTCTCCCAAAGCACCTGCCATGAAAATACCAGTAGTCAGTGAATATTTTTGAATTAATGAATCAATTAAAAGGATATACCAAGGGTGTAAAGATGAGTCTTCCTGTCTGTAAAGAACTTTTTAAGGTCTACATCTGGAGGTTTGGCATGTTTCTCTTCAAAAACTCCTGTTTTAGGATGCTTATGTCTGAAGATAAAATGAAGTTTATAATCTTCTCCACATTTATCTGGTCCAAACATAATGGTATAGGATGTTTTATCATAAAAGTTTTCCTTCAAAGAGAGAGGTGTTGGGATTAGTCCAGAATCAGAGCATTTAATGAATTTTTCTATTCTATTCAATCAGGTAGAGGTTATAAACATGTATTAATTGCTAAATTACCAAAGAATTATTTGACACAAGTGACAATAAAGGATGCAGAAAAAGACAATTTTCTTTCAAAAGTAGATTTTTTAAAAAATACACATGCTACTTCCTTCCTAAAAATGTAGAAGAGAAGCTGAAACCACCTTACCAACATCGTAATAAGCTTTGATTACTTGATATAAATCTGTACTATTAATATTTTGTTAAGTAAATTAAGCACAGAGAAAAGCATACTCATGACTTTTTAAGACTACAATGATGACCCATTACTTTTATTCAAGAGGACACCAAAAAATGACCTTCCTGAGCACAGAGTGAAGAGAGATTCAGACACAAACACAGACACAGAGACATGCTCCCTGTGTTACTACTAGTAATTTCTCTTTATTTGGCGTGGCCTATTAGCTAAAAGCATGGGATCTGCTGTCAGATCCCAGGGTTCAAATCCTACCACTGCCCTTAAACAGCTGTACGTGGCCCTGAGTGAATTTCTTAGCCTTGGTGTAGTCCTGTTTCACTACCTTTCAAATATGGAAATAATAATAGTACCTACCTTGAAGGCTTCTCTGAAGATTAACTCAGTTAATCAGATTACATGCTTAGCAAAATACCTAGCATTTAACTTTACCATGTCATTATACCTTTCAGTCATGGTCACCTTACAATACCCAAAACAAGAGCTCAATATGCACTACAAATGGGTTCTCCTTTAACTAATTCTAAGAATAGTGACACGAGTCCTTTAATCCATGTCTCACGGCCCATGCATAGCCATGTAGGCTGATAAATATCTCACTGCGGTCTCATTTATCTCATGTCTGTCATATGCAGGAGCCCTGGGACAGCCCCGGCATGAGAACGCTACAAGAAGTGTCTCCAACCTGATACGCTTGCTTCATTCTCAAAACATTTTTAACCCCGTTACTTTATGCGGACTCCCAACTCCTGAAGGGGCCCACCTTTTTTATTTGGTTCTTTGGCCATTTCGTTTTACTGCTTTGCTCTATTATTTTACTTCTCCGAACAAACTTATGTTTCTTAATTTGTAAAGAAAATAACTCTCGGCTGATCTTTCAATGACATTTATAAGCACCATGTTATTTTTTACTCGTAGACATGGCAAACTTTATTATGTGGCTAAAGATTACAAATCTGATGCCATCAAGTAACACAGCTGTGTATGAAACTTGAAGGCACACTCTGAAAGCTATACATACTCAGGCTGGTTAAAGATTTTTGTTAAGGTTCTTTTTGATTTCAGTTGAAAATAAAAATTTCAGTTTTCTCAATTACTCCTTTAAAATATGAACTCTAATAAGGTTTCTTAAACATCAAAATATCATACCAGATTCAAACCATCAGTGTCTGCTAGGAGTTTAATGTATGCACCTCCACAATCAATACCATCTTGAAAATTTACTTCATATCTAAATGAAGGGAAAAAGAATCATACTGCTGATAAATAAAAAAAATTACTAATTGCTCTTCATAATTGAATGTATCACTCTCAATTCATTTAAACGCAAATGTTTTACATTACCAAAAAGCTCTTATAAAGTATATCCACAACATATAGGGAATAAGCCGAAATGCTTTGTCTATGCACATCCTTAAAATATGAAAATTAGAATGATTATGATCAACTATAGAAAAGCCAACCAACTTGTTGAAATAAAACTGCTGAATTAAGGATAATATACTTTAAAACCATAATAGGAAACTTCAAATTCAGATAAGGTATACACTATATATATTTCTTTACAAACTGAAAAATGAAGATTATGAGGACCATAGCTACAGCAACAGATTTCTAAGAAATGGCTGATAGTTCTTAGATATATCCAGTTCATTAATTTGTATTTTTATTCAACTAGACCTAAACCATATTAAATAACTTATACATTTAATTAAATAACTCCAGCAAAGAGATTTTATAATCTCAGTCAATAACCTGGAGTATTTCAGGCCTTAACAGCCAGGAATACAGAAAAACAACTGAAGGAGCAAACTGATGGGAGAGTTTTTTCATGGATTTGCAACAATGTGTAATTTTCAGCAGAAGATTTTCTTGTTGTTTTGTTTTTTTAAAGGAAATTGTCTTGTGTAGGCAATAGATAGAGATATATTGAGAAGTATTTAGGAAAAATTTTTGGTAAATTATTGAATTACATACGAAATAATCAATGAAATAGCCTTTAGAGTAAAAAATGATAACCAAAATGGTTGTGATTCGGTTTCATGAATTAAAAGAGATAAAAACTAGGGGCCCCTGGGTGGCTCAGTCGTTAAGCGTCTGCCTTCGGCTCAGGTCATGATCCCAGAGTCCTGGGATCGAGCCCCACATCGGGCTCCCTGCTCAGCAGGAAGCCTGCTTCTCCCGCTACCATTCCCTCTGCTTGTGTTCCCTCTCTCACTATGTTTCTCTCAGTCAAATAAATAAAATCTTTAAAAAAAAAAAAAAAAAGAGATAAAAACCAGAGAAGCAACAGGAACCCTGTTTTAAGGGTTTAATTTTAAGAAAGGACTGCAGTTTAAAATGTTTCTAAACAAACAAACAAAAAACCTTTTGTTTTACAAAAAACCTTTGTTTATACAAAGGTAAAATCAACAAAAAAATAGCATACAAAACTCTGACAGTTTGAACCCAATTAGTGTATATATTCTGCACCGAAAAAGAACAAAGGAAATACAGTAAAATTTTAAGTGATTGCCTGAGTTGCCAGATTATGGTGATCTTTCCTCCTACTTTCTATTCTACCTGGTTTCTCCAGAAGTCGACAACCAGGGTTACCAGCATGTGCTTTGGAGCCAGAGGGATCTGAGATTTACTCTTGATTCTGCCACTTACTCCAGTGACATCTAGGGTAAAGCCAAATTATTCAAGCTCGAGGATCTCAAAGGATTGTGATGCTTAAATGATACCATTAAAAGCGATGGACAGATACCCAAAATGTTAGCTTCTGTTATGATCAAAAGAAAGGGTTTGTTCTTTTTCATTTTTTAAATAAAGGACAGTTTGTTTTCCTCAAAGCCTTGGGACTATTTTTATTTTAAGCGGTAGCCAACAAAGAAATTTTTTCTCATGGAACATGTTTTTATAGACTGTAAAATAAAAGAAATGGTGCACAGTGTGAATTAAAGGTAAAGGTTAATTATTTTAGGTAAACTAAAATGATAGTTTTGTTAGAGATGATCAATGGATAAAGGGTTCTGGGAAAAGTAAGAACTGAAAAAAAAATGTTGTAAACTGTCCCTATCAAGATGAGCATAGCTTTGAGGTTAGAATATGCCTAGACCCAATCATTATGTCTATTTCTTCCATGGCAAACTTCCAGAGTTTTCTAATCATTAACTTGTGGCTAATGTAAATAATTCATAGTGGATTAGAGATCAGTGAAATGTGTCATATTGCTCAACTGCTGCTATTTCTTGGTCACAGAAAGAGGAGGGCATGAAAGACATGTGGCAACCCTATTTTCTGAGAGTATCATTCCCCACCCTGTCCTATGAAATAGTAATTATCGTGTGTGTGTGGGGGGGGGATTCTGTGGTCAAATACGTCTGAAAGACACAATACTGAAGTCTCAAACAGGTTTTTGCATGTAGAACTTTTCTCCAAGTCTAAATGGGCAAGCAAATATGCTCCCTTATGCCTACAGTGAGGATATTCTTCATTTCTAAAACTTCTCATAATGCATACTAATATGTACACAATTTAGGAAAAACAGCTTTAAAGTTATATTATGAATCCATTGCATTTATAGTAGTTAACATAAAATTTATTTATCCCATTTTATCAATTTTAAGAGAAGACATTCACTCTCCTTTGAGTTGTTTTTAAGCATAGCAAAGTGTATCAATCCTGCTGTTCAATTCTTCTTGGCCTTCCTCTTTTTCAGGACATAATTTCACAATTACTTAGTAATTCTTCTAGACTTATCCAATCTTTGCCTTACTTGCCTATCAGTGATTTATATCTTCTGAAAACACTAAATTTGATTCATTTACTCTGAAAATACACTTTCTATTATTTTTCTTTACCCCATTCTTTAAGCCACAAAGGGATAAAATACAAACTGATATTATATTCAACTAAGTTTCAACAGAAAAATAGGATTACCTTCAAACGTTCAATAAAAAAGAAAAGCCAACCCTGATATGACGACAAATATTATCAAGCTCAAATATTAGTGCCAATAAGTACTTGTAAAAATATTTTAAATTTGTTAATGGTCATATACTCTTTGACATTATTTAAAATTTTAAATTTATTGACATGACAGTGCAACTAAGCCAAAGCAACACAAGTGAAAAATTAAGCCAAATACACCAAATGCTGTATTTTTTATAATACCTAAAACACAAAATGGCATTTTAGTTATTCTATGCAGGAACATGTTTAACATGGTAACAAAAAAACTGAAGTGGTTCTAGAGTGATATACTTTATTTTTTTTTTAATTTTTTTTCAGTGTTACAAGATTTATTGTTCATGCACCACACCCAGTGCTCCATGCAATACATGCCCTCCTCAATACCCACCACCATAGAGTGATATACTTAACAGTTAATAGTTCTTTGTGTTGTCATTAACTTTGGACAGCAAATCTACTAACGTAAGGGAGAAAATAACATTTATGTATTTCTTTTTCTTTGTTTTTCATTTTAATTTATCAGGCTTTGTAATTGTACTTGTATAGATCTATTTTGCTTTATATCGATTTTATGTAGGTGAATCTTGAAGAATTTATGCCTGATTTTATGATGATATACATGTAAGCAATATCATAATAAAACTAGTTTATGGCGCATTATGGGGGAGGGGAGGGAAGGCCTGTCTGTGAAAACATGTGCCCTTTGGTGGAATGAACACTGGGGGTTATATGCACCTGCTGAGTCACTGAATTACCTCTGAAACTTATAATACACTGTATGTTAATTAAATTGAATTTAAATTTTAAGAAATTAAAAAAATAAAAGGCGGGAAGACACTGATCTATATATGCATACTCTTTTTAAAATGTTTCCTTTGATTCTTATAACTGGTTTAACAGCAACATTTATGGTTCTAATTTGAATATACTGAAGTTAATATCCTCAGAGCAAGGAATTTTAAGAAAAGAGTTAAAATAAAATGGTGATTTTAGTATGTACTTCACAGTCTCTGGTGGCAGAATTTTTTATATTACAGTATATGTTATATAACTTTTAAATCAACCTGGCTTTCCCTCAAAACCTCAGAGGGTCTGTGTGTATACATGCATTGTGTATTTCAGTTAGTGAAACTGAAAAGGAAATCTGGATTTTTATGCCCATTTTATACCCATTGTAGCTGAAGCCAAATCATACAAAACTAATACGAATTTCAGAAAAAGTACTGAAAAATGTAATAAAACTTACTGAACGATCAAGGGTTTATCAGCAAAAATGAAGGGTTTTGCTAATACAGCAGCTATTGCATGATGCTTTGCTCTAGATTTCAGTACCAGGCCTCTGTCACCAGGCACACGGTTCTCTTTCAATTCTTCTATTTCCCATCTTCCTAAAATATAAAGCAAAACAATTAAACTAAAACCCAAAACACTGACTTACAAATTATTTACCAGCAGTGACCTAGAAGATTTTTTCATAAAGGCTGATTTGGGAAAAATAAAACAAAATTTTAAATCAGTGCACAGAAATCAGTTGCATTTCTATACAACAACAATGAGATAGAAGAGAGAGAAATTAAGGAGTCGATCCCATTTACAATTGCACCCAAAACCATAAGATACCTAGGAATAAACCTAATCAAAGACACAACAGATCTGTATTCAGAAAACTATAGATTACTCATGAAAGAAATCGAGGAAGACACAAAGAAATGGAAAAATGTTCCAAGCTCATGGATTGGAAGAACAAATATTGTGAAAATGTCTACGCCCCTAGGCAATCTACACATTCAATGCAATCCCTGTCAAAATGCCATCAATTTTTTTCACAGAGCTGGGACAAATAACCCTGAAATTTGTATGGAACCATAAAAGACCTGGAATAGCCAAAGGAATGTTAAAAAAGAAAACCAGAGGGGCGCCTGGGTGGCTCAGTGGGTTAAAGCCTCTGCCTTCAGCTCAGGTCATGATCTCAGGGTCCTGGGATCCAGCCCTGCATTGGGCTCTCTGCTCAGCGGGGAGCCTGCTTCCCCCTCTCTCTACCTGCCTCTCTGCCTACTTGTAATCTCTCTCTCTGTCAAATAAATAAATAAAATATTTAAAAAAGAAAGAAAGAAAGAAAGAAAGAAAGAAAGAAAGAAAGAAAGAAAGAAAGAAAGAGAGAAGGAAAGAAAGAGAGAGAGAGGAAGGAAGGAAGGAAGGAAGGAAGGAAGGAAGGAAGGAAGGAAGGAAGGAAGGAAGGGAGGAAGGAAGAGAAAAAAAAGAAAACCAGAGTTAGTGGCATCACAATTCCGGACTTTAAGCTCTACTGCAAAGCTGTAATCATCAAGACAATATGGTACTGGCACAAAAACAGACACATACATCAATAGAACAGAACAGAGAACCCAGAAGTGGACCCCCAACTGTATGGTTAACGAATATTGGGCAAAGCAGGAAAGAATATCCAATGGAATACAAGACAGCCTCTTCAACAAATGGTGTTGGGAAAATTGGACAGCAACATGCAGAAGAATGAAACCGGGCCATTTCCTTACACCGCACACAAAAATTGACTAAAAATGGATAAGACCTAGATGTGAGACAGGAATCCATTAAAACCCTAGAGGAGAATACAACTTCTGTGACAAGCCACAGGAATTTCTTGCTAGACACATCTCCAAAGGCAAGGGAAGCAAAGGCAAAAATGAACTATTGGGAGATTTCATCAAGATAAAAAGCTTTTGCACAGTAAAGGAAACCATCAACAAAACCGAAAGACAACTGACAGAGTGGGAAGAGATATTTGCAAATGACATATGAGATTAAGGGCTATAAGATAAAATCTATAAGAACTTGTCAGACTTGGGGTGCATGGGTGGCTCAGTGGGTTAATGCCTCTGCCTTCGGCTCAGGTCATGATCTCAGGGTCCTGGGATCGAGCCCCGCATCGGGCTCTCTGCTCAGCGAGGAGCCTGCTTCCCCCTCTCTCTGCCTGCTTCTCTGCCTACTTGTGAGCTCTCTCTGTCAAATAAATAAAATCTTAAAAAAAAAAAAAAAAAGAAATGGGCAGAAGACATGAACAGATATTTCTCCAAAGAAGACATCCAAATGACCAACAGACAAGAAAAAATTCCCCACATCATTCAGCATCCGGGACATGTCCAAACCACAATGAGATACCACCTCACACCAGTCAGAATAGCTATAATTAACAAGTCAGGAAGTGACAGATGTTGGTGAGGATGGGTAGAAAGGGGAACCCTCTTACACTGTTGGTAGGAATGCAAGCTGGTGCAGTCATTCTTGAAACAGTATGGAGGTTCCTCAAAAAGTTGAAAATAGAACTACCCACGACCCAGCAATTGCACTACTGGATACTGACCCCACAGAGACAAATGTAGTGATCTGAGGGGCACATGCATCCCAGTGTTTATAGCAGCAATGTCCACAACAGCCAAACTACACAAAGAGCCCAGTTGTCACTCAACAGGTGAATGGATAAAGAAGAGGTATATATACACACACAAAATGGACTACTATTCAGCCATAAAAAAAAAGAAAGAAATCTTGCCATTTGCAACAACATAGATGGAACTAGAGGGTATTATGCTAAGCGAAATAAGTCAATCAGAGAAAGACAATTATATGATCTCACTCATATGTAGAATTGAAGAAACGAGGCAGAGGATCATAGGGCAAGAGGGGAAAAATTGAAACAAGACGAAACCAGAGATGGAGACAAACTGTAAGAGACTCTTGATCATAGGAAACAAACTGGGGGATGCTGGAGGGGTGGGGGATGGAGGGATGGAGTAACTGGCTGAAGGACTTTGGGGAGGGTATGCATTGTAATAAGCACTGGGTGTTATATAAGACTGATGAAGCATAGACCTGTCCCCCTGAAACAAATAATAACATTATATGTTAATTAACTGAATTTAAACAAAAAAATTGATTTGGGAAAATAAAACAAAATTTTAAATTAAGAAATAATAACTGCAACTGTACACATGCCTGCTCTTTTTTTCTCCTATCTGAACACGGTTTCATTCTCTTAGCTAAAATTGGATTGTACTCAGACTTTTCAATCAGTGAAATTACAAAATGTGGTTCGTTGTGTGGATGTATCAACACTATATTTTTAAAATGAGATATTTTAAAACTGCATGAGATAAAGGGCATCCTTAACACAAAATAAACAGTTTGTATCAGTTGATTTATTTTTAAATATATGGTACCCATCGGTTACTTTCCTTTCTTCACAAAGGTTATTGTGGGAACTGAGGGGCACCTGGCCGGCTCAGTTGGAAGATCATGTGACTCTTGATCTTGGGGTCCTAAATTTGAAGCCCACATTGGGTGTAGAAATTACTTAAATAAAAAAAAACCAAAAAAAATTTAAAAATAAATTTTAAAAACTTATTGTGGGGATTTAAATTTTATTTTGAAAACTGTGTGCCTAACGAACATTAAATTAAGGCTACCCTTCTCAGGCTAGGCCAATTAGCCCTCAGAACTTTCAACTAAGAATGTAGCAAGCACTGGATAAACACTAAGCTATAATATGGCAAAGCTGAGTTAGCTCCTCTCTGGGCTGGGATTTTCCATGTTTAAAATCAGAAAGCTCCTGAAATTAGGGGCGCATGGGTGGCTCAGTTGGTTAAGGTCTGCCTTCAGCTCAGGTCATGATCCTGGGGTCCTGGGCCTAAGCACCATATCGGGCTCCCTGCTCAGCAAGGAGTTTCCTTCTCCTTCTCCCTCTGCTGCTCCCCCTGCTTGTTCTCTCTCTCTCTCTCTGTCAAATAAATAAAGAAAATCTTGAAAGAAAAGAAAGAAAAGAAAGAAA
>CM053604.1:99942368-99977992 GCA_028646535.1 Procyon lotor
AAAGAAAAGAAAAGAAAAGAAAAGAAAAGAAAAGAAAAGAAAAGAAAGAAAGAAAGAAAGAAAGAAAGAAAGAAAGCTCCTGAAATTAGATTATGGGCTGCAAATGTAAAGTTAGATGGGCTGCCTGTAGCCCAAAATTTGTATGTTGGACTCCTTTTTCTTTTTCTTCTTTTTAGAATAGAGAATAAGCAAATCATATTAATTTGTATAAAATGTTCTAGTTTAAAAAAAAAAAATGTTCTAGTTTTGAGAATTATAGGTATTGCTTATTCCAATGAAACCCAAATTAGCAAAAATTAGCTGTTTTCTCGCATCATACCAACGTGAAATATTTATTAACAGGCACTTATGAATCACTAATACTCTTTATATTACTTTTTTTTTTCCTTCTAAAAAAAACAAAAACAAAAACAAAGCCAATAGTGTAAGAACCTAAACAGTCATGAACCACAGAGAAGTATTTTTTGGTCCATCATTGTGCAGAATTTAATGGGCTTTATAAAATTCATTTTTAAAAGCTCACAGTTTCTATTCCTTGTTCTTTCCCTAATTTGGTTATACTATTCTTCTCTAAAAAACATGAATTCATTTGACATTTCTTTTCTCACATCGATGATAAATTGTATTATCACTACTAAACCATGGTTTCCCCAAAATAAGAGGTCTTTTTTTAAGAAATAACTTTATCTTTAGTATTTTCAGGATATTTATTATAAAGAATTTTTTAAACTTGTCCCTTTTTCCCTTGCAATTATGCACATGTATTAATCAGCTATGAAAAGAGTACCATCTAGCACTTTAATTTTAGAAAACTTGTGACACGGAAATTATTGCTCAATGACAAGAAGTTTTTCCCAATTCCAAATAAACAACAACTTTCTAATAACTGATCATTTAGCCAAATTCTAAACAATATCAGTGAATATAAATTCTGGTGTAAATAAAAAAAATTTAAGATTTTATTTATTTATTTTAGAGAGAGGGGGAGAGAGAGAGCACAAGGGGGGTGGGGGGGAGTGGCAGTGGGAGGGGCAGAGAATCCCAAGCCCACTCCATACTGAGAGCAGAGCCATCTCACCACCCTGAGATCACCACGTGAGCAGAAACCAAGAGTCAGATGCTTAACCAACTGAGCCACCCAGGGGCCCCAACTCTGGGGTAAATAACATTTTAAAAGGATTTCACATGGTTTTATATCCTGAAAGCTGATCTTTTAAATAATTAGTATTTATTCATTGGAAATGAATAAATTTTGAAAAAATTTAAGTAATTTGGAAAATTTAAATAAGTCTACTCCAAATGCGAACTCTATATGCCAGCATGTGTTTTTTTAGGTTTGCTTACTCCTGACAAGCTCAGAATGAGCTTTATTCAAGTGGTACTTGATAGAAGCTGCCATTAACTACTGTGAATAATAAATATTCCTGCAAAAGAATCTAATATTAATCTCAACTAACCACTCTGTAAACAACGCTGCTACTATCAATATTCAAAATACCATTTTCAGGATCTAGAACTTTAACAGATTCTATATTTTTCAAAGTTGTTCTTGAGATGTTGCTAAAAGCCATTCGGAAACTACACTAAATCTATGAGAAAATTATTTTCATGGATGTTTATGTTTAATTAGACTATAGACCAAACTTGAGTGCTAAGAAGTTTGGTTTTTTTGCTTGCTTGTTTGATTTTTAACTTGGAGCTCAAGAAAAAACTCATTTAAACATTAAAAGCCACTTTTGTCTGGCAAGAAATAGAGAAACTCACTTGTAAGATGGACAATATCTTAATTTTAGGAAACTCCATCAATGGATTCTTCTAAAATAACAAATGTGAAACAATCTACCTGAAGTTCTTTAAAAAAGGTAATGTAGTGTAAACATAGTGTCCTTATTTTTAATTATTATTTTAAAATTATTTCTATTTTTAAGTAATCTCTACACCCAACATGGGGCCCTAAGTCACAACCCTGAGGTCAAGAGTCACATGCTCTTCTGATTGAGCCAGCCAGACGCCCCTAAACATAGATGTTTTAAGCAAAGCATTCTGTTGAATAATGTGTGTTTCTATGGGTTTATTTTAGGTTGTGTTACATCTCAGCAGGTTTCCTGCTTCTTTGGGTGAAATTATTCTTTTCCCTAAATGGACTTAGAGAACAGACGCAATAATGCTTGATCTGTGCATATGGTAGAGTTCTTTATGGAGAACGTAAGCACATACAAACCCAGAGGAGTTGCTGGGATAGAGGACACTGCAAAGGAAGACATGCAGGTACCATCTTCATCTCATACTAAAATAAACTAGGAAAAGGAAGTAGACGTTCTACACATGCTGTTATCTCATGTACTGTTCTTGTCATTGTTCCCACGTAACAGCCTGTGAGAGTCTGCATCGGAGGTCACATCCTTGGTCTGAGGTCCTCTGAGAGAGGGAATCCCCATGATCAGTCACCTTGAAAAGAGGCTGATCTTGCTTTAGGTACAACCGAGGAGAAGGCTGATTTTAGACTAGGAGGAGGAAGAAATTCTTTCTTAGAAGAAAAGATGACCCCTGCATACAGGACATTTCTTTCTATGGCTAAGCCTGAAGATAATGCTAGCAGAGACCCAGTGACAGTAGATGTAAGGCCGGGAGATGTGGGCTCCAAGAGGAGCCACGGATCTTATAGCTCTCGTAAATTTCCCCCCATTCTGCAATGGCAAGGGGAACCTTGCCCTCAGCTACAACTTGACGTAGGGGTGCCTATGCTTGAGATGAGACAACAGAGAACAGAAGGAGCCCGGGGAAATACTGCTGCTGGACATGCAGTGACTAAACACAGGGGAGTGAAAATTCAGCTCTTCCGAGTTAGGAAACCAGATGGCAACTTAAGCACAGATCACCCAGGGACTTCCGGAAATATCAAAAGGAGACAAAAGACTGAACATTCTTTTGTGAAGCATGACGGGGCCCCAGACCCCATATACCCTATCTATAGTTAATAGAACTATAATCTCCAAAGTTAGCGAACTCGGGGTCATTCTGGTTTTACTGAATATTTAAATAAATATTTTACCATCATATATGGAAATCTCCGCATCTATATCATCTTTCTTTGCTTTTGATAAGACCCACCTGTAAACAAAGATAAAAGCAAATATGTATCATTAAAACTAAAACCAGCAATTTATAGATATAATGCATATTAGAAATACAAAAAAAGATTATCCAACAGTCACTTCTCATTAAAAAATAAATGCTTAGGGGCTAAGTAAAGATGCCCATATAGAATCCTGCAAGGTTAGAGTTAACTCATATTTGGAATCCACAATTTACTAGTTGTATGATCGTACGTAAGATGTACTAAGCCTCTTTCCTCACCTGTAAAATGGAGATAAAGATAGTACTTACCTACCTATTTGGGACAGTATCTGGTTTATAATAATCAATAAATAGTAACATTTATATTTTTACCAATATTTAGGATGGAACAGTAATTTGAATTTGTCATCTGAAATCAAATTAATAATATCTGTCTTTAGGAATGAAGAAATGGTATAAATTTTTACTTTCTTTTCATAATTTATTTGTATTATTTTCTTTGTATAAATGAATAACTCTTCAAGTTAAACATTTCTATCGAAAACAAAAATGCATTAAGGTACCGGTTTACACTGCCAAATAAAGTACTTTAACATTTTTGTATAGTTTTGGAGTAGAGGTAATTTTCATAGGCCAATAACCAGTAACTTCAAAAATGCTAATTAAATCAAAGAAAACATTTTCTTGAATGAATACTCACCCAGCCAACCTTCCACTATCAAAAGTTTCTGTAAAATATACTTCTCCTATAGGTTGAGGTGTCTTATATTTAATCTAGAAAATAGATTTTTAAAAATCTAAGGTTATTCACCTTTGCAAATATTTTAAATAATCTCACTAGTTAAGAACCTAGTATGTAATGCACACATAAGTTAAATACATAAAAGGTGACATGGCCTCAAAACTTCATGTACTAGTGCAGTAGGTAACAAGAGAGTATCAGAGACACAGTGACAGGAAAAAAAATACTGTTTAAGTGCAAACAGAGAATACACTGACTCCTTCTAACACAGCAGAGATGGGAAAAAATTCTATTAGAGAAGGCGTCATGATACAGCTGACATGGCCTTGAGAGGATCTTAACAGTTGACAATATTTGGGAACACAAATCATTAGAAACAAGAGGAAATAACACGATCCAATGCATATAAGATGAAAACCTTAGCGAGCATGTAGACTAGTTTAAAATTAACTCTTAAATTCCACTATTGGGGGCGCCTGGGTGGCTCAGTCGTTAAGCGTCTGCCTTCGGCCCAGGTCAGATCCCAGGGTCCTGGGATCGAGACCCGCATAGGGCTCTCTGCTCTGCAGGAAGCCTGCTTCTCCCACTACCATTCCCTCTGCTTGTGTTCCCTCTCTTGCTGTGTTTCTCTCTGTCAAATAAATAAAATCTTTAAAAAAAAATAAAAATTAAAATTAAAAAAAAATTTAAAAAAATTCCACTATTGGGGCGCCTGGGTGGCTCAGTGGGTTAAAGCCTCTGCCTTCGGCTCAGGTCATGATCTCAGGGTCCTGGGATGGAGCCCCGCATTGGGCTCTCTGCTCAGCGGGGAGGCTGCTTCCCCCTCTCTCTCTGCCTGCCTCTCTGCCTACTTGTGATCTCTCTGTCAAATAAATAAATAAAATCTTTAAAAGGAAAAATTCCACTGTTACATGATAGAGAATGAGGATACCTTTTGGAGAGATTAGGAACCCAGAGAAGAAAAAGGTTCAATAGAGAAAGCACTGTTGAGCAGTTATCTTCCAAGCACGGTGAAGAGCTCTGTGTCAGCTGCTGTGATGATGGTAATGATGGTGGTGGTGGTGATACGGTGGTCCTTTCAATCCTCGCTAAGACGTCTATGAGCAAAGTGCTATTACTGCACCAGTGTCACATCCACTGTCACAGTTAGATAGCCACAGGCCACCACAGGAACTCGGGCCGCCTGCCTCCAAAGCTCATACACTTACCTGCTGCGCGGTACAGAACATACTGACAAAACAATTTAGAAGATTAATTCATTGACAAATTACCAAGAGATAATTTGATGAATGAATAAGTTTGCCTAAAGTAACAGATCAATTTGGGTCCTTTCTGAATCAATCTCTGTGATTCTGTATATGAGATTTCTCTTCTCAGCCTTTAGGGGAAAGGATGCAGAAGTACTTTTTTTTTTTTTTTTTTAAGATTTTATTTATTTATTTGACAGAGAGAGATCACAAGTAGGCAGAGGCAGGCACAGAGAGAGAGGAGGAAGCAGGCTCCCTGCTGAGCAGAGAGCCCGATGCGGAGCTCGATCCCAGGACCCTGAGATCATGACCTGAGCTGAAGGCAGAGGCTTTAACCCACTGAGCCACCCAGGTGCCCCAGAAGTACTTTTTCTATTCACTGTCTCTACCCCAACCTGAGAGTACCTTTCCCAACTATTTAACGGGGGTGGAAATCAATAATCAGACACAATTCCACATAATTACTGAAGGGTCAAGATTCTACTTCCTACCATTTTTTTTCAAATGTCACTAAAGGCAGTGAAAGTGGCAAGTATCTCCCAATTCCTTTCAAGTATGAACCTTCCAACAACCCTTGTAGGCGCTGTACCTGAGTCAATCAGCAGCACTTTGATCACTTACTTTCTGTAGGTTGCATAAACTAGGTTTTAAAAGACATGTCCTTGTGGAGTTTAAGATTTAAGGAGAGAAAGAATGTTCACCTTAAACAGCTAAACGACACTTTTATTTGCAAACAGAAAACTCTCCAAGAAAGGGAGGCAAAGAAGTCTGTAACAGCTAAATGCTATGGTCTTTAAGAAGCTGCTAGGACAAAACAATCGATCCATTCTTACCATCAAGACTTCTGAAAATCTTCCGATGGTCCCAATATTATCTATGACTATTCCTCAATGTCAAAGTTCTTCTGGGTTGGCAGGGTGTACAAGAATCCCTGCAAGGTTCTTCAGACTCCTGTTAGTGCCCACCTCAAACCACATCCTACCCAGGCTGAGCCAAGACACAGGTGAGCCTTATTAAATGCCTACCTCATGACCACTCCCCTTTCTAATTCATCCTCCTAGATGGCATTTCCTTTCCTCAGAGAAATAAGAAAAACCACTTATTTTACTTCCAGGAGAACTGCAAATTATACTACCTTATGTGCTATCTGAAGAGGGCTGGCAGTGTCAGAAGTAAGATTGAAAACCTTTCAGATAGAAATCCATCAGTCCTCTTCAGCAGTGACAAATTCCTATTTTGACAGTAAAAACCTTCCCTATACTTACTTTGTGATAAAACTCTGCTAGAAGCAATGCATAAATTTCTGTAATACATGGGCACTCTAAAACACAGCAAGAAATTGTTGAGGAAAAAACAGTGTTTTTTCTATTTGTTTACAAAATGAATACTGTTAGAACTAAAATGAATCCTAAGGGTTCGCTCTCCTCTGTATCCCGTAAAGGGATAACTCACAACTCATTTCTCAATAACCTTACCTCTGAGGGGAGTTCACCTTCATTAACATCAATCTCTTCTGAATTTTCATCAAAATCTTCCATCTCAACACCATCATCCATAAATTCTGCATTAATTGAGATGAACAGAAGACCCAAACATAGCCAAAAGCTTTGGAAATGCATACTGATTACCTGTGAAGTTAAAAGTTATCCGTGAAAATAAAAGTTGTGCAAAATATGTAAGTACACTTACAAAGAAACAATTTCTCTTTATTCTAGGCTGGCTTTTAAAACAAATCATTGACAAAATTACGTATATTATACTTTGAACATATAAAAACACAAACATCAAATCCCACAGGACACAGATTTTAGGGCTACCTCCGTGCCTCTATAAACTAAGAGCCAAGGAGCACCTGGATGGCTCAGTAGGTTAAGCGACTGACTCTTGGTTTTGGCTCAGGTTATGATCTCAGAGTCCTGAGATCCAGCCCCACCTAGGGCTCTGCTCAGCAAGGAATCCACTTGTCCCCCACTTGTCCCTCCCCCTCTGGTCCTCCTCTGCGCATACACTCTCTCAAATAAATAAAATCCTTAAAAAAAAAAGAAGGATCATGATTCTCAAATGTTTATTTTTTTATTACAATGTTGCTTAAGTATATATAAACATACACAGTTTCATAATGACGAAACCAAAGTACACTTACATATAAACACCAAAAAAAAAACTAAAGAAAAATAATTTTATCTCAATTTAAAGTGACTGTCTTCTCATGAATCAAATCACAGCTAAAAGAACAATCAGAACTGCAATCAGGTTGACTAAGTTGGATAACATTCTTTTACATTTATCATAATACTTGACTCAATAATCTAGCCATGTCTCTCTTTAAATACTGCAAACTGTCCATTCCTTATTATAGCATTAGAAACCAAATATAATTTGGATGCCACTTGGCAGAAATATATGATTTGTATAATTATGTCTTGCTCTCTTGAAGCAAATTGAAATGACAAATTTCTTTAAGAAGTAAATCCTTAGAGAGAACTCTTAGATCTTCCAGAAAATATCTATAGCTGGGTCTGCTTAAGAAACACTGGATTTAGGGGTGCCTGGGTGGCTCAGTGGGTTGACGCTTCTGCCTTCAGCTCAGGTCATGATCTCAGGGTTCTGGGATCAAGCCCCGTATCAGGCTCTCTGCTCAGCAGGGAGCCTGCTTCCCCCTCTCTCTCTGCCTGCCTCTCTGCCTACTTGTGATCTCTCTCTCTGTCAAATAAATAAAATCTTTTAAAAAGAGAGAAATACTGGATTTATGAGATAAGCAATTTATATCCACCAGAATGGCTATAAGCAAAAAGAGACAATAACAAGTACTTCAGGAGGATGTAGAGAAATTGGAAACTTTATGCCTTGCTGGCAGGAATGTAAGATGATGCCAAGGTTTGGAAGACCGTATGGCAGTTCTTCAAAGTGTTAAAAATAGAATTACTCTATAACCTCGCAATTCCACCAGTAGGTATCCGCCCAAGAACTTAAACATACATGTTTAAAAGAAACATTTTTTATAATAACCAAAAAGTAGAAACAACCCAAATGTCCGTCAACTAATGGTTAAAACAAAATGGGAGCTATCTATACAATAAAATATTATTTACCAATAAAACAGAATGGAGTACTGATATAAGATAGATGAATCTCCAAAAACATGCTGAGTGAAAGAAACCAGTAATGAAACGTAACATGTTGCATGATCCCATTGAAAAGATACAGGCAAATCCACAGAAACAGATTTAGTGAGTGCCTAGGGAAAGGAGTGGGAAGAAAGGGTTCAGGGGTAATGAAAATGTTCTAAAAATGGATATGGTAATGGTTACATAACTCTGTAAATGTATTAAGACCCATTCACTTTCACACATTAAACATGGGAACTTGAAGGTGTACAATGTATTAATAAAATTGTTTTTTCTAAAACAGATTTCTTTAGAAACATCAGATTATAAAAAGCTTTCTTCCATATAGTTAGCCCAAATGATTATAACTCTTTTTTTAAATTCCCAACACCTATATCCCCCATCCACCCACCCAACTCCCCTCTGGTAACCATCAGTTTGTTCTCTACAGTTAAGAATTAGCTTCTTGGTTTGTTTCTCTCTTTTTTCCCCTTTGTTCTTTTGTTTTGTTTCTTAAATTCCACATATGAGTGAGATCATATGGTATTTGTGTTTCTCTGACTTATTTTGCTCAGCATAATACTCCCTAGTTCTGTGTTATTGCAAATAGCAAAATTTCACTTTTATGGCTAATATTCCATTGTGTGTGTGTGTGCGCGTATGTGTATGTGTACCAATATATACCACAACTTTATCCATTCATGCATCAGTGGACACTTGGACTGCTTCCATGGTTTAGCTATTGTAAATAATGCCACAATAAATATAGGGGCACATACAGCCCTTGAATTAGTGTTCTTGTATTGTGGGGTAAATCCCCAGTTATACAATTCCTGGATCATAGGGTAGTTCTATTTTAATTTTTTGAGGCACCTCCATACTGTTTTCTACAATGGCTGCACCCATCTGGATTCCCACCAACAGTGCAAGAGGGATTTTTACTCTATATCTTTGTCAACATTCATTGTTTCTTATGTTTTGATATTAGCCATTCTGATGGGTATGAGGTGATATCTCATTGTAGGTTTGATTTGCATTTCCTTAATGATGAGTGATATTGTGCATCTTTTCCTCTGTCTGTTGGCCATCTGTATGTCTTTGGAGAAATGTCTGTTCAAGTCTTTTGCCCACTTTTAACTGGATTACTTGGGTTTTGGGTGTTGAGTTGTATCAGTTCTTTATATATTTTGGATACTAACCCTTTATCAGGTATGCCATTTGCAAATATCTTCCCCCATCCTGATTGTTTCCATCACTGGGCAGAAACTTTATTTTTATGTAGTCCCAATAGCTTATTTTTGCTTTTATTTCCCTTGCCTCAGGAGACAAAAATGTTGCTACAGCTGATGTCAGAGAGATTATTGCCTGTGCTCCCTTCAAGGATTTTTATGGTTTCAGGTCTCACATTTAGGTCTCTAATACATTTTGAGTTTGTTGTTATGTAAGAAAGTGTAATAAAGTGGTCAAGTTTCTTTCTCTTGCATGTGGCTGTCCGGTTTTCCCAACATCATTTGTTGAAAAGACTTTTTTCCCCATTGTGTATATCATTCCTCCTTTGTTGAAGATTACTTGACCATATAGGTGTGGGTTTTCTGTTCTATCCCACTGATCTATGTGTTTATTTTAATGCCAATGCCATTCTGTTTTAACTACTACCACTTTGTAATATAACTTGAAGTCTGGAATTGTGATACCTCCAGTTTTGTTTTTCTAAGATTGCTGTGCTATTTGAGGTTTTTTGTGGTTCCACACAAGTTTTAGCATTGTTTTTGTTCTAGTTCTATGAAAATTGCTGTTGGTATTTCAAGAGGGATTGCATAAATGTGTAGATTGCTTTGAGTAGAATAGACATTTTAATAATATTTGTTCTTCCAATCCATGAGCATGGAAATGTTTTTCCATTCCTTTGTGTCATCTTGAATCTCCTTCATCAGTGTTTTATAATTTTCAAAGTAGAGGTCTTTTACCTCTTTGGTTAAGTTTATTCCTAGAGGTTTTATTGTTTTGGGTATAATTTTAAATGGGATTTTTTAAAAAAGATTTTATTTATTTATTTGACAGAGAGGAGAGAGATCACAAGTAGGCAGAGAGGCAGGCAGACAGAGAGGGGGAAGCAGGCTCCCCGCTGAGCAGAGAGCCTGATGCGGGGCTCGATCCCAGGACCTGAGATCATGACCTGAGCTGAAGGCAGAGGCTTTAACCCACTGAGCCACCGAGGCGCCTCTAAATGGGATTTTCTTAGTTTCACTTTCTGCTGCTTCATTACTAGTATTTAGGAATGCAACAGGTTTCTGTACATTGATTTTGTGTCCTGCAACTTTACTGAATTCATTTTTCAGTTCTAGTAGTTTTGGGGTGGAGCCTTTAGGGTTTTCTATATATAACATCATGCCATCTGCAAATAGTGAGTTTTTCTTCTTCCTTACCAATTTGGATGCCTTTTATTTCTTTATGTCATCTAACTGCTAATTGAAAAGGACTTCCAGTATTCTGTTGAATAAAAGTGGTGAGAGTAGATATCTTTGTTTTGTTACTGACCTTAGGGGGAAAGCTCTGTTTCTCACCATTGAGTATTGTGTTGGGTGTGGGTTCTCATATAAGGCCTTTATTATTTTGTTCCTTTCTAGACCAACTTTGCAGAGGGTTTTTTTTTTTTTTTACTATGAATAGATGTACTTCTTCAGATGCTTTTTCTACACATATTGAAATGATCTGTTTTTTATCCTTTCTCTTATTGATGTGACATATCATGTTGATTGTTTTATGAATATTAAACCATCTTGCACCTCGGGAACAAATCCCACTTGATTGCAGTATAAGACTTTTTATTTTATT
The DNA here is from genome assembly GCA_028646535.1 of Procyon lotor. Classification (NCBI taxonomy): domain Eukaryota; kingdom Metazoa; phylum Chordata; class Mammalia; order Carnivora; family Procyonidae; genus Procyon; species Procyon lotor. The sequence goes on from CM053604.1 coordinate 99,953,378, forward strand.
TTTTTATTTTTTTTCCCCGAATACATTTATTTTTTCAGGCTACAAGATTAATTGTTCATGCACCACACCCAGTATGGTATAGGACTTTTTAAATATATTGTTGGATTCAGCTTGCAAATATTTTGATGAGGATTTTTGCATCTATATTCATGAGAGATATTGGCCTGTAATTCTCTTTTTTTGTGATATTTTTATCTGATTTTGGTATCAAGATGATACTGGTCTCATAAAATGAATTCAGAAGTTTTCCTTCCTGTTGTATTTTTTGGAATAGTTTGAGAAGAATGGGTATTAACTCTTTTTTCAATGTTCGGCAGAATTTGCCTGTGAAGCCGTCTGGTCTCATACTTTTGCTTGTCGGGAGTTTTTTGATTACTGATTCAATGTCATTGCTGGTGATTGGTCTGTTCAAATTTTTCTATTTCTCCCTGCTTTAATGTTGCTAGGTCATCACGTTTCTAGGAATTTATCCATTTCTTCTAAGTTGCCCAATTGGTGGGCATATAGGTTTTTATAATATTCTGTTATAATTGCTTGTATTCATGTGGTGTCAGTTGTTTTCTCTGCTCTTTCATTGGTAATTTTGTTTATTTAGGTTCCCCCTCCTTTTTTTAGTAAGTCTTGCTAGAGGTTTATCAATTTTGTTGATCTTTTCAAAGAACCAACGCCTGGTTTCACTGATCTGTGATTATAACCCTTCCTAATGAGATCAAAACTTCATGTGACCATGAGGGTCAGTTAGCTTTGACTTCTTCTACGGGACACTGGCTATAACACTGAAGTTTACTTTGAAAAATGCATTTTTTTTTTAAATCAACCAATTTGCCATAATAGGAATATTCTATATTAAAAAGTATGTTAATACCACAACCTTTATGGACAAATAAAATACAAAAATTGATGTATGCTGTTATTTTTTAGAAGAGTTTGAGCTCCCTGAATCATAAAAAAGAGGATGTAACTGAGATAGAAAGTAAATTTAAAGGGATCGATTTGACTCAATCACCATAGGTAGGTTTATTTAAATTTTTTTTTTTTACTTATTGGCACAGGAATGAGTGCATTTGCAAATTGCTTATGAATTGTAAATAATTCTAAAAGCTTCAGTTCTCAAGTTCTAAGAGCCTCTCATGATTTCCATAATATAGTAAAGTGTTTTGCTTGACTCATTATCAGTAACATTTAAGTAAAACAAACGCATAAAAGAATAGTAATAATGGTATCACTTGTGGACCGTATCTTCTCCTTCAAAATGAACACACACTTTAGTTTCTTAATAATTAATTTGTTGAAAAAAATATATTCTAAGTACTTTGTTTGAGTTTCTGGTGTATTGGGCTGCTGGGAAAGTTGAAGGAACACCAAGCAGGCAGTGCTCTACTAGAACCCTATTCTTACTTCACCCAGAACAAGCCCATACTGTTTTCTGTATTATGGTTCTTCCTAACTTTCCTTCAGAAACAGCTAACAAAGCTTCAGGGAAAAAGTTTAGAAAATCTTTTATCTTCAAAGTCTGAATCGTCTCTAAAGTTCTATGACTATAATCATGCATTTGCATAAAGGAATGAGCTAAATTAATCTCTGCAGCCCTAGACGTGAATAAGAAGGTATTACTACTTCCAATCTACAAAGTGAAAACAGATTTTAAAAACGTGGTCAAAGTCACATAGGTTGGAAATGTGAAACAAGATCAAAATCTAGAACTGTACATCAATATACCACGCCACCTCTTTTTATCTTACTCCATTGCATCATCATGTGCTTTTTGATAGAGCAACAGAAATCGCAAAAATGGTAATAGCTAGAACCTCTTGGAAATTTCTCATATTTGGATTATTAGTATGAAGCTATGAAGATATTTACCCAGAAATGATCACATTACCTTACTACAGAAGTGAAATACTTAAAAATAAACTGCTCTTGGTCACAAACCACTCTGCAGGCAATAGGATCCTACAGATTGTAGTCTCCATTTAAAAATGATGTAATTCAAAGTCATTGCTGCTATTTATTTCTTTTAAGTAAGAATCAGAAATACAGACCTATTAGTTTCTGCTTAATTCCCGAGTGCTCTATAGTTATTCAGTGATGGACAAGCTGACCACTAAGAATTAAATCATGAAGGTCATGGTATTACCTGAAAGTTATGACACTATGGTGACACTCTGTTATCAAGCTCCAAACAAAATTGTGAGGTTTGTCACATATTTTTTTTTTTAAGATTTCATTTATTTATCTGACAGAGAGAGAGAGAGAGATCACAAGCAGGCAGAGAGGCAGGCAGAGAGAGGGGGAAGCAGGCTCCCCCTGAGCAGAGAGCCTGATGTGGGGCTCGATCCCAGGACCCTGAGATCATGACCTGAGCCAAAGGCAGAGGCTTTAACCCTCTGAGCCACCCAGGTGCCCCGTCACATATTATTTCTTAAAGGAAGTGGTAAAATATGGCTAGGCCTGTATTGTAGCATTGAGAGGCTGACAATGAGGTGAAACTATAAAACACAAGTAACTAATTTGTACGGTTAAAGAATTTTTTTTAATTGTGGTAGAATTTACAACATAAAAGTTACCTTAAAACAATTTTAATCATTCAATTCAGTAGTGCTAAGTACATTTACACTGTTGTACAACCAATCTCCAGAACTCTTTTCATCTTGTAAACCTCAAACTCTATACCATTAAACAACAACTCTCTAATTCTCCCTCTCTCAAGGCCCTGGCAACCATCATTCCTTTATTAGTTCTAACATGTTTTTCTGGCAGAGTCTTTAGGTTTTGTCTACATATAATATCATGTTACCTATGAATAACTTTTATTTCTTCCTTTTCAGTTTTATTTCTTTTTCTTGCCTAATTGTTCCTGCTAGGACTTCCAATACAATGTTGAACAGAAGTGACAAAAAACCCAGGAATATTTGTTTTGTTCTAGTTCTTAGAGGAAAAGTTTTCAGTCTTTCATCACTGAGTATGGTGTTAGCTGTTGGCTTTTCACAAATGGCCTTTATTACGTTGAAGTAGTTTCTTTGTATTCACTTTGTTGAGTGTCTTTATCATAAAAGGGTGTTGACTCTTGTCAAATGCTACTGCTGCATCAATTGAAATAATCATGGTTTTTCCCCCTCCATTTTGGGAATGTGTTATAGTACATTGATTGATTTTTGTATGTTGAATCATCCTTGCATGCCAGGAATAAATCCCAGTTGTTCATGGTGTTTAATCTTTTTTTTTTTTTTAAGATTTATTTATTAGAGAGAGAATGCAAGCAGGGGGAGGGACAGAGGAAGAAGCAGAGAGAATCTCAAGCAGACTCCCGGTTGAACATGAAGCCCGACACAGGGCTCAATCTTAAAACCCTGAGATCATGACCTGAGCTGAAATCAACAGTCAGATGCTAAACTGACCGGCGCCCCACTGTATAATCTTTTTAATGTGCTGCTGAATTCTGTTTGCTAGTATTTTATTAAAGATATTGGTCTGTAGTTGTCTTGTAGTTTCTTATATGATTTTAGTTTTTTAAAATGTATTTTAAAAATAAATAAATAATGTATTCATATTTGGTTTTTGGCCTTACATATGGTCTATCCTACAAAATACTCCATGTGCACTTAAGAAAAATAATGTATTTGAGCCAATATTCATCAGTGATATTGGTCTGTACTTTTCATGTAGTGTCTTTGCCTGGCTTTGGTATCTGGGTACTACTTCTCTCATAGAATGACTCTGAAAGTATTCCCGCCTCTTCAATTTTTTGGATGAGTTGAAGGAAGATTGGTATTCATATTTATTTCAATTGACTGGCATTAATTTTTCTGTTGTTTGATGGAGTGTTCTATACAATACGTCTATTTGGCCCAATTGGTATATGGTGTTTTAAATCCTTATTGATTTAAATAGTCGTCCTAAGTTATGCATGTTTAGTGCAGCTAGCTTTTGTTTATATGGTATAAGGTAGAACATTTAATGCTAATGCTAACCCCCTCTTCCCTGCTTACAAACATAGAAGCTAGCACGTCCAGGATTCTAAACTTTCTGTGCATTCCTTACTCTATGCAGATTGCTGAAATCACCAAATATCATTCATGCCTTCCTGAGGAATAAGGGAGGCTTTAGAGAAGTACATCCATTTTCCTGTATCTTTGATCTCAGGTATGTTCTCTGCACTGCTTCTGGGCTGATTCAATAGCAAATTAAAGTGTATGTAACTCTGGCCAAGTATGAGAGACCATTCTCGCTGATATTTGAAACAAAGAGCCAAGCAGCCCAACTGACCTCAAAGAGTTTCACCAACATCACCTAAAAGCCCTCTTCAATCTCCACTTGAGCCAGCAATCACAAATTATAAAGTGCAGCTCGTTTACTGGTACTGAGGTAATGCCCACTCCCACATCAAAGGCGGCTGGAGCACTAAAAGGAAAGACAATCACAGGATACCCAATAATTGTTGTAAAGTGTGAGAGAGACTGCTGGCTGATCACCAAGCTTTTTTCTCTTTTTCCAGGGGACATGACTGGACTGTATATTTTTGGAGTTAGGTGAGCCCCAGAAAACCCAATGATGCAGGTATAGTCTGAGTCTGAAGGCCCGAGAGCCAGGAAGATCAACGGCCTAAGTTCCAGTCTGAAAGCCACCAGGCTCAAGACCCAAACACAGCCAATGTTTGAGCTCGAGTCCGAAGACAGGAAAAGATGGAGGTGCCGGCTCTGAGAGCCAGGCTGGAGGAATTCCCTCTTCTTCGCTGGAGGGCCAGCCTTTCTGTGCAGTTCAGGCTTTCAGCTGATCAGACGAAGGGTCCCCACACTGGGGAGGGCCATCTGCGTCACTCAGCCTGTCATGCCAGTGTTAGCCGCATCCCCAAACGCGCTCACAGACACACCCGGAAGAATGCCTGACTAAGTGTCTCGGCGCCTCGTGGTTGGGTCAAGCGGACACATACAATTACCGCCATAGCCACCAGAAATTGTCTTGGGTCTCTGGGATAGTTTTATTTTCTATTTATTTGAGCATTACCTTGACTAATACATACTTTTGACCAAAACCAGCTATTTTTTTTTTTCTAAATCAGAAAAACCTAGAAACAATGTTTAAAGACCTCAAGCAATACACAAAACGTAGAAAAAGAACCATAAAAGCAGAAATAATAGTTGAAAATATAACTTTCTGGCAGTTCAGATACCACAGTACTACAAAACATTCCAAGGAGCCTGGATGTGATCCTATAAAGTGAGATACTTCTGAAGTTCTGAGATTAATGAAAGGAACAGAGCTGAAATCCTAGGTATAAAAATATTATTTGAGTTATATACTAATGTCATTTTCAAAATCCTACTGATATAAACATTAGAATGATATATTTACTTATGTATTTAGAATTCATACTACCTCCACATAGTTCTAAAAGAATAGCTGAAGGCATCATGCAAAACACAACAAAGACAAAAATATAAGCCTGCTGCAGATGGGAATTCCTTCTCATTTCTGTATTCACAGCACCCAAGAGGGCCGGCACATGATGAATAAGAACAGATACACATTTATAGAATGAATGAATGAATGAATGAATGAATGAATGAATGAATGAATGAACAAATGAATGAGTTCCTAAGTGCAAGGGGGAAAAAGGGAAATAGATGTTAAGAAGCAACCAGATGGAATGAGTTTGTTGTTGAGACCACACCACAGCAATACATTTAGTGAAAGGGTTTCTATGCACTTAGAGGGAAGCCAGGAATAAAATGAAAGGAGTCCGCAATGTCTACAAAAGTCTACAAGATCCTTAAAGAAAAAAATCCTTTTTTAGAATTAACTGCTGGAAAAATTTATGGACTAATCCTCACATAATAGATGTATCTTAACATAATATTATATATCCTTACATAATAGATGTCTGTAACTACTGTTTTGAGAGAAAAATAGTTATGTAAATACATTGGCCCTCTAATGTTTGTTAGAACATTGGTAAAAGTGACACAATAAAAGCATTTCTATAGAGAAGAGAGATAATGGTCTAGAAAGTTTGCATTTTATGATCTAATTTAATATGAGAACATTAATCATATTTTTAAATTCCACTCTACATCTATGAAGAAACATCTTTTCTTTTTTTTAAGATTTTATTTATTTATTTGACAGAAAGAGACACAGCGAGAGAGGGAACACAAGCAAGGGTAGTGTCAGAGGGAGAGGGAGAAGCAGGCTTCCCGCAGCACAGGGAGCCCGACGTGGGGCTCAATCCCAGCACCCTTAGATCGTAACCTGAGCCGAAGGCAGACACTTAACAACTGAGCCACCCAGGCGCCCCAAGAAACATCTCTTATTATGAGTTATTTCAGAATCTTACTCCAGACAGACTGCATTTTAACAACCCAATTCCTAATTTGCTAGAAAAGATAGTAAACAGAAAAATCAGATAAAAGGTCTTGTGTTAGCATATCACAAAAATAAAATAGGACAAATTCTCACCAAAATTAGAGGGCATTCTTTGAGTTTTCCATGTAGCACATAGAAAATTCAAGTAGCATACAGAAAATTCATTTTGAGGGATCACAGGAGATCCAGGGTGGAGAGGCAGGAAACCGTGGCATCTTACAAGGCAGCCTTCTTTCAAAGATGCTGCAAGACTCCATTTGAAATGTAGCTATTTTCTCACCAAAGAAACTAACATGCTTCAGAATGAGCTCAACAATGGATTTGTTAATTTCCTGATGGCTGAAATTAACAGCATGGCCTGATCCCTGTGTCCAGAAATTCAGGGAAGGTCAGCCAGTTGATACTAACACTCATCATTCACAAATTCATTTAATAAATATTAATGACTGCCAATCACATGTCAGGAAGTATGTCAGACACTGAATTTATAGTAATTAGCAAAACATACTTAGTTTTTGATCTCAGAGAGCTTACAGTCTAAGATGGAAAGCCAACATTGAAAAATTAAGCCAGATATTACATGTAAACCATAAGTGACAGAAAAGTAAGTAAGTTCTAAAGTTGGTAGTTGGGGAACTGAATTTACATGGTAGGGGAAAGGTCAGAGGAAGCCTGCTTGAGAAAGTTACATTTAAAATGTGACGCAGGGGCGCCTGGGTGGCTCAGTGGGTTAAAGCCTCTGCCTTCAGCTCAGGTGTTGATTTCAGGGTCCTGAGATTTGGCCAGCAGCCAGAGTCTGGATCCCCTACTCTGTGTGGAGTCAGTTTGAGATTCTCTCCTTTCCTCTCCCTCTGCCCCTCCCCCCATGCTCAATCAATCAATTAATCAATAAAATCTTCCAAAAAAAATTTTTTAAAGGGGCACCTGGGTGGCTCAGTGGGTTAAGCATCTGCCTTCAACTCAGGTCAGGATCCCAGGACCCTGGGATCGAGCCCCGCATCAGGCTCCTTGCTCAGTGGGGAGTCTGCTTCTTCCTCTGCCTCATCTGCTCCCCCTTCTTGTGCTCTCCCTCTTTCTCTCTCAAATAAATAAAGAATATCTTTTTTAAAAAATATTTTTTTAAAGAATCAAGAGAAAGGAGTGATTCCCCTAGGCCAAGGACAAAGCAAGCAGCATGTGATGAAGGACCTGAAAGGGGAAGAATGGAGCAAGAAGAATTAGAAAGAAGTGCTGTCTGGAGTACATCCTATTTTCAAATGTATTAATTCCAATCTTCGCAGCATTCTGTGGTGAAGGTATTGGCATCTCGTTCATACACAAAGAAAGTGTATTCTTACTCAAGAACACAGAGTGCTGCTAAATAGAAGGGGAAGACTCAAAGTTAGGTCAAGTTTTAGGTTATACATTCCTTTTGTTAAGGCTCTAAGGTTAGAAGGTTTAATTATTGAATCCTCACCAAATAGGATTAAAGTTCTAGGCCTATAAAATATAATGGCAAATATTTTACATTCCATCATTTAGACATATATTCCAGTTTCTGTAAGTTTTATATTTGAAAAGCCATATTTTTATGTGTATCCAAACTATGACTTATGTACATATATAGTTAGTTTAAATGGCTTTTAAAATCTTTCTAGCAAAGATTTTTTTTTTTTAAAGATTTTATTTATTTGACAGAGAGAAACACAGCGAGAGAGGGAACACAAGCAGAGGGAATGGCAGCGGGAGAAGCAGGCTTCCCGCAGAGCAGGGAGCCCGATGCGGGGCTCGATCCCAGGACTCTGGGATCATGACCTGAGCTGAAGGCAGGCGCCTAACGACTGAGTCACCCAGGTGCCCCTCTAGCAAAGATTTTAAAGCAGTTTAAGGTTATATAAAATAACAAAAACCAGTAAGCTCATTGCAATACATTACTATGATCCTTTAAAATTTTACAGAGCGTTTACATAAATTTCAGGATATTTAAGAAGATAAATATCTTGGTTTAGTATTAGATAATGATCACATACTGGATAACATAAATGTTTCTAGGTATCTCCTCTCCCTAGCGAAAGCTAGAAAGAATATTTTTATTAATTGTTAATACTTCTAATGTCCTATGGTAGACGGAATAATGATCCCCCCCAAAGATGTCTGCACCCTAATCCTTGGGTCTTGTGAATGTTACCTCACACAGAAAAAGGGGCTTTAAAGATGGAATTAAGGTCTCTAGAGGCTGAAAACAGCCCTTAGCTGGCAGTCAACAAGGAAACAGGAACCTCAGTCCTACAACCACAAGAAACTGAATTCTGCCACCAACCTGAATGAGCAAGGAAGCAGAATTTCCCCAGAGCTTCTAATAAGGAATGATACCCGGCCCACACCCTGATGTTAGCTCAGTGAGAGGCATGTCAGACTTCTGACCTACTGAGCTAGAGAAAATAAATTTGTATTCCTTTAAGATGCTACATTTGTAGTAACTATGACAGCAATGGCAACTAATACTTTTATTATTCCTAGGCTCCTTGGTTACAGCTTCTTTGAAACTGTTACTACAAACAACGACTTCATTGACAACTATAATAACACTTTTCAATTCTACTGCCTACTGCTCCTTCTGACTGCCTCCTTCTTGGACCCATCTCGTCCCTTGGTTTTCTTGTCACCATTCCTGATTCTTGATTCTCTTCCTTTTCTCAGCTTCGTGCACAGGCACTTTCTCTAATCTTCCATAAATGTTGCTATTCCTTAGGGTTCTGTCCCCAGGTCCTCTCCTTACATGACATACACTCTTGGCTTCTACCTATAAAAGCCAGCCAAGGACTCCCAAATCTTATCCACAGCTCAAAAGTCACTCCCTAATTTCAAATCGCTATCCATCTTCAAGGATGTCCCAAAGCATCTGCTAATTTGAACTTAGTCTTTCCTCCCAAACTTGCTTCTCTATCTCCTGAATGTTCTTCCTCCATTAACTGTACCTCCCCTTAACTAAACCAGTCAAGTTACTTTGCCATTATTTTAAGACTATTCTTTCTCATGGATCCCCTATGTCATTGGTAGCTGAACACACCTGGGCATTTCTTAAATGCCTTGTTCTATCCCCGAGCCACAACCTGATTTAGGAATCTATCATTTCTGAAGTAGATTAGCAAACTCCCACTTCGCCTCTTCACTTTCAGACTTGCCCATCTCTAGATCTTTCCTCTACCTTCTCTCTAGCATGAGTTTTCTAAAACAAGTCTTCTTTTACTGTTTATAAAAATGTACAGCAGTTCTCTGCAGTTCTCAGCATAAAATCTGGCCTTTTAAGACTTACTTCTTTCACTCCCTTCAACACTCACTATGTATGTAATATGTTAATACTATTTCATATGCTGTATCTTATAACTGAGATGCCTTTTTGCTGTTCATTTTCAATGTCTGACTGAGGACTCATCCAACACTGGTAGGCTTCAAAGTAGAGTTTGAAAATCACTATTTTGAAAGTTTTCGTTGTCCTGCAGCTTCAGGGGGAACGCAACTACAGAATGATATGACAGAAAATACACTGAACTTGGCACCATCACACCAAGCTCCTAGTTCTATTATTAAAAAGGCAAGAGGTTAAAACTGCCTGGGGCTTGTTTTCATTTGTCAACTGAAAGGGTCAAACTAGATGATTTAAAAAGTCCGTTAAAATTGACAACTCTAGCTTTCTACTTAAGAGCACTAAAACTTACTAGGTACTGAAAAGCAGTAAAGCTAACTTATAACTGTTCAATTTCTAGACATCCATCAACATACTTACATCATTTATACACAATAATTAGCTTTGTCAACTAGATAATATAGATTATCTTGCTCTAAGGCTTTGGAGATATGTCTAAATGGTATTGGAAGATACAACCAACTAAACGTGAAGGCAGAAATGTAAAGTGAAAAGAGGCCAATTTACAACTACCAAAGGAAGGCTGATTAAATGACCTAGAGTGATGTAAAAATTTTAAAGCAATCGAAATCTTAAGACTAGGTCAGGGTTTTGATGGCTTTTATGAATCAAAAAGGATCAAAATAAATTAACTTTTTTCCTAATTTGAGACTCCTTTCCATGGCCACTTGCTCCCTCACCCTTCTGAGCTTTGTTGCCACTTGCATTTAAATCCCAAGCAAATGCCTCCTCCCAGTTGCTTGGGCGATGCTATAAATAAAATCAGCTAAAGTGTCTGATTGATCGTAAACAGGCCTTAGGCGATAATGAGTCTATAGTAATTAGGGCTTCACTGGATTCAAGCCAACTCTCCCGCCTCCTCCCTGGTGGCGCACCCCAGGCTCCAGGCAGCGCATCCAGGGAGTGGCCAGGAATTAGAGGCCCCCACAGCTAAGAGGGTTGGGTCTCTCCGCCTTTACAGGGGCGGGGATTGCGTAAATTGCGCCTTTTTTGGTTTTGTTCACGTTTTCGTGAAAACTAGCGCGTAGGGTGAGCTGCGCCCTGACACGCCCCGGCCCTCCGCACACCCCTCCGGAGCGCGCTCCGGGGCTCGAGCTTGGAACGGGGCTGAAATGGCAACCGCTGGAGTAACGGACTCGGCTCCCTGGGGCCGCTCAAGCCCTCGGGGACAGGCCGGGATGGAGAAGGCAGCAGTCTTCTCTGCGCCCCAGCCCCCGCCTTAGCGCAGCAGGTGGACACAGCAGTTCGGGAGGACCCAACGGACCCGGCGTGGCATCAACTCCCGCCGCCCGTGGCTGGCTCTCCTCCTCCCGAGGCCGGGAGAGCCCACTCGAGAACCTCGCTCGGGGCACCTCCATCCCCGAACTCAACAGCCAGCCTGGCGGGTCGCCAAAGAAAGGGGTGCGACCCAGGAGTCCCCGCCCTGGGCGCAGAAGCAACGACTCCCATTCCTCACCCTAGCCCGAGCGGAAAGAGCAGCGGGCAAGTGGCCTACTGCCCACGCACCTGTCTTGCGGGCCCGTTTTCGGCAGTGGCAGCTCAGATGTCCGAGTCGCTGCCACTTGGTCCCCGCGCTTCCCCAGACCAATCCCGCCGGCGGCCGCCCAGCAGCGACTGCTAACCGCGCATGCGCGTGCGGCCGCAGGCGGGGAGGAGGCGGCGGCGGGAGGCGCGTGCCGCGCGCACCTGCACCGAGGGGCTCAACCGCCGCGGAGGGGCGCTGCTGGGCGAGGCTTGCACTGAGCTGCCGAGCCCGCCCTCAGGCGCGCCCTCGGGGCTCGCGCCAGCTTTGCGGGCCATTCGTGGTGTGGACCCGGCTCCTGGACTGGCAGGGGACGAATTCCTCATTAGCCTGAAAACTTTCTCCTCCCTAGGAGCACCTGTCCTCTTTGCATTCAGAGGGTTCTTGCATCTTCTCTGCTATCGCACAGAAATGGGTCCTGGGTTTTATATAAATCACGTTTTTGAACAGTGTCCCCTTAGCACCCCAGGCCTTTCCTAGAGTTCGCTATGTTGAGATGGGAAGTCATTGTGGTCCGCAAGGAGGCTTATTTCGTGTGGGTGTGTGTATGATAAAGATCTATTGAATGTTAACGTAATAGTTTTCTTTCCGAAATAATACTAGTAAGAATTGGTAGCATTTATTGTGCTCACTATACTCTAGGGGCTTTACATTCATTGTTTCATTTAACCATCACAATAACCCAGATGAAGGAACTAAACTTAAATATAATTACTTGTCTGAACCTTTTATTAACAAATAGTGTTCAAATCCAGGTCTGTCTCTCTCAGAGCCTGTACTTAAAACCAACACGCCAAAAATAAAAATATAGTGTAAAGGTAGGATTGAATCACAAGCTTCTTTGTCCCATTGATGGTTTACCAGGCAGCTTTCACTAATATTTTATAATAAATCTTGGCTGAATTTGAATAGTTGGGATGTATGGTAGGCATATGTTTAACTGTTTAACAAAATGCTGAGCTGTTTTACCTTCCCAGCCGCAATGTATTAGAGTTCCAGTTATGCTATGTTTTCACTATTGCTTGGTATGGTCAGTCTTAACCCTTCCAGAGGTCAATCAATGACGTCTCATTGTGGTTTCACTTTTTTTTAAAGACCTATTTGGGAGAGAGGGGGAGAGAGTGCAACCAGGGGAGGGGCAGAGGGAGGAGGAGAATCTCAAGCCAACTCCCTCTTGAGTACCTGGCCAACAAGGGGCTGGGTCTCAAGACCCTGAGATCATGACCTGAGCAGAGATCAGGAGTCGGTGGCTCAACCCACCAAGCCACCCAGGCGCCCCTCACTGTGGTTGTAAATGCTATGTAGTTTTCCTATGTATTACCAAATCCCCTCCATGGGAGTTATATCATTTGGTATCCTCATCAACAGTGTATGAGAATGTTTATTTCTACATAGCCTCACCCAACAGAATGTACTGTTAAACTTTTGAATTTTTGTCAGCCTGATGATGGGGCAGTGTTTGAGATCTCAGTGTAGTTGTTTTACTTCTAAGTGAGTCTGAATAAATTTGTATATATAAGGGCAATGCTTTTTTATTGCATCCAGATTTTGAGTTATAGCGGGCATATCTTTCCCTAGGGGTGCCTGAGTGGCTCGGTTGGTTAAAAATCTGCCTTCTGCTCAGGTCATGATCCCAGAGATATGGGTCCAGCCCCACATCAGGCTCCCTGCTCAGCAGAAGTCTGCCTCTCCTGCTTCTCATTCTTCCTGCTCTAGTCTCTCTGTCAAATAAAATCTTTTTTTAAAAAATACCTTTTCCTATTCCCAGGTTGTAGAGTGATTCACCTATATTTTCTTTTTTAATTCCTGTATAATTTATGACTCATTTGAAATTTTTGTGTAGCATGTGAGTCTTTTATTTCTCCAAACGGCTATCCAGTTGTCCTGATATCATTAATCACAGTATCTTTGTCCAGCAATTTAAGATACTGCTTTTATCATTTGCTAAATATCCATATGTACTTGAGACTATTTCTGGACTTTCTACTCTATTTCATTGATTTGTCTACTCAAATGCTGGAACAAAGTGCCACAGTGTTTTAATTATAGAGGCTTTGAAAAATGTCTTAGTGTCTGGTTATTCTAGATCCCCTCCTGGCTCTTCTTTTTCAGTACTTTTCCAGATATCCTTGGATTTTTTTCCATATGAACCTTAGTATCAATATGCCAACCTCCAGAAGAAAAAAATTGTTGGCATATTTACTGGGATCACAATAAGATCTTAAGTTAACTTACGAAGAACTAAAATTTTAATGAGATGTCCTATCTAAGAAGAGAGAAGCCTTTCTATTTGCCTGAGTCTCTTGCATCTTTAGCAGTGTTTTATAGCTTTCTTTGTATAGGTTTTGCACATTATCTTTAGATCAACTTCACTGAGATTTACATACACTAAATACCATTCATTTAAAGTTTACAATCTGATGAGTTTTGACAGGTGTATACACCTCTGAAACCACTTCTACAATCAAAATACAGACTATTTTGAAAAATATATATATATGTATAGACTATTTCCATCACTTCCAAAAGTTTCCTGGTTTTGTACATTTCTTCTTAGACTTATTCCTAAATATCTTTTTCACTGATATTATAAAAGAGGTTTTTACCATTCGTAATATATTCTAAGAGTTTATCACTTTTAAGAAGTTACTTTTCAATGCTAAACTTATATCCCATTATCTTACTGAATTATTTCAATTCGTCTTATGATTAAGTCCCCTGAGTTTTTCCATAGTATCATCCTACCTTCAAATAGAACTTTACTTTTTTCCAATTCTTATGCCTCTAATTGTTTTTCCTTTTCAAATTTCATTGGCCAACCGTGCTAGAATAATTTAACAGTCCTGGAGGTAGTGGGGTTCATTTATTCTGTTTCTGATGCTAGTAGAAATGCCTCCAGTGTTTCCCCATTAAATAACCATTTTTAGAATTGATACATATATTGTACCTAGGAATATCAGATTTAGCAAATTAAAATAGAGGACACTCAAAGAGATTCTAATTTCATATGAACAAATAATTTTTAGTACATATATTTTTCATATACGTTTATCTGATCCTTAATTTTATCATGTTAAGAAAGCATTCATTGTAATTTTCTTTAATATTCTTATAGAAAATAGGTGCTGCATTTTTCTGTGGAAGTATCATGATTTTTCTCTTGAGACCTATTAGTAAGAATCCTAACCAGATCCTTGCACTCTTGGTATCAAAACAGCTCATGGTGTGTTGTTTTCTTAGCGCAGCTTAGGAATTTATCTCTAATATTACATTTAAGATTTTTGCATCATATAGGTCTGTGGTTTTCTTTTCCTTTTTTTGTGCTATCATTATCAGGACCAGGTATTCATGTTGTACTTCCATCACTAAAAGAGTTGGTAACTTTTCCATTATTTGCTATACTCTGAGACAATTTTAAAACACTGGGACTATCTGGTTTTGCAAAGTTTAGTTAAGTGCCCTTGTGCAATCATCTAGGCCAAATGTCTCTTTGTGCTTGTTATTTCTCAATAACTTTCTCTATTTCCTCATGAATATTCATTGGTTTATGTTTTCTGTCTCTGTTCGCATCAATTTCAGTAAACTGAGTCCTCCTAAGAAATCTTCATTTTATCTGGGCTTCTAGAAAGGAAACTAATATTGGCAAAACAAAAACCTTCAGCTCATATAAACTTCCTCATAACTCATTGCCTATGACTGGCTATTAATATTATTCATAACAATGCAATAAAAATATAATAATAATATAATACTATTTATAACATAGCATCTAAAATGTAAGTAGGAGGAAAAAAAGGTGATTAGTGGGAAAAATATAATTAGTTTTCACGGGAAAATCCCTGCCTAGATTTAGTTCCCATTATCTGTTCATAATTGCTGCAACTCTGCCACAGAGTGGAAGGCTCATAGGAGTATACAACAAACCCCAAGATTTTGTTACACACCTATGCTGGTAGAGGGTTAACTTCTATTAACCCAAGAGTGTAGTCACATTTGCTATTGCTACCCCCTCAGCTTTACTGAAATATACTTGACATATTGCTTCTTTTCTTCTAAAAGGGGAGAATGAAATAGACACATGTGAATGGTTCAGCTTTCATATACTCCTTATATGTTGGTATGTGACACAGTTCAGACTGAAGTAAGTATGTAATGTTTTGGCACTCAAGGACAGTTAATACTGTTAGCAGTATAAGGTATGATTTTCACATTTTATTGAAGAATCAGAAGGAAGAAGAAACATCTCTTATTATTTTTCAAAATAAGTAAAACTCAATAGAATAACAAGAAGAATAGGGGAGTTTAATAGACTTCTCTAAAAAACTGATAGATCATTCAAGCAGACAAAAATTCATTAGATTTTAAAAACTTGAATAAGTAAATTAAAAAACCTGATATAAGAGAATCCTGTACCCAATAAATAGGAATATTTTAAAAAGACATTTTTAAAGCACAAAACTAACATTTATAAAAAAACAAATGAATGCAACATATTTTTAAAGGGGTGTACAGAGACTATACATTCTTTTCAAACTGACATGAAACATAAGAATTCATAACAATTCTCAGATCATCACACAGATAAAATCCACTAACATCAATATAATTCAATAAGAAATCAACAGTAAAAGATGGCAAAAACCGATATATTTGAAAAAAAAGGAAAAAATTCCCAAATAACCCCAGAGCTAAAAAGGTAATAAGAGAAATTATAAATCTTTAGAACTGAAGGACTATCAGAATACCTAAATATCAAGAGGCTGGTAAACTGCTCAAATGGCACTTAGGGGTAAGTTTATAGTTTTAAATGAATTTATTTAAAAGAAGATATCTTTAAATATTAAGACCCAGGCTTGACTAAATTGTGCTTTCTATTTCTTTAGATGCCCTAACAAAATGGATAAGAACATACGACAATTTACACAGAACCTGTGTGTGGCAATGGCAAGTCTCTAAACTTGTAGATATCTACTGAGATTATGTGACAGCATCACTAAGTTAATAAAATACATTGCTTAGTTTCAAAACTTCCCTACTTTTGCTATTTTTAAATTAAATTGTAGTAGTAATAGTACAAACATCATAAATATTTTAATTTTTCTTGACATAAGAGGTAGTTTAGTACTTTCAAGTCTAGTAGTTTACTGTTTTCTTCTCTTCTATACAATTACGCATTTTCATTATTATAATTTCTAAAAGATGCCATGAGAAAGCAAGGTTATCTGAGGTTCCAAGGTATTATGGGGTTTTTCTTGTTATGCTTACTATCTTCACATTTTCTGAAATAAAAACAAAAAACCTGTAACATGTAGAAATAACATTAATTCACAAGGATGTCATTATTTTCACGAAAATTTTTGATAATAATGTGCTTTCCTTATTCTGTCCTTTTGACCACACTTTCCCTTTATAAATAGAGAAGATAATTTTACATTGGCAAAATACATTATTCTTAAGATGTATAATTAATATTGCCATGGTGTTAGAATTACTGAAAGTAGACTTCTATCACTGGAATACCTGAGAAATCCATACTGTTGGATTATCATTAAAGCCAACAAACTGTTATAAATAAGGTACAGATTTTTTTAAACATTCGCTTTATTTTAATGTTTACAATTTAAAATGTAAATACTGGAAAGATTTAGGATAACAAAGTAAAGATAATAATCTTTTAACACTAATCTATGAAATAAAATCCTAAATATAAAATTAGAACTGAAGAAATTTTGCTGTGAATATCATATGAGTACTACATTTCATTTGAAATTAGTTTTGAATTTCTTATTAGTCAAAAGGAACAAAAATACCCACAATGGGCAAAAGGAACCATGACAATTCTTTGGGAAAGAATATCTTTTTTATAGCTCCAAATTCTTTTTAAAAAATATTTTATTTATTTCTTTGACAGAGAGAGAGCACAACAGGGGCAGAGAGGGAGGGAGAAGCAGACTCCCCGCTGAGCAGAGAGCCTGCTGCAGGGCTCGATCCCAGGACCTGAGCCAAGGGCAGAGACTTAAATCCGCTGAGCTACCCAAGTGCCTGTCTAGCTCCAAATTCTAAGAGAAAGTTGTCGCACGTATCTTTACATAGAATAGAAACACAAAACTTAAAATAAGTTTTGAAGGAAATGCAAATATGCATTTTCATTCTTTAATAAAAGTCAAAAGATAAACTCAATTCAGTTAAAGCATTTTGATGGGAAATATCTAAGCTACTTCCTTTCCCATCACCTGCAACTAAGCATACCAAATTTAGCAACACAAAAAAACAAACGGAGCATACATACATACATACAAAAAATACATACATACAAAAAAAAAAAGAAGTCATTGTTCAACTAGATTCAAGGTTAAGTGGGGGATCCTGTGTTTTATCTGGTAATCCTACTTCCAACACCGCGAAACACTTTGCCCCTTGCCCAGTACGCTCCAGTAAAACAAAAATAACTTTTCATGTAGGATGAAGCACTAGCAAATTACAGAAACACACTATTCTCTTGCTTATCAACAGAAAAACTTCAAGTATCTTTTTAAGGATTTACTTATTTTAAAAAGAGAGAAAGAGAGATTCGGGGGGGACTCCATTGCAGGACCCTGAGATGATGACCTGAGCGGGAACCAAGAGTTGGATGCTTAACTGACTATATGCCATCCATGTGCCCCAAAACTTTAAGTATCTTATCTGAGTTTTCAGAAATTATTCATACAGAAATATTTTAGTTGTCTCTAAAGTCAATTTCTTTTATGTTTATTATAGATTTAGAACATAAAATGATAAAGAACATTTAAACGAATGACATAGGCAAACTTTTAAAAACTAAAACCCTAGAAAATTTATCACTAAGAAAAAATTCTCATTTATTCAATTATTATTTTTGAACTACAAGCTGGATGAATAGAAATAAACCAAACTATTTTTCTCCTTAATGAGCTATAGAAAATTTATCTTACATTTAAAAAAGTTTTATGAGGGGGCACCTGGGTGGCTCAGTCGTTAAGCGTCTGCCTTCAGCTCAGGTCATGATCCCGGAGGCCTGGGATCGAGCCCCGCATCGGGCTCCCTGCTCTGTGGGAAGCCTGCTTCTCCCACTACCATTCCCTCTGCTTGTGTTCCTTCTCTCGCTATGTTTCTCTCTGTCAAATAAATAAAATCTTTAAAAAAAAAAAAAAAGTTTTATGAGAAATGTAAGGAACAAATTTTACATAAAATTTTTTTTAAAAGACTTAATGAAATGAATATTAAGGAAAGCATAGCAACACTTGTTGCTATGTTGGACTTGGTTAAAGAAAAGAGGGACGGGGTGCCTGAGTGGCTCAGTCGGTTAAGCTTCTGCCTTCGCCTCGGTCGTGAACCCAGGGTTCTGGATTCAAGCCCTGCACTGGGCTCCCTGCTCAGCAGGAAGCTTGCTTCTCCCTCTCCCACTGGTTATGTTTCCTCTCTCGCTGTGTCTCCCTCTGTCAAATAAATAAATAAAATCTCAAAGAGAGGGGCGCCTGGGTGGCTCAGTGGGTTAAAGCCTCTGCCTTCCGCTCAGGTCATGATCTCAGGGCCCTGGGATCGAGCCCCACATCGGGCTCTCTGCTCAGCAGGGAGTGGGCTTCCCCTCTCTCTCTCTCTGCCTGTCTCTCTACCTACTTGTGATCTCTCTTTCTGTCAAATAAAGAAATAAAACCTTTAAAAAAATAAATAATAAAATTTTAAAAAGGAAAGAGGATGACATTTATCTCACTTCAGTCATGAATGTAAACTTTATTTTACCTAATAAAATTAAAAATGGAAAAAAGTTGAAATGTAATATCCAAACTCTTGGTTCTAGGTGGTGGACAGCTAGACCCCACTGAAATGACAGTAAATGAGCAAAAAAGATGTAACGCCAAACAACGTAAAGAATGGAGTTCTCAGCTGAGGAGACGTTTAATTACAAAGCTCTCTGTATTTTGGCATGTTGTTGCTCCTTCTCTCAAACCACCGGGAAAACAAAACAGAAAAAAACAAAAAAAAACAAAAAACCTCTAACACAAAACAATCACAACCTAGTCATACCCTAAAATAGAGTTTGTAAGCCAATTTTCCCCTGAGAAGCAGGGAGTGGAGAGGAGGACGGCAATGAAGCAGAATTAACAGACAACAGACAATAATTATAAGAAGCAGTTAAAATAATGAATTACACATGTACTAATATACTACTGTTTAAGCGTAAATTAATTTTCTCTGAATGATAAAAAGGATATTGTGTATCTAAAAAGAATCAACTGAAAGTCCTGGGAATTAAGAATTTATTTATTTGTTTGTTTGTTTGTTTATTTAAAGATTTTATTTATTTGACAGAGAGAAACACAGCGAGAGAGGGAACACAAGCAGAGGGAAAGGTAGCGGGAGAAGCAGGCTCCCCGACAAGCAGGGAGCCCGATGCGGGGCTTGATCCCAGGACTCTGGGATCACGACCTGAGCCGAAGGCAGACGCTTAACGACTGAACCACCCAGGCGCCCCAAGAATTTATTTTTGAAAGATAAAAAACAAATGTGCCAAAAAGTAAAAGTTCAAGAATGAATTAGCAGGATGCTTCATAAAGATGGTGAATCAGACAAAAATATTTACTTTCACTCTTGTTAGAAATCACACTTAACCATAAGGGCCAGTTGAAGACACATGATCTTACAAAACAGAATGGGAAAGCAGACAATGGCAACCAAATGGAGGTGTGAGAGAACTCTGTCTCAAGCTGCCAGTGGGAAGCAGAGAAACACAATCCGAAGGGCGGAAACCCCCACTACTGCTAGAAACAGAAGTGAAGATGGGGTAAAACTAAGAGGATGGCTTGCAAGTCTCAGTGGCAGGTAAAGCTCTAAATATCCTCAGAGCCAGGTGATTATCTTTTCTTCACTCTTGCAGGATAATTCTCTGAAAAGGCAAACATAGAATATGTATCTAGACTCAGACCAGGGTAAGGATAATAATGATAAACAGGACAAACAGGGGCACCTGAGTGGCTCAGTCCGTTAAGTGTCCAAAAGTCTTGATTTTGGCTCAGGTCATAATCTCAGGGCCGTGGTCTCAGGGTTGTGAGATCCAGCCCCCCATCAGGCTCCACGCTTGACACGGAGTCTGCTTGAAATTCTCGCCCCCACTCTCCCACAGCCCCTCCCCACCCTATAAATAAATAAATAAATAAACAAATAGATAAATAAATCCTAAAAGAAGAAGACAATGATGATGACAACGACAACAGAATAAAAAGTAAATATTGACAAAGTGAACACTGAAAGCCCAAGCTACCTTTGCCCACTTGGCTCCCCAATTCTCTAGCAAATTGACTAGCTCATGCAGCGAGACTGGGAGGCACTAACACAGGTGATTCTCTGGGAAAGAGCCTAGCCCCTCCTCCCCATACAGTGAAACTGATAGGTTCTGCCATGCTCAGAGCCTCCAACCAGCTTTCTCCATTTGAACATACAATCTATATCATTACATACATGGGGAAACCCTTCAACAACTTGAAGGACAGAGACCAACAACAAAAAAACAACTTGGAGGAAACAGAAACTATGCAGTAAGAAGAAATTTTTTAAAAATCTTTAAAAAAAAACCTACTAAAATCCTCAGAGGGTTAAGTGGAAGTATTTGAATCATAAAATAAAAACTGAATGCTGTTAAGAGGGGACAATGGCATTAGGAGCACAAAAGGGGTTCTTAGACATTAAAGCTACAATAACAAAAACAAAAACCAACCAATCAATGAAAACAGCCCTCTCCCAAAAAAAGCACTAATAAAAAGGATTTAAGACAAAATTTATAAAAACTTTCAGAAAGTGAAGCAATAGAAAGAAAACAGGAAGGAGAAAATAAGAGAGAGAGAGAATATCAATTCAAGGAATCTAACATTTGAAATAGGGCTCCTTAAAAAGAACATAGAAAATAGAGGAGAAAATTTATAAACAAAATAATTTGTGAATATTTTCTAGAATCCAAACATGAGTTTTCAGATTAAAAAGCCCTAAAAATCAATAAAAATAGACCCGTACCATCATCATGAAATTGTAGAACCCTAAATACAAGAAAAATGTTAAAGGTTTACAGATGGGAAAATTGTTCTTAAACGAAGAAACAGGAATCAGAATGGCTTTAACTACTTTTCATTGGTTACACTCTTGAATGCCTTAAAAAATCAGAATTCAGAATTCTTTGCCTAGCCAACCTAACAAGTTTGACAGACTGTAGTCATTTCAAGATGTTTTAGTTCTCCAAGAATTCATCTCCTACACAATCTTTCTCAAGAAATTACTGGGGGGGTGTGCTTTACTAACAAACAAGTAGACCAAGTATGATGCAGATTTGGGATATAGAAAACAGGAAAATCAATCCCCTGGTTCTTAAGATATCTGCTAGAACTGGTCAGAGGGCTGCAGAAGAGGTATTTTTCAAGATTAAGAAGCAGTAGAAATGCAGAAAAGCATTTTATAATATTCAACATTTATCCATGATTTTTTAAATGTTTGAATATACCAAGAACAGATTTAGATAATTCACAGGGAATCTGAAGGTGAATTAGTGGTAAGTATGTTGAAATAAAGTCAATTTAAAACTCCAAAAATAGTTGTATAATAAAGGAAAAATAGAGCATACTATGTAGTTTAAGTGTAAATAGGATTTATATTCTCATAAAAACACTGATTACTGAGCTAACGAATGACATAACTATATGGACAGAGTGGAGGTTTGGATGGAGTGAACTCTGTATCAAAGTTAAAATCTTTCATTCATTGAAAGAAAACGAAATTTTAAAAATGAAAGAGCAAGTCATAAGTTGATACTTGTGGTCAGACTAAATATGGAATCATAACAATTCAAAAGTAAACAGGTCAACAAACCAATTTTTTAAATGGTCAAATACTCAATAAGACACTTCACAAAATATATACATTTTGTATATATTTCATTAAATATGAAATATTTAATATTTAAATTATTAATTTAATTAATATTTGATTCATTAATAAACCAAATATTAATTAATATTGATTTTTTAATTAATAAATATTATTAATTAATAAATATTAATTAATAAATATTAATTAATAAGAAAACATTGATATTTATTTAATATTAATGAAATAACATTTCATTAAAATCCACATTTTGTAAAAATCTATGTATTTTATATATGTATACACACACACACAACTAGCACATGAAAAGATGCTCAACATCACTGGTCATTAAAGAAATGCAAATTAAAACCATAATGAGATATCAGGATCTGCCTTTTCTAGCATTCCATACAAATTCAATCATACAGTATATAGTCTTTTGCATCTGGCTTTTTTCATTTAGCATAATGTAACTTCGGAGATTCATCCATATTGTTAAATCTATTGATAAGAATGGGGCTTCAGGGATGCCTGGTGGCTCAGTTGGTTAAGTGTCAGCCTTGGTTCAGGTCATGATCCCAGGGTCCTGGGATGAGCCCAGCACTGGGCTCCTTGCTCAGCAGGGAGCCTGCTTCTCCCTCTGCCCCTCCCCTAGCCCCTCCCCTTGCTAGAGTGCACGCACTCTCTCGAACTCTCTCAAATAAATAAAATCTTAAAAAAAAAAACGAGGCTTCAAACTCAGATCTATTGCCTCCAAATTCATTGTATGTCTACAGTATATGATAAAAAAGAAAAAGGAAATACTTATTTATTCTTCTAAAACAAAATATTAGTATATCAGAAAGTTACCTGTGTAAGATTTTATTTTATTTTTTTAAAGACTTTATTTATTTATTTGACAGAGAGGAGAGAGATCACAAGTAAACAGAGAGGCAGGCAGAGAGAGAGGGAGAAGCAGGCTCCTTGCTGAGCAGAGAGCCCAATGTGGGGCTCCATCCTAGGACCCTGAGATCATGACCTGAGCTGAAGGCAGAGGCTTTAACCCACTGAGCCACCCAGGTGCCCCGTGTAAGATTTTAAAATACAAAAAACATGAGTATAAATTAAGGCTAACAAATATAATTTTCTATATATCAATTTTTATACTTACCTCTATATTATCAAAGGCTTAAATTTTTTTATATGACATAGTCTCTTATCCACTATGAAGAAAGTTGAAAGCTAAGACTAATCCTTATTATGCTATTTTTTCCAAATGATGATGCTGATCATTTTTAAAGAAGGTATTTGAATTATGAACTCCTAATAATAAATATCCTGTTAGAAAATTTTAAAATGATATAATTATAACAATTAATATATTTTAAAAATATACAATCACATTTGACATATCATTAAATTGTTATTTCTATTTCATAGGATGAGATATAAAAGAAGAAAAAAGCTAGATTATAAGATCAAAATATGAGTGATTAGATAAATTTTCTAGTATGTTGTGAATTTACAAAGTTAGTAAGGTTAAAATACCTTATCCAGCAAAAAGTATAATGGAAGAAAAAAGTCCCATGATAATAACACCAACAGAATGGCATGGACCAATTTCTTTCTGCATCCCTGTGGCTATGTTCTATGTATTTTCATGGTGTTATTTGTTGTATGAAGATTCATAATAGTTAAATTTCCATTATTCCTGGCGCTTGTTTGTTTTGCTTAATGAACACTTTTAATCTAGAATTTCACTTTGCCTAACTGCTAACAGCTAACATTAACTGAATTCACACTATGTTTCAGACCGTGTTCCAAAGAGTGCAGTGCAATAAATACATAGAGATAAGGAGTACAAAAGGTGGAAAGAGGACAAGTCATAAAAAAATGAATGAAATGATGTGAATATGTGTATGTGCATTTCTCTCATTTCAATTGACAAAGGATTAAAGCAATCATTTGCTTTGTTGTGTGAAGAAACTAAAAAGGGAGAGATTTCAAAGGTGGAAAACATCTTAAGGATCATCTAATTTAAACTTCTCTTACAGATGAGAAAAGCGGAGTGTTAAAGCTTGCCCAATATCACATACACAGGTCACCATAACTAATAGTTGTTTTGAAGTCTTTGCTTCTTCTACCCTACCAAGATGCTAAGACAATTACAAATAACATTGCTCCCAAAAAATGCTGGTAAATTAAAGAATGATTAAAAATCAAACAATACTGAATTTTTGTTGATATTTTGTTGATTTCAGTGATCTGAAATAAGAATGTTGATACATTTAAATTCAATAATAGGAGCATTTTACTTAGAAATATTCTTCTAGGGGCGCCTGGGTGGCTCAGTCGTTAAGCGTCTGCCTTCGGCTCAGGTCATGATCCCAGAGTCCTGGGATCAAGCCCCGCATCAGGCTCCTTGCTCTGCAAGAAGCCTGCTTCTCCCGCTACCATTCCCTCTGCTTGTGTT
>CM053604.1:99978092-100047142 GCA_028646535.1 Procyon lotor
CCTCTCTCGCTGTGTTTCTCTTTGTCAAATAAATAAAATCTTTAAAAAAAAAAAAAATTCTTCTAAAAAAATATTCTTCTATAACTTTAAATACTAGACTAAGATAGTAAATTTTATGATATTTAAAGATAGTGACTTTATTATTGATATGATATCAAATTTTATTTAGATATTTAAAATAAATATCATAATGTGATATTTATTATGATATTTGTAGTCATTACTTGAATTGCACAGCTGGTAACAGTAAGGCAAAGAAGTTTACATAGGCTAGATTTTTCTTACCATGACAGGTAACTTGGGTCTTGAAAAGACGATTGCTCTTTCCAACACAGAGTTATCATAAGATGAATTATGTTTAAACAACAGTATTTTATACTCAAGTTTTCGTTACTCCTTTTCTAAACAATATTTTGTAAGTTCCTGAGACATCGTATATTATTCAAGATACATTTCAAAACCTTACTTTGGAATATTGTTCTTGTCCAGGGAATGATGACTGTATACCCACATGCTGGAACAGAGAAGGCTTATATCGAATACGAATTTGCTTATTTCGTTCTGCACATTTTTCCTAGGGAAAAATAAGAGAAACAACGATCTTCTGTAACAACCCAAATACTCTTTTTTATTGCATTTATGGATGGCAGAATTTTGTTTTATATTAGTTTTTGCCAGGGTTTTATTTTAATATTTAAAAATTACATTAAACTTTATATCTTAGCTTTTTCTTCGAAAGGATAATAAAACACAAGTTGAGGTACAAAAAAGTTTTAGTTAAAGCATGTATTTTCCTAAACTCTGCCTTAGAAAATCAGGCTACTGCTGTACCAACTATAATTTTCTGCTCCTTCTTTATTTTTTCATATTTTTCTATCCATTTCTCTCAAACTACATCATTCTTTCACTTTCCATAGTCATTAACTCCTAAACTGAGTTATATCCTCTTCAATTTCTTAAGTAGAAAAACACATGATTAAAATAAAGAAGCAATATTGTAGTTTCTGAAAAAAGATTTGGTTAATCTCATTAAAATAAAAACAAGAGGGGCGCCTGGGTTGCTCAGTCTTTAAGCGTCTGTCTTCGGCTCAGGTCATGATCCCAGGGTCCTGGGATCGAGCCCCACATCGGGCTCTCTGCTCAGCGGGGAGCCTGCTTCTCCCGCTACCATTCCCTCTGCTTGTGTTCCCTCTCTCGCTGTGTTTCTCTCTGTCAAATAAATAAAATCTTTAAAAAAAAACAAAACAAAAAAAAAAACAAGAAAGATGACCTGTGACACCATTCTATTAGAAGAAAACATCTGAAATGATGATTGTTGAGAATTATTTTATATACTGTATACACATAAAATTCATAAAAATGTATCTCAAATTTATATTCTCAATTTTTTTTAAAGATCTTATTTGAGAGAGTGAGAAAGTAAGAGCATGTGCGTGTGCTCAGGAGAGCAAGCACCTAAAGGGGAGGGGCAGAGGGAGAGGGAGAGGCAGAATCTCAAGCAGACTCCCCACTGAGCATAGAGCTGGAAGCAGGGCTGGATCTGATGACCCTGCAATCGTGACCCCAGCCCAAATCAAGAATCAGACGCTTAACTGAGTCACCCAGATGCCTTTTTTCCAGTATAATTAACAAAATTTTTATTCCAGTATAGTTATCATAGAGTTGTATTCGTTTGGGGGTACAATGTAGGGATTGTATCCCCATTCTATACGTTACTCAGTGCTCATCATGGTAAGTGTACTCTTAATTCCCCTCACCTATTTCACTCTTCCCATCTACCTCCCTTTGGTAACCTCCAGTTTGTTCTCTAGAGTTAAATCTGTTTCTTGGGGCACCTGGGTGGCTCAGTGAGTTAAGTGTCTAACTCTTGATTTGGGCTCTGGCCATGATCTCAGGGTTGTGAAGTCAGACTCCACACTGGGCATGGAGCCTGGTTAAGATTCTCTCTCCTTTTCCCTCTGCTTCTCCCCTAACCCCACAAAGAGTTTATTTCTTGGTTTGTCTCTCTCTTTTTTTCCATTGCTCATTTATTTTGTTCTTAAATTGCACATAAGTGAAATACCGTATTCGTTTTTTTCTGATTTTTTTTCACTTAACATTATACTCTCTAGTTCCATCTATGTTGTTGCAAATGTTAAGATTTCATTCTTTTTATGGCTGAGTAATATTCCATTGTGTATATATATCACATCTTCCTTATCCATTCCTCTATTGATGGACTCTTGGGCTGCTTCCATAATTTGGCTATTGTAAATAATGCTACAAAAACATAGGGGTGCATATATTTTTTTCCAATTAGTATCGGTTTTTTCTGGGTAAATATCTAGTGTGGAATTATTTGATCACATGGTAATTCTATTTTTAATTTTTTGAGGAACCTCCATAATGTTTTCCACAGTGGATGCACCAATTTACATTCCCACCAACAGCACACAAGATTTTTTTTTTCCCCCTCTTTCTACATCCTTGCCACCACTTGTTATTTCTTGTGTTTTTTATTTTGGCCATTCTGACCAGTGTGAAGTGCTATTTCATTCTGGTTCTGATTTGCATTGCCCTGATGATAAGTCATGTTGAACACCTTTTCATGTATCTGTTGGCCATATGTATGGCTATTCATTTGAGAGAGAGAGAGAGATTGAGAGTGTGTGTGCACAAAGGCAGAGGGAGAAGAAGACTCCCTGCTGAGCAGAGAGCCTGATGTGGGGCTTGATTGTATGAGATCATGACCTGAACCAAAGGCAGATGTTTAACTGACTAAGCCACCCAGTCACCCCCATCTGTATAGCTTCTTTGGAAAAAGGTCTATTCAGGTTATCTGCCCATTTTTTCAAATTAGATTTTTTTTTTTGGTGTTGAGTTGTATAAATTCTTAATATATTTAGGATATGAACCCCTTATCAGATATATATTATTTATAAATATCTTCTCCTATTCAGTAGGTTGGCTTTTGTTTTATTTTTTAAACAGAAGACTTACTTAAATGCATTTCTACTCAGGACTAACACATAAGAAAATATTGTTTTTGAAACTGTAAGCTAATGAAATAATCCTGAGTTAATTTAATTTGAAACTAAAGTCAGATAAAATCAGTTGAGGAGTTGAACTTTAGGGAATAGAAATTCTATTATTTGCTAAGCTACTAATAGAATGAGATGGTATTATCAAAAGCTGGCTTCCCAAATTACTCCTCAAATAACCTGTTGATAAAGGAAAACTGAGTTCATTGCTTATTGCAGGCAGTAAGAGAGAAACTGCCTTTGTAGTGTCTACTCAAGTCTTGTGCCTATTTTTTAATTGGGTTGTTTCCTGTTGTTAAGTTTTGAGAATTTTATATATATTCTGAATACAAATACTTGTTGCATATGGAATTTACAAATATTTCTTCCTAGTCTATGGTGTCTTATCCATAAAATTTACAGTACAAAAGTACAAATGTACTGTAAAATTTACAGTACAAAAGATTTTAATTTGTATGAAATCCAATTTAGCAATGGAAAAAAAAAATGGATGATGGTTTTAATGTCATGTCAAAGAACACCTCTCCTTGTCCTGGATCCTGAAGATATTTTTCTACACTTTCTTATAAAAGTTTTATAGTTTATGTTTCATATTTAGATAGATGATGCATTTTGAAATAATGTTTGTATCAAGTGTGATGTTTGGGTTGAGAACATATACACATACACAGACATATACACAAACACACCTTCAATTAATCCAATACACATTTGTTGAGAAGACTGTTCTTTCTCCATTGAATTGCATATGCTCCTTTGTCAAATGTCAACTGGCCATATTTTGTGGACCTATTTTTGAATTATCTGTTTAGTTCCATGGGTCTATTTGTTTACCTCTTTACTATAAATGTTTGTCTCGCTTACTGTCACTTTATCATAAGATTTGAAATTGAGTGCTGTGATGCCTCCAACTATTCTTCTTTTTCAAATCATTTTAGCTAAATTAGTTCCTTTCCCTTTTCTTAAAAATTTTAGAATTAGCTTGTCTACATCTACCACAGAAGATCCTGCTGGGATTTTGACTGGAATTATGTTAAATCCATAGATCAATTTAGGAAGTATTGGCATATTTACTATATCGAGCCTTCTAATCCACGATCATGGTATGTCTCTTCCTTTCATCAAGCATTTTTAAGGTTTCAGCATATAGATAAACCTACATATTTTGTTAGAGTTACATACACACACATCTATATACATATCAAGATATTCTCTTTCATTTTAATATTGATAATTTATGTTTGGGGGTTTTGTCAGTCTTATTAGAAATTTATCAGTTTTCTTGCTCTTTTATCTTACTCATTTGACAAAGTAATATATGCAATTCAGTGGAGAAAGAACCAGATTTTGGTTTTATTAATTTTCTCTACTGTCTTTATGTTTTCAGTTTTATTTCTTTCTTCCCTCATAGCTATTATTCTTTCTTCTGCTTGATTTGGGTTCATTGTGTTCTTCTTTTTCTACTGACTTAAGGATGGAAGCTGATATTACTAATGTGAGATCTTTCTTCTCTTCTAAGGTAATCATTTCTTCTAAGATAAATTTCTCCATAAACAGCGCTTTAGCTGCATCACACAAATTTTGATAGGTTGTATTCTCATTTCACTCAATTCAAAATATTTTCTAATTTCCTTTAGAGATTTCCTCTATCACTCTGATTTATTCAGGAGTGTATTGTTCAAATTCCACGTGCTTGTAGATATTTCAGTTATCTTTCTGTTATTAATTTCTAATTTTATTCCACTGTTGTCAAATTTTAGTTTCATTTTTTTGTGATTTCACCTTAAATTTGTTAAGCTTTGTTTTATGATACAAGACATGTCTATTTTGGTGAATGTTCTATGCATACTTTAAAAGAATAAGATTTCTACTGCTGTTGGACATAGTGTTTTTAAAATATCAGTTAAGGGGCTCAGCAGGTTAAGCATCTGCCTTCAGCTCAGGTCATGATCCCAAGGGTCATGGGACTGAGCCTGCTGAGTGGGGAGCCCGTTTTTCCCTCTCTGTCTGCCCACCGCTCCCTTTGCTTGTGCACATGTACTCTTTCTCTTTGTCAAATAAATAAATAAAATCTTTAACATAAAATATCAATTAAATCCAGATGGTAGATGGTATTGTTCAATTCTTTTATCTCTTTGCTGGTTTTTTATATACCAGCTGTGTTGCTTACTGAAAGAGGAGTGTTGAAGTCTCTGACTATAACTGTAGACAAATCCATTTTTTCCTTTAGTTCTGTCATCTTTTGCTTAATGTATTTTGAGGTTCTGTTGTTAGATGCATACACACTTTTATGATTGTCTTATCTTCTTGGCGATTTGACCCTTTTTCCAGTATATAGTATCTTTCTTGATCTCTGGTCAAATTTTTTGTTTTTTCTTTTTTTGCCCCAAAGTGTACTTTGATATTAATATAGCTTGTACAGATTTCCTTTGATTAGTGTCTGCAGGTATTTCTTTTTTCTACCTTTTACTTTTAACCTATGTATATCATTATATTTGAACTGAGTATAGACAGCAAGTAATTGTATAGTGTTTTTTAATCCATTCTGATAAACTATCTCTTAATTGGTATATTTTGATCATTTATATTTAATGTAAAATTGACATATTCAAATTTACATCCATCATTTTATTACTTGTTTGGTTTTTTGTCTCCTTTTTTCTACTTTTCACTACATCCGTGGCCTCTCAATACTTCATTTAGTACATATAAATGTCAGTGAAAATTCTGGATAACAGAAGTTAAAAAATTAATGCACTCATAAGGTTTAGTGTGGTGAACAAATTTTAGGGAATTACATTAGACAGATAGTATTTTCCTAAAATATTTTGCATTTACAAAGTAAAGAAATACTCACAGGAGTTTCTCCTGGGTTACACATCTTTACCTGAAAAATGTCCCCCAAGAGCAAGTCTATGGGTTTATCTTTGTAGAACATTAAAAAGAAACGTACAAAGTCAGTTAAGTCCTCAGATTTAAACAGCTTTCCTATGGAGAAAAAGTAAACAAATCCTAATAACTCCTGAGCGTTTACAAATCCAAATAACAATATATCATAAAATAACACTTATATATAGTTGTTCATTCTATTAATATGAGAAGGGACCAAAAAATCATTAAAAATTAAATATATCATATTCCTTCAAAATAAATAAAGCTTGAAGTATTAGTAAAGTTGAAGGATAATAAAACAAAATGATACATCTGCTTAAGTATTACTGATTACCATTTCTGGGCAAGAAAAGTGTGAAGCAGGTTTAGAATAGTAAATACTCTCAGGTAATCAACTTTGATAACCAATGAGATCAATTTTCTAAATCAAGTGAAAGGTATATGCATAATAATAAAAGATATATAAATAACATGAACACTATAGGGGCTATAATCTTTTACTTAACTTTACAGAAACTGATTTACAACCTGACTTTGTAGAACTTTATCAATCTACTAGATTTTTTACGTTTAACATTTAATTTTGATTAGAATACAGTATTATTTCAGTATTTGAGCATCATTTTATATGAATTTTATTTCTATTTTAAATTTGTGATTCTTAAAAATTTACTATATTTTAAAGTAGGATATTTCATTAGGTTCAATTGCTTTTTTTCTAATATACTACATCTTTAATTTTAAATTAACTTAATTTTAAAATGGAAGTTAAAGGTATAAAATTCAGGTAAATTTTCACTTTAAAGTAAATAGTATAAAATACATCTAACCATTTAATAAACATGCTGGGAGGAAGTAAGTATGCTTCATTTTTTTCACTAGGACTGAGTCTGTATGGTTTACTTAGTCAAATGTATAGCTGTATTTTAACTCTTGGCATCCGCTTGTATAGTGACCAAAACAAGTGATTTAATGATGGAAACAGTTGATTCGGGGTTTGTGTTTTCCTTACCTGCTGTCAGTATGTTATAAAATTCAGTATGCTATAAAATTCTGCTTAGCAAACTCATATTTTGGTTAATATTGAGTAAGAAATTCCTTATTATTACAACAACAGAAAACAAACCTTAAACTTAAGCTTAAATAAAACTTCAGCATTACATATACAGTGCTCCTGTTCAATGTGCTCTTGTGATCAGAATGAGAATATTCTCTATCCTTCTCACACCCAACTTTGGTGAAAAAAATAAAAAGGAATTTATAGCTCACAAAGTAATGTACCAACAAACTTACTTCCTCTTCAAGCTCATCAGATATTACTGCTACCTATAATTTTTCTTCTTATTTAAATCAAAGCTGAGCAAAATGAAGTCTTAAAATTGGGTTCTGTAACACTTAACAAAAAAAGTATGGGAAAGGGGCGCCTGGGTGGCTCAGGGGGTTGAAACCTCTGCCTTCAGCTCAGATCATGATCTCAGGGTCCTGGGATCGAGCCCCCCATCAGGCTCTCTGCTCAGCGGGGAGCCTGCTTCCCCGTCCCTCTCTGCCTGGCTCTCTGGTTACTTGGGATCTTTCTCTCTGTCAAATAAATAAATAAAATCTTAAAAAGAAAAAAAAAGTACGGGAAAGAAGACAATCGAGTAAGTATATGAATAACAGATTTCACGAGCAGTCAGAGAAATGCTTCACACTCCACACAGTGGCAAAAAAGATATATATATATATAACGGATAGAATCAAATATTTGTCAAGCATATGGAGAAGCAGGAACTCATACGCACTGCTTAAGGGAGAATAAACTGTACAGCCAATTTGCAAAGCAATCTGGCTGCGAGGAGACACTGCTACATTGACCCTCAGTGATTCTGCTCCTCCTGGGGACATACATGTCACTTCATTTTTTTGTGGCAGCAGAGAGTTGGAAGCAATCAAGGTCAACCACTCTGAGGTTGGATAAATCAAATGGATTGTTATGTAGGGCTTATGCAACAGCAGCGAGGAACAATAAACTAAATGGGCAGAAACCGACATGTTGGCAGTTTTAAAATCTCGTTTTGAGGACAAAAATGTAAGGGGCATGAATAAGCTTATCCTATCACCCGTTTTGTAAACTCTAAACAGGTACAAACATAATAAACACCAAGTATTGACATGGATACATGCATATATATAGGTAGTCTTTGAACACAGTAGAGCACAAACTTATAGGGGGGTCGGAAGGAAGTGGGAGTAGGGACTGGGCATAAAACAAACAAAGTAAGAGAAGGAACGATGACGTGCACATGAAATGAGTGAGGTCATTCAACTTGCTACCTCAAGGTTCAAATAAAAGGAAAAGTGTAGAAGGAAGGGTGGAGAGAGTAGAAGGAAGAAAAAGTAAGCTTACAGAA
Source organism: Procyon lotor (assembly GCA_028646535.1). NCBI lineage: Eukaryota > Metazoa > Chordata > Mammalia > Carnivora > Procyonidae > Procyon > Procyon lotor. The sequence continues at coordinate 99,986,395 of CM053604.1, forward strand.
GAAATTTTTTAAAAACCACATCATAGGCACAATTCTGTGGTGGGTCTGATTCATATATTTTTATACTTTATTAAGTATGTCAGCTTTGGCATATTGGAAATGACAGGGAATTTAGAGTACAGGAGTCCTAAGTCAGAATTCTGTTCTCTATAACTTTAATTCTTTGAGTTCCTATGTAAACTGAAAGTATTTTTCTACATAAAATCCAGAAGTACACCTTAGTCACTGAGCTTGCAGACTCTCAGCAAGCACTTAGCAAGTGGTATGTTTCCTACATTTTATAACACATATATATGTGTCAACCTGCTAGTTTATATTGTCCATCTAGGAAAAAATACATTTTCTGAAATTCAGATACTTGAATTTGATCTTATTAAGTTAAAAGTATCTTTATAGAAATCATGCCATTCCTTTCCATTTAATAACAAACTGATAAGTTCTTAAGAACTTTTCAGTTTATTGTGTGTTAAAAAGTAGATATATTGCTTACCTATGAATCCAAGAATTGAAAACTCAATATAAAACCAATTTTTGGAAGTGATATTATGCACAAAATCTGTGATTTTTGTAAAGTACATCTTTTTAGCTATGATATCATCTTCTAGCTGAAAAAAAACCCACAAAAAGTCATTAGTAACTTTGGTTAGATTTGATCAAATCTAGTCTAATTAGTAACTCTGATTAGATTTTAGATTTTGATACTTCCATTGAATAAGCTGCATTCGTTTGAGAATTAAAAATACTTTCAATAGCATACACTGAAGAAAATGTTTTTATAAGGTTAATTTTTAGTTCAATTTGCTGAGAGTATTTACTGTTAGTTTTCACTTTCAGATACTGAGGCCAGAGATGATACATTTCTTTCCTAAATAATAATATGGAACACTCAATCTAAATCCTCGTTGAAAAAATTCGCTTACCTGAATCCATTTTCATCCTTACAAATACTTCCGTTTCTAATTTAAGGCCACCTAGCTTTATGTTTGAGATGACAGGTGCCATGTCCTATCACCAGAGAGGGTGGATGGCCAAAAGATGACAAAAGGGAACAGGCACTCTGATTCACCACTAGCTGGGTAGAATGATGGTGCACATAAGCCTAAGAATAGTTCTCCCTAAGAGAGGGGAAGGGGAAAACTGGAATTTTCCTTTTTTCTTTTTTTTTTTTAATCTCATACATACTATGTGTAATCTATGCACTGACAAAGCCTCCTAAATGATTCAGGAAAATGTGAAAGTCTTCAAGCACATTACCAGAGCACAAAAGAGAACTGCGTGGTTGCAAATTGGGAAGAATACACTGGCTGGATCTCTTTTCTATTACAGTCCACTAACTAGGAATCAAGAGATTTTTTTTTTCTTCCAGTAAAAGAGAAGGTCCTGCTTGGGGCCTTTTTCTCACATTCTCTCTTCTCCAATGATACTTTGCAAACTCTTCTTACAACTGCATATTGTAACATGTAGTAAGACCTATACTCACTGCTAGGAAATGCAACACTATTATTTAACAATATGCCAGAATTCAGGGAATTCAAGCTTTATATAATTGATTTATTTCAGAAATACAGCAAGGCACTGTAGAACTGGGTAGAACATACAATGTGAGCCAATGCAGGATATCAATGGTAAGCATACATTCCGTCTGACATATAATAAGTGCTCGAAATATGTCTGCCTAATGTAATAAATTTGTGGGAAGAGAAATGTAGGGAGCACAATTTCTATTTTTTTTGTAATTGGAGAATTTCTTTTCAGTTTGCTTCAAGTAACTATAATTTCCTTTGTTAATAATAAATCCTGCACGAAGACTTACATAAAATCAACTTTAAACTTCCTTTTGGAAATTTAATATAAGTATTTTCTGAATACAAAGTAAGGTGGAGAGTACAATGAGGAAGTAAGGAATCGAAAGAGGGAAGGAGAACATAATACTTACACTTTAAATTATATGTTTATATACACCATGGTCTTACCTGTAAATAATACATGGCCTTGGGTTGGGCATACAGCATCAAAAAACAAAAATCCAGCACTTGTTTGATGTGCCAACTAAAGATAGTAATAAAATCTGTTAATATTTGTCATTATTATGTAATTTTCATTTATTTTATTTTTTTTAAAAGATTTTATTTATTTATTTGACAGAGAGGAGAGAGATCACAAGTAGGCAGAGAAGCAGGCAGAGAGAGAGGGGGAAGCAGGCTCCCTGCTGAGCAGAAAGCCCGATGCGGGGCTCGGTCCCAGGACCCTGGGATCATGACCTGGGCCGAAGGCAGAGGCTTTAACCCACTGAGCCATCCAGGCACCCCTATAATTTTCATTTATAAGCACACTTCAGTACTTAAAAACAATTCTTTTACACTTTGCTAACATAGAGTACTATCTACAGTAAGTGCAATTCAATATGTTATACTGAAGAGTTGTATTAAAATGTTTCCCATCTGTATTCAGTGGACTGTATCTGCCATCACTAAACTAGGAGAAGCATAATCTATTTTATGTTTTGGTTCAATTTTGATCTGTGTAGTGAAAATATTCTTTCTGGCCTTAGGTCTTGTTCAAATAAAAATAAGAAGAAACTCTATTCTAATTAAACGCTAAGCTAGGTATTAGGCCACTTCCTGAACATACAAAGAGCAATAGAGAATGTAGTTCTGCCCTTCTGTGTTTCATAATCCAGTATGAAAAGACAGTAAAGTAATAAATCAGAACAGTTAGGTAAGTGCTCTACGTAGACACTGGCAATGATGACGTAAGATCAGATGAGACAGGCGGATCAGGAGGTTGGGCATTCAGAGGGAGGACCAGTATTGCAAAGACATAAAACACACGAGAAAATGTGTCACCTTGGATCCAGAGCACCAAGAGGGGATGGAAAAGCTGCTGACGGTGAGGTGGCCAGACACAAGATCATGAAGGAAACTTTGGACCTGATCTCCTATGAAAAGGGATTCTTCTGGCTACACTATGGAGAACGAACTGGAAGAGAGGGGCCAGGTGGGCTAGGCTTAGGGAAAACAAGTAGACGTGAATGGTCTGAACTAAGTCCAAGGCAGAGGAATGGGTACAAAAGGGATAATGCAGAGAGAGTAAAAAAAAATAAGAAACGATGATGGAGACATAAAGAGCAGAAGGAAAAACAGGATCTAAAATGTCTCCCAACTTTATGACTCTAAGAACTGACTACTTAATTCAAAGCAAAAGAAAATCCTTAAAAGATTTCCAGATTCTGACATACCATTTATTACTGTAAAACAAAACAGAGCTAGTAAGTTTTCTGGGATAAGGCTTTTTTCTGAATTCTGACATTTCTTTTACTCTAGTAATTTCAAGAAACCAAATCATTACATTTCTTGTAATACCTATGACATTTATAATCAAACAATAGTGATCCTTTATACATGTATAGACTTTTTCAAAATTCTTTCATAAATACTGTATTTTATTCTTACTATGACTTTTCCAAATGTATAATGTAGATTTTATTATGCACATGGGAAAGCAGAGGAAGCTAAGAAGACAAAGTCTAAACTACCTGCCTAGGATAACCTACAGCAAACAAAAATACTGGAACTAGAATGTACCCGTAATAATTTATAACCCCAGGCTTTCTTTCCCCCTTCATTATGCCCTTGCTAATTATTGGCTGAAAACGCAAACACAGATACTCAATGGTGAGCTGGTGGTAAATGTGTTAACAACTGGCTCTTCGGGGAGTCGGGTGAGGGTGAGCCACTATTTGTGCTTTTGCCCATTTCCATGGTGTAAATGCTCCTACCATGGCTGATTTCATGCTACCAACCTGACGTCACTGGATGCAGACTGGGAAGAGTTGCGCATAGTCAGCTCTTGCAAGCTAACAGGAGCTGGTCATGTTTGAGATGGGCTCTATTAGACGTGGGTTCCCACATTACATCTGATGAAGTTATTTAAGGTAATATATCATACCTCTCTGATTTTCCTGAGTCCTCAGTTGACTGCTTGACATGTAATATGTTTGGATAAAAAAAGGCAGGTATTGAAATGATTTCTAACGATCCAGACCTTAGTTGTCTTTTGAATCTGTAAACAGAAGTAAATGGAAACTTGCAACTCAGTATTTGATTTACCAAAATAACAGATACTTAAAAAGAATTTCCTCACGCATATCCTCATAACATTTTTATTTGAATTATTTCACATGTTGATACATGACATCTACATTATGAAACTAGTAGTTTTTAGCCTATTTCTTTATAAATTAGTAAGCAACCTAACAAAAAGCTAAAATATACAATATAAAATTTCCTTTCGTAAAAATTATAGACACTTTAAAATTTTGCAAGTTTACAATCAGATATGTACTCTAAAAGATTCAAAATAATGGAATTAATGAGTTAGCATAGAACATTAATTTTTTAAAGCGCATAGTTTTGAGTTTAGTAAGAGTCCTATTAAATAGCATCATGGCTGCTGAAACTATAGACTCCTCACGGCAAACAAGGACTGAGTGTGTCTCTTGTCCACAACTCACTGGATGACTATGTACGCTTTTCAGAATCTTTAAAGTTAATATTTACAGACCAACTAGGACATCATTAAAATGCACAAAATATTGCTCACAAAAGCTGTAATACACACCTTGTACTGTCAAGGTAAATGATGGGACATAGCAGGTAGAGCATTTTAAATGGTTTTCCTTTAGAGACAGATGATATAACTTTAAATGGGGTTTAAATTTAGGCATTACATTATTTATTAAAATGCTAAAGTCTCAAGAAAATGTTTGTTTTGTGCTAATAGGTGAAAAAACAAGATGGGGTTTTATATGCACAATCTCAATTATGCGCAAAACAAGCAGTCTTCACTTCGCACAATTCTATTATGCATGAATCTCAGTTACCACGTGTAAGCCGTTAAATAACAACTCCCTCAACAACACTGGTCGAATTTGAGTGCTCACACTGGATTAGCTGTAAATGATTCCATAAAGTACAAACTTGCTTCTGACTCCTCAGTTCACATGAACCGCCTATCATCACCTCACCATCTCACTGCTCCTTTCAGAATCTGTGGGTGCCTGATCACTGTTACTCTTACTCTGTCCAGTTCACTTACAGACAGCAAAACATGTGCTCCTGCTGCCTCCTTGTGTCATTGGGATGTGGACAATTGTATTCCTTCCATTTGCTTTTTAAATGGTTTCCAGATGTTTCATAATGGGTATGTATTGTGAGCATGGAGTAGCAGCAGCGACCTCAGCAGTGCTAGAGAGAATGTGGGGCTTAGACCCAGAAAAGGGTCTCTTACCAATTCTGCATCCTCACTTACACACTTTGGGCAAGTCCTTTACTTTCTCTGACCCTCAGTTTCTTCATCTGTAAAACTGGAATAGCAATACATACCCGGGCAGGGAAAGAATTCTTCTACAGACACTAGATTCTTCCCAGGCTCTTTGTATCAGGGCAAGAGTTGTTTGTCTGTCTGTTTTCTTATTTATTTATTTAGGTGGGAGTGTGAATAGGGGAGTGCAGGGGATGAAGGCTTACTGGCTCTTCTGATTTTATGGTCTATGGAAATGGAAAGGTTTTATAAAAATCCATTTTAGGGGCACCTGGGTGGCTCAGTGGGTTAAAGCCTCTGCCTTCGGCTCAGGTCATGATCCCAGGGTACTGGGATCGAGCCCCACATCGGGCTCCCTGCTCAGCGGGGAGCCTGCTTCCCCCTCTCCCTCTTCCCCTGCTTGTGTGCCCTCTCTCGCTGTGTCTTTCTCTGTCAAATAAATAAAAAATCTTTAAAAAAAAAATCCATTTTAGTATGTTCCTTCAGGAGTAGAAAATGTTGGTATGGAAGAAAAGAATGAGGATTTCTATTTGGTTTGGGGCAAAAATTACTAACATAATATCTACATTTTTAAAGGTGAAATTGCATAACTTTTTACAGCAATTTAGAATAGTAGAGGCGAGTGAAAATAACACTTAGTTGCGGCATATACAATCACCAAAAAGTTTGGATTACAGATGCTTGTAAGTAGATTTTGTCCTCTAGAAAATTTCAGGCAAAGTCCCAGAGCAACAAAAGTCAAGTTACAGGTAATTTCTATCTTGATGGTATAATTTCCCATTACTAATTAAGAGAAAGATTCCAGGCTCAATTTTATTCAGTCTGTCCTCAGCAAGACGTTCGTAATCCTGTGTGGTGACACCTATCTAGGATTCTTTAAGTCTTTTCTAGCTTGTTAGGTTATGGATAGGCATCAAAAGTTCCTGAGATAATGATACCAGAATTGTTAGCTGCCAATGTCTAGAGAAAATAGTATAACTGTACATTGTTGCTACTGTAAATGAATGATTCTACCTTACAGTTATAAAAAAAAGGAAACTTTACAACTGTATAGTTTTATATAAAGTAACTGTTATATACAGTTTCATATAAGGTTATATATAACCTTAGTTGGGTCCTATAACAATTATAGTCTCAAATTTAGGACCAATAAAATATAGAGTAATCTCTCATTAACTCCAATGAGAAGACCTAGCAAAAGGGTTCTGGTAAATTAAATATATAAAAATTTAGGTATAGAAATGAAAAGTTACGAGTCTACATTAATTTAGATACAATCTCATTCAAAATTGCATATTCTATAATATCTACTTTTAAGTTATAGCTGCATTCTATTCTCACAAAAAAATAAAACACTTTTATTCCAACTCTTCATCCTGTATTGTTGACATTAACATTCTTATCCTCATGAGAATCTCTTTTTGAATCACATGACATAGTACTCGGGTACACGTGATCATTAAGTCTAACTTAAATTCTAGTTAGTGACATTGTCTTTGTACATTTTATAGCAAAACATAAGTGTTTTCATATATCAAGTAATTTTATTTGTGATCTCCACAAGTAACCACATACTGTAATTCTTTTTTTTAAAGTCATCTTCAAAAGATTTCAAAACATTTCCCCAGGAATTGTTTGTAAACCTCCACCTTCTTTGTAACTGATTCTGTTAAGACCCCCCCTTATGAGGACACCAGACTGGCACAGATTTAAGTCATTTTGGGCTAATGTGCCTTTTCCAAACAGTGGTTTATTATTCAGAATAAAGCAACCAAGAGAGGGTATCCTGGAATATGAGAACACTTTAAGGATTCAAGTATGAGACAACTTTTTTCCCTGGGGAATCTTTTTTTGGGTAAAACTAGACATACAAGGGTGTTTTGGTTAATCTCTACCAGTTCTATCTCCCTCCACACACATCATCTACTTCAAGGCTTCACTACCATCCTCAAGTTCAAGCTTACTGCCAATAAATCCCTCATTCTCAACATACTTTCTTTCACAGAGAAAATCCTTTGAGGGAATGCTTTCATTTCACCCTCCTTTCTCAAACTATTTTTTCCTATCCCTTCACCCGTTCCTAGTTCCTACCTTTTTCCTCTAACCCTCCTTCCATGTGTACCTTGCAAACAACTCCCCCCCCAATAGACCTTGTTCATCAGCTTCCTCCCTATTGATGAGCACAGTTATAAAGCCACTCCTGATGCTCCGATCTCTAAAGTCCCCCACAAACACAAGTTTTTCCTTAGGCTGCTATGTTTTAACATCTCTCTCCATCAGTCGAGCTTGTTAAGAACAGTCTAATTCAATTCTTTAAATTTTTATTATGAAAATTACCACTCGCACACAAAAGTGGGACTATAATGAATCCCCAACCATTTGATTTCAATAACCATTAATTTTTTTAACCACACTTGTTTCATCCATTCAGTCCCCAATTCCATATAATCTGTTTTCGACTAATTCTTCAGCGTCAAAATCAAAAAAGGACATTAATTTACACAATCACATGCCATTATCACACCTTACAAAGCTAATAATTAATATCACATAATACTCAGTTGATATTCTAATATGCCCAGTATCCCAACAAGTAACTAATGGGTGAAGGCGGGGAGGTGTGTATTCCAGCATTAAGATCCTCTCGTTATAACCAGTGATCTCTTACTTCTTTTTTAAACTTATTACCCAAACCAGTCATTTCAGTTTTTCTCCTTTTCCCTCAACTATCTTTTTTTTTTTTTTAGGTTTTGGAATTCTTTCTTTTTTTTTTTTTTTAATTTTTATTAACATATAATGTATTATTTGCCCCTGGGTACATGTCTGTGAATCGTTGGTCAACTATCTTTTTGAATAGAACTGGGCCAACTGTCCTATAGAATGTCCTGCACCCTGGTGGTTACTACAGATTGCTTCCTCTAGTCACAGTGTATACTCTAAACTGGACTTTCAATCAGACTAAAGGCTGTTCTGTCTTAAATATATCATTTCACTCATATGTGGAATTTAAGAAGATGAATATAGGGGAAGGGAAGGAAAAATAAGAGGAAAACAGAGATGGAGACAAGCCATAAGAGACTTGTAATCATAGGAAACAAACGGGTTGCTGGGCGGGGGATGGAGTAACTGGGTGATGGGCATTAAGGAGGGCATGTGATGCATTGAGCTCTGGGTGTTAGATGCAACTGATGGTTCACTAAATTCTACCTCTGAAACTAAAGAAAAAGGCGGGGCTGTTGTGTCTTGTGTTATACTGTACTTTGGAGGACGGTGGGCGAGAATTCCATGTAGTTATTTCAGTGGATTTCATTTGATACACAACAGAAGCCACAGAACGTCGGCCCAAGTTGCAGGGAGGCTGAGACCGGCCGGAGGTTCAGGTGGGGGCACCCCAGCCCTTCCCGCGGACTGCCCGTCTAGCCCCAGCCCCCATCCTCACACTCCGCTCTGCCTGGGCCTGCAGTGAGAGAGGAGGCTCTGCTTCCTGCTCTGGTCCGGTGAAGGCTGCAGCAGCGGCAGAGGGCAGTGGAGCCGGGGAGCACCCACTCGGGCAGCGGCAGGGCAGCGGCAGCGCCACCAGCCAGGCCTTTCCCACACGCAGCCCGGGGGCGGCCCAGCAGCCGCCCGTGAGCCATAACCCATCTCCCTTCACGCTTCTCCCACTTCCTTTCTTCCCTTCTGTTCTCTCAGCCCGTCAACACTTCTTTTCCAGTTCTTTGTACTGAATTCCCTCTATCTGAATGACCAAGGGTCTTCCTGTCTGGGCGGTGGCTGGCACACCTTCCTCATGAAGTGCCCTTTGTCCCTTGAGGACATGCCGGAACCAGCTGCTTCAAAATGGTGATCTTCTAATTCTATTCATTCTGCTGTTATGATCTAGATTTTTTTTTGACGAAAACAACTTTGCCTCACCCCCTTGAACTATTTGGTAAGGAAACAAAACAAAACGCCTTGTTGACGAAGCCAAACTTGTCTGTTGACCAGATCCTGCTTGAAGGCCGCGTTTGAGACCCTGGTCTGTAGCATGAAGTGGATAATCCTTAGCATGTTACCCCAGCTCTTCACGACCTTATCACAGCCTGCCTGAACTCCCACTGATACTCCTTCCTTAATCTCGAACATCCATACTTCAGGATACACTCAGATTTCCAAAAATCTAGCCATGCTCCTTTTTGGCCTGCCTTCTCAAGCAAATCTATTGGTCAGGCACCCCCTTTCTTCTTTTATCTGCTTTAAGATTATCTACTTACACCTCTAGACTCAGCTCAGTTATTACTTTCTTTGTATCTTGCAGGTAGAGTAAAAGGCTTCCCGCTCTACGTGTTCTCAAACTGCCCTCCCCATACCAATACGAAACACCAGCTTCCAGTGGGTTAAAGCCTCTGCCTTCGGCTTAGGTCATGATCTCAGGGTCCTGGGATCGAGCCCCGCATCGGGCTCTCTGCTCAGCAGGGAACTTGCTTCCCCCTTTCTCTCTGCTTGCCTCTCTGCCTACTGGTGATCTCCCTCTCTCTGTGAAATAAATAAATAAAATCTTTAAAAACAAAAACAAAAAAATGAAACACCAGCTTCCTGGTCGTGATTTGTTTTATACCAATTGTATCACCCACTCGAACATAAAGATTCAAAGATTGCTGGGTCCATCACAGCATCTTGTTTGATAAACAGCTTTATGTTGGTTCATTATCATGTGCTCGCCTCTCCCAGGCTACATCCAGCAGGACATTGTAAGCAGAAGTGGAGAATGTGACTTCACACAGTAAGGAACACGAGAATGCTTAAAAAATAATCTAGTAGGCTTCTCTCAGAGGAAGTGGATTTCATGGAGAATAGATACAATGATAACATGGCCAAGGTGGGTTTTATTAGGCAGAAAACTACAAAACTGGGGAAAGTTATAAGCTATACTTTGTCACAACTCAGAACAACCTGTAGTTCCAAGTAGTTCTTTCTATACAGCTACACTCGTCAGAATGAATATGATCACTAATGCAATAATATAATTGGGCAGAAAAAATAAAATAGAAAAATTAAAGAACAAACTTCTCAGGCACTACTTACCTTTTTGTAATCATGTCAACAACAGATTTTAAATAATCTTCATTTCTCTAAAAATGAGAAAAATATTTTACTGAAATTAAGCATGCCTCATAGTTTTGGTACTATATGGTTGCTACATGTAAGTCTAGTTTAGGCATGGAATGTCATTGCTTCCTAAGGATTTTTTGGTTTTTCACTGTCTACGAAAGAATTTAAAATATCCAGGTGTCTAAAAGACCCAACTTGAATACTAAAAAATTTCATTCTTCCTTTTGTCACAGTACAAAATATCACTCCACATTATTTACACTTAAAAATTAGTATGCAAAAACCTATGCATCTAAAATAGTTTTGTCCTAAAAATGGGATGGCTTATTTCTAAGAACTGCTCTGTTTGAAAACATCTTCATTTTATTAGTATTATAGGATAATAAACATACTTCAAAATTATGCCAGTTTTCCAGATGGTATTACTCAGCTTGATTCCCAAATTTTCTTCCATCAACAAACCTTGTGTGTCTACGCTTTGTCAAATTCTGTGCTAGATTAGATGACAGATTCATTTGTAAATAGCTTTTGGTAGTACATTCTCAGGGTTTTTTTGGTTTGTTCTCTTTTTTGTACAAAAGTGACAGCATTTATACAATATTGCCTCAGGGCCCCAAGCATTCCTAATATAAAATTCTGAAAATTTTTTTAATTCTGAAAAATTCTTAATAATGACAGTTCTATTGTCAAATTTGAGTACGCTGAACTGTATACAGTCAGACTACTTATTTTAAAATATCCACCGTGATGCAGATACCTCTGACAGTATTTAAGGTTCATAAGATAGCCATAAATTGAATCACCAGCTATTTGCTACACTGAAATATTCTAAATTTTAAACATAGTACTAAAGTTACACTTCTTAGGCATTCTATATTCCATTTTAAAATTTGTCCCTAATATTTTATTACTGGGCTAAACATTTTAGGCCATGTTCATTGTGTCAGCAGTAAAGAAATAAAGATTATAATATGTAACATACAGAAATGTGACAAAACATTTTGGAGATTATGTATATGCTTTCAGTATAAAGAAATTAAACTTGGAGAGAATGACTATTTAATCTTTTACTTATATTTTCCTCTTAGTTCCCCTGTTGCTTGTTTTGTTTGAGTTTTCTTCTGCATTCAAAGACATGTTTATTATAGAAAATTCAAATAAAGCAAAGAATATAGAAAGGACAAAAAAGATCCCTCCAACTCTTACTATCTAGAGATAACCACTATCTATATTTTGGAGACAATTATTCCAAGGTTTGCTCATTTTCTTTTTTTTTTAATACATTTCATCTGTCTGTGTCTTTTTTACCTCCTTCCTTCCATCACATTTAACATATTTATGTTATGTTAACATGTTAACATAAATATGTTAAATGTGATGCTTTACATTTAACATAAATAATATGTTAAATGTGATGCTTTACAACTTTTTTCCCACTCAACAACATGATATGTACATCATTTTACGTCAATAAATACAGATATTCATTCTTTTTTCCATGGTTACAATTGCATTGCGGATTATTGCAATGTAGACACAAGGATTTAATCAGCCTCTTATTGATAGACATTTTTGGTGGTTTCCAATATTTTGCTTTTATAAAGCAATCATGCACTGAAAATCTTTCAAATAATTACTTATTGAACACTTACTATGTGCCATGCATCATTCTAAATACTTTTTTTTTATTTTAAATACTTTAAATAGCTAATGTAACTGACAAAACAACCCTATGACATAGGTAATATAATTATCACTATTTTGCAGAGAAAGAAAGTGATTCTTTCTTGTTCAAGGATTTGTTCAAGTTCACAAGCCAGGAAATGGAGAAGCTGGCATTTGAACCTTGGCGATCTAGATCCAGAGTGTGTGTTCTCCACTACTGTACCTACTGTCATATTTTTATTATTGTAGAATTCTTGCTTGATTATCTCCTTAGAATAACTTCTCAGAATTGAGATTTCTGATACAAAGGATATGCACATTCTAAATCTAACACAGGTTACCAAAATCCCCCTCCAAAAGGTTTTATGGTGTCAATATTCATACAGTGCTTTATATGAGTTTTACATGGCATTAGAGGGCAAAATAGAAAATTTGGGGGCCATTAGACATAGATTCGAATCTGCTGTATTAATTACTGGGCAAGTTACTTACTTTCTATAAGCTCCAGTCTCTTCACCTGTAAAATCAAGATAGCTCTACCTACTACAAGGATGCAATGCAGGCTACAAATAATGTATATAAAAACTGTCTATAATCCTTCAGATATAGAAAGGAGTCCCTCCATATTCATGGTGGTTATTGTTACTTAAATTAACATAAATTATCTCTTGATTCATATACCTATCTTTTATTGGGCTGGCAGGTTTTATTACTATAGCTTCAATTTTAATGTTCTATTTGTAAATATAATTTTGTACTATATAGTATGCAGGGCTCCTAGTATTTAACAATGCAATCTTATTTCTCTACAGGGAACCACTGGACTTTCTTTTTAGATTGACGTATTTAATTTCTTCTCAGTGGTGTCAAGCTAGTATTAAATACATTGTCTGCTATCCAAAAAAGGCATCTATGAATAGTTTTAAATTTCAGGAAAAAAAAATCCAAAATGATAAAGTGATTGCCAGGGAGGAAGGGTATTCGGAGACCATAGGTCAGGCATGAGGAGAGCCCCTTATTTCTCATACATACATCTGCGACAGAGACAATCACCACAGAGTCCTTCTCTTCTGAAGAAGTCATCCTGGAGACAACGGAATTCAGGGTTTGCTTCAGGTAACTCTGATTTCCTCTGTTAACAGTGGAAATACCCAGTGCAAAAGAGACTGCAGACAGAGGAGTGTGGAATCATCATTTCAAACCATAGAGAAAAACATAATGTATCATTAATAGCTATGCTTATTACTACATTTGGGTTAGTTGTATGGTCATAAGTAGTGTCCAAAACCATATTACAAAAATTACCCAAACTACTATTAATTTTTATCACAAAGTTCATTTTCTGCCTGAGCAAATGCCAATTTGCAGTGGACTGTTAGTAAATGCATTAGGTAGACTCCAAGCTGTTCTCATGTTGGAGGGTTCAGTGTAGTGAAAGATAAAACTAACCACTCTCCATTTGTTTTAGCTTTTGCCTAACTTGGGTACAAAATGTCACACACTGGCAGATTCTCTACTTCTCTTCCTAAGGAGATGTTGGAACCCAAAACAGGAAAAATACTATGAAGTATTGTCATCTGTGAAAAAAAAAAGTGTATGAAGTAATTTCCAAGTGATTTAATGGAATGAATCCATGCCCCTAAGTTACTTGTATTGCCCACTGTTGACTAGAACACTGGGAGAACAGATCTCATGTCATCTAAATAGATACTAAAATTAAGTAAAGTCTGCCCAAACTCAACACTAGTGCCGGACATATGACCTTGGGCAAGATACACAGCCTCTCTAGCCTCAATTTTCCTACCTTCAAGATAGGGATAAGGACTTCCAGAGTGGCTAAGTAAGGAACTCAGAAAATCTCCCTAAAAAAGCAATAATAAAACTAGAAAAAAATTGTCAAAGCAATCAGAACCCTCATATACAGCAAATCGCGAAGCATTTATGTAACAAAAAAATTACTGGACTTTGGTGAGAACAGTAAGAATTAGTATTTCCCTGATTACTATTTTCCCTAATTACTATGGAGTTCAAACATATTTTCATATGGATATGGTCTTTGGACATTCTTTTCTGAAATCCCCGTTTAAGCTCTTACTTCTCTTGAGTTTTCTGGATTTTTCTCATTTACTAACATTCTTTTTTTTTAAAAAAGATTTTATTTATTTGACAGAGAGAGAGAGATCACAAGTAGGCAGAGAGGCAGGCAGAGAGAGAGGGGAGGAAGCAGGCTCCCTGCTGAGCAGAGAGCCCGATGCGGGGCTCGATCCCAAGACCCCGAGACCATAACCCGAGCTGAAGGCAGAGGCTTCAACCCACTAAGCCACCCAGGCGCCCCAAAATTATATTCTAATATGAGTGGATTTTTAATTTTTTTTTATTATTCAAACTTTGGGGTCAACTCTAAAATGCAATTCCTGAAATGACTCCAACTAGGGTAAGGAACACGTTTACAAACATTTACAAGGCCTTTAATGACCTGGCCCCAACCTACTTCTTCTGTTTCAACTATCCTCTCTTTAAACCAGTCTTATTTAACATCTCTCAGCTTCTTACTTTGACCGAATAGGACGCTCTCATCTCCAGGCTTTTGCATCCCTTCTTTGCCTAGAACACTCTTCTCCAGGTTCCTTGTGCTAATTCTACCCATTCTTTCTAAACTAGGTTGGGCGTACCAGCTATATAAGGTCTTACTTCACTTCATATGGTACTTATTCTTTTTGTTATTAGAATACATACTAATGGCAATAAATTTGGGGTGAATAAGTGAATGGCCGAGTCCCTTTATTATTTGGCCTCTGCCCCATGTCATACTGAAAATAACTTCCAGCCCGAGTTGTGCACACATGCCACAGTTTTTGTCCAAGCCCTTTTACTGTTAGACCCTTCCTATTTCTTCTTCTCTACCTGGATGAACATCCTCTACTTTTCCACTATCTATCACCCTCTTTTTCCCTATTTAGTCTATTCCGATTCTGTTCACCCTTCATGACTCAGGAGAATGTCACTTTGTCCACAGTCTTCCCTAACTCCCCAAGTATGGATTACTTGCTCCACCCAGCATTTCCCTTGTCACAACACTAGTCTCACTATACTGTATCTGCCTTCCCACGTGTCTGTAGGAGGAACAAGGCCATGTCCTGTTCACCACGGTTCCCCTGGTAGAAGCTGGTTACTTGAGGACATGGAGGACTGCACAAAGAAGTTGTCGGTTAAGCTGAAAAGTCATATTGGGGAAGGGACGTACATGACAAGGTAGTTGTGGTTGATAGGAGGTGGTGGGTTCGTTGTAAGCAGTGATCAGCATGTGCTAATCACTTGGCTTGTTCATAGAGACTCTAAGTGTTTTGGGGTTGCTGGAAAGGAGGAGAAGTGGCCAAAGTTGATTTGAAAGATACAGTCTATTGTGCAAGGAGCTAGCTTCAACCTATATATGCACTGAGGACCCAGTAAAGGATTGTAAGCAAGAGTTGAGCATGACATTATGCATTTTAGTACATAGCTCTGAAGAGGGTATGAAAAATGGATTGACTTTAGTCAGTTACAAGTTTATTTCAATATACTGGGCAAGAAATGAAAGCTGAGAAAGAACAGCTTTAGAGGGTAGAGAGCAGAAATTATTTGAGATATACCCAGAATATAGAACAAGTAAGACTGATCACAGATTCCCCAGTAGGCCTTGCTGCAGGCTTCAGTGCATTTACAAATGTTTTATGTGCTATGATCTTTTAGTTACCAGGAAAAAAAAAATCCCCCTTTAAATTACCTCTGGTAATGAAGGTTTATAGGCAAACTGATCCTCCCAAGAACCTATGAAAATCCACCAAAGGAACCTCAAAAGGAGGATCAATATATACGGCATGGATGGAAATCAGGAAATAGATGGGAATTAGAAAATTATTCAGAATTTAACACCATTCCACTAACAGGGTTACCCCAACACCCCAAAACCCCCAAAAGAGTTCTGTTCTTCTCAATTCAAACATCTCTCCTTCCTTCCTTTCACTCTCTGGATGAGCTTCTACTTATCTTGGCTGATGTTTATTTAAGGCTATGCTTATTCTTATAGAAACTATAAAATATCTCGTATTTTATACGAGATATAAGCCACCCAGGCGCCCCAAAATTATATTCTAATATTATATTCTAATATTTATATTAGATATAAAATATCTTGTATTTTATAGTTTCTGTATACTGTTTCCTAGGTCTTTCATCTCCTCCTGTTACCTACAGCTTTGGGGTAGTGCACACTTTCTCATATCTGCACACACATATGCATGTCTATGTACATACACATGCCACATTCAAAATACTCCCAAGAGGGAATCTGACACAGTTAAAGACTCAAGTGTGATCTCAAGAAGTACCTTAACATCTCTAAACCTCAATTTTCTTAGGTGTAAAATAAGAGATAATCATAGGTCTTAACTGTACTGGCTTGTGAGGGTCAAATGAGACAACGAGAGAAAACATTAAAAAAAAAAGCAAGCAAGTACAGTCAGTCTATGGAACACAGGGAGGATTCGGATGCTAAATGACACATGGGCACCCCCATCCCAACACAGCGGGCTCGGCAGAGGCATGTGCTATGGAACAATGCTACTTATTCCCAAGGAACCATGTAGGTCAGACAGAGGTCAGTAAGCTTCTTCTGTAAAGGACCAGACAGTAAACACTTCTGTCTCTCGGGCCATACAGTCTCTGTCACAAGCACTCAGCTCTGCCCCTGCAGCTCGACAACAGCCAGACAAGTAACAGTGAGCACTGACTTGGCTCCAACCAGATCCTACTGTAAGTAGCAGGTCTGGCCAGCAGGCTGCAGATTGCCGCCGCAGGCCTAGAGTGACTCACTCATTAGAACAAACAAGGTCTGTGGGACTCGCCCTAAAATCCCCGAGTCTAACTTAAATGCTTTCTCTCTTCTTTAACACCTGCTGAAGTTAAATTCATTCTTTAAGGATCAGCTCAAACATCACCTCTTCTGTAAAGTTTTTGCTGACCTTGGTCCCCAGAAAGACAGGGAAATAGGAAGATAACCAGATAAGAATGAATTGATCAAAACCAAGGGAGTCCGGTACTTAGCAGATGCTTAATATAAGTCAAATGTATATGTGACTTATAACGATCTCTTTTCAAAACATCTGTATTCAAACTGATTTGAATTGACGTTTAAATATCTATTGAACTATTTTTTCCTGCCAGGTCACACACTGATTGATGGCAGTCCAAATTAACGCCACATAGGCTGGTGGTCTATATATCAGACTATTGTATTAACAGATTACACTTTAAAACTTAAAAGTCAAGCACAGTAATAATTAGAGAAATGTTCAAAAACAACGTAAGGGGCGCCTGGGTGGCTCAGGTGGTAGAGCATTCAACTCTTGATCTCAGGAGTCTCAGCTCAAGCCCCACATTGGGCATGAAGCCTACTTTAAAAGTTAAATAAACAAAAACAAACCACAACAAAACTTAAAAGCATGTCCTCAAAGATCAAAATATCTATATTTGATTTTCTAATTCTAAGTTTACTTACCACCTGTTTTCTCTTTGCCAATGATTACATCAGGATAAATTCTGCCTACTTTCCTTAGATGAGGAAAAAAGAACTTTAGGATTTCAAATGTATCAGATGCTGCTTCACTCTTGCCCAATGTATTCATTTTCTTCTCAACTGAAAGAAAGAAAAAAATAGGGTTTCTAAGTGTATAATCATAGGGATTTTTCTCTGGTTTTTCATAATGAGATAAACAGATTTAATACTCAATATATGAGACATACAATTAAATGTGAATTATTAAAATCATATGGCTACAAAATACAGTTCAAATATCATTGATTCATATTTATTTAAAAAGTAATATTTAAGTCTAGCACTATGAGCTACATAACCAGAGACTAACAGAACTGTCAATTCCGAATATTCAGTATAACTGAAACATGCTATAATTGATCTGATCTGTTATTTTGATTAATATCACATTAAAGTTTGTATCTCTATAATGTTGTTTTGTAGCTCAACTTAATTCTTAGCAAACTTAACAAACTCAATTTAATGATTCTACTTACACCATTCACTTGAATATACCTCTACAATTTTGAAAAAGAACAAAATTAGAAGATGCACACCCTATTTAATTCGTAATACATAATATAGTAATCAAGACAGTGTGGTATTACATTAAAAGAAGATACATAGACCAAAAAAAAAAAAAAAAGAAGATACATAGACCAATGGAACAGAATAGAAAATCCAGAAATAGATCCACATAAATATCATCAATTAATTTTTGGAAAAGGTACAAAGGCAATTCAATGCAGAAAGGACAGACTTTTTGACAAATGGTGCTAGAATACTTGGACATTCACATGAAAAAGACTGAATCTTTTTTTTTTTTTAAAGATTTTATTTATTTGACAGAGAGAAACACAGGGAGAGAGGGAACACAAGCAGAGGGAATGGTAGCAGGAGAAGCAGGCCTCCTGCCGAGCAGGGAGCCCGATGAGGGGCTCGATCCCAGGACCCTGGGATCATGACCTGAGCCGAAGGCAGACGCTTAACGACTGAGCCACCCAGGCACCCCAAAAAGACTGAATCTTGAGCAGTACTTCACACTATTTACAAAAATCAACTCAAAAGTTTCACAGACCCAAATTTAAAACCTAAAGGTATAAAATTAAAAACAAACACATAAAAGAAAATCTTCATGACCCTGAGGAAAGTGAAGTGTTCTTAAAGATAACATCAAAAACATTATATAAAAAGAAAAATTGATAAAGTGAACTTCACAATTAAAAATATTTGCTTTCTGAGGGACACCATAAGGAGAATGAAATGACTAGCCAAGATTGGGAGAAAACATTTCCAAATCACATATCCATCTGATATGTAATCAGGATAATGTGTGTGTGTGTATTTTTAAGAAAATTCTCGGGCACCTGAGTGGCTCAGTGGGTTAAAAAGCCTCTGCATTTGGCTCAGGTCATGATCTCAGGGTCCTGGGATTGAGCCCCACATCGGGCTCTCTGCTCAGCAGGGAGCCTGCTTCCCCCTCTCTCTCTGCCTACTTGTGATCTATCTCTCTCTGTCAAATAAATAAATAAAATCTTTAAAAAAAAAAAAAAAAAGAAAATTATCTTCACACAAAAAACCTGAATATGAATGTTTACAGCAACATGTACTTGTAATTGCCAAAAAAAAAAAAAAGAAAACCACCTAAATGTCCTTCAATTGGCAAAAGGATAAACAAACTATCCACTGTACATCCATATAATCAAAAGTTACTCGGCAATATAAAGGCAACAAAAATTTGGTCATATAACAACTTTGATGAGTCTTTGCTAAATGAAAGAAGTCAGTCTCCAAGGATTACACACTATGATTCCATTTGCATGGCATCCTGAGAAAGGGAAAACTCTAAGAACAGAGAACGGATTAGTGGTTGCAAGGGATTAAGAGTGAGGACTACCTGACTACAAAAGGGGAGACAGAGGCAGGACTTTTTATCCTGAAGAAATGGGAGCCACTGCAGGATGATACACAGGACAGTGAGCCTTCCCTTTGGCTACAGTGGAAATAGACAGGCGGGGACAAGTCTGGGGAGAGAGAAAAAACGGAGAAGTATGTTAGCAGTCATTCAGACGAGGCATGAAGGCGGCCTGACTAGAGGAGCAGAGATGGTGGTGGGGAAATGTGGACAGATTCGTGAGATACACAGGATTGTGAAGTGACTGAAATGGAATATGCCAGAGGAGGCGGAGGGGAGCCCTCAGAGGGACAGTCAGGGTTCTGGTCCATCTAGTGCATGGGTCACGAAGGTGGTGCAAGTCACACGGAACACACAGCAAGACCATTTTTGAGCTACAGAGGAGAGGAAGTATATCAGTGATATCTCTTACCTGATTTTTGTATGTCTCACAATAAAAGAACAATTACTAATTTAATTATATTTTTGGGGAGAAGTGTCCTAAAATCACAAAGCACAAAATCTTAATTCCCAAACACAAAACACAAAACCAACAAACAAACCACCACACACAAAAACAAAAGCAACACAAACCTAAGTTCATGGATATATTTTTTCTCTGTGTCATTTCATACTTCATTTTACTCAAGGCTTTGATCAGCTCTTGGCGATTTCTTTCAGTTTTGTTTTTTAAATGTAGCATTTTTTCCTTAAACTCCAAAATATGGTTTCTACAATTAATTAACTGATTACCTGCAAAGAAAACATATGTGTATATATTTATATGCATAGCAATGATATCATACCATTTTCTATAATATATAACAAAAAAGTAAGATATACACTTCGATGTAACTATAGCACTATATATTAATGTATATATACATGTACATGGTTTATATATAAATATGTAGTATATATGATACACAGAAGAGGCTGGAGAAAGAGGGAGATGTTAAAATAGTACTATCTGGAAGGTGAATTACTATAAACGGTTTTTGCTGTATTACTTTGTGCTTTTTTATATTTTCCAAATTGTCCATTTTGTGCACATATTAGATTTGTAGTTAGAGGGAAAAACCAATTGAGACCAAAAATTCACTTTTAAGAATTTATCTGAAGGAAATAACCAGAAATACATACACAGATTTGGCTCTAAAGATGTCTAACACAGGCAACAGCATTATTAACCATTATAAGAAGACCAGAGGCAGCCTAAATGCCCAACAACAGATATATGCTAAACAAATTACAGAATACCCTTTTAAAAGTTACAGTGACTCTGGTGTTACATCATGTATAACTGAATCCCAGTTTCACCACTTAATACTTGTGTGACCTTGGACACGCTTATTTTACGTTTGTTAGCCTCTGTTCCTTCATGTATAAATGAATAACAAAAATCCCTGCACCAGAGTTGGAAAGAAGTGATACAATAATGCACATAAGTCAGGTGGCAAAGCACACGAAAAAAACGCTTTGACAAATGTCTGATAAATATTATTTATCAGTGGGCTACTTTTTATTCACTTGCCAATGTAATGCCATACAGCTATGAAAATCATCTTAAGAGAACAGTATTTAATGTTGTAAAAACGGTTATTTTTTAAAAACAAAACTATGTATAAGATCATTTCCTTTTTGTAAAACAACACATATACGGATAGTGTAATAAAAAAGATAAAAAATAAAAAAGAGTAAGATAAAAAAGAGTAAGTATACAAGTTTATATTTTGTGAATATATAATCTTTAGTTTGTTGGATTGCTTTTTATTTCCTATTTTTAGAGAATTCTTTGGTTCTAGGATCGTATTACATTGCTTCTACAATCAGAAAAAAATTAACAAATCAAATAATTCAGCACCTTTAATCTGCCAAGTACTTTGTGCTGAGGGAAGTACAATAAAAAAAAGATAGAGTGGTCTTGCCTTCAGGAAGTTTGTAGGCCAACTGGTAGAACTAACTTAACTGGTAATTTAAATCTTTGTGATATTTAGGATGTTACAGATTTCCTTCTCCTTGGGTTTTAACTTAGTAGGAGTACATAGGGAACAGCCCCAAACAGTTTTATCTGGGGCTGTCTGACAATGGTACACCGTCGAGTGCAGGGGGATGTCCAGTCTCTGAGCAAGCTAATTACCCCCAGCCCATTACTGAAAGAACAACTGGACCACTGGAGCCATACCCACACTTGCCACACGCGCTTACTATTTTGGAGGAAAAAAGAGCGAGAGCCGGCCCTTCTTTCAGGGAGTACATAAGAACTGTTACGAGACAAAGAGCCCAGAGATGGCCCACGTTGCCTTTCCAAGGAAGCCATTCTGCCTCCCTGTCAATGTGGCCCACAGAAGTCAGGTCTGACCCCTCTCACCATTCGGATGACTCTCTATCTTCTGAAAAAAGGTCCAAGTGGGCACTTGAAAATGGCCCTTCTGGGGCGCCTGGGTGGCTCAGTCGTTAAGCGTCTGCCCTTGCCCAGGTCAGATCCCAGAGTCCTAGGATTGAGCCCTGCATCGGGCTCCCTGCTCGGCGAGAAGCCTGCTTCTCCCACTACCATTCCCTCTGCTTGTGTTCCCTCTCTCGCTGTGTTCCTCGCTGTCAAATAAATAAAATCTTTAAAAAAAAAAAGAAAAAAAGAAAATGGCCCTTCTGGGAGACTGAAAGATGTCCCCGTGAAGGAAATACGGGCACAATAAAACAAGGCTGCAAGTCCTGGCTTCTAGGGACAATAGTATGCCCAGAGGACGGGATCCACACAGCTTGGGAGGGGAGGGCAGGAAGTCAAAGGAAGAATCTGGAAGATGTGCTGCCTGAGGGGACTCTCTCAGGGGGACTGTGAGTTAGGCAGTCAAGGGAAGCAAGGACAGGTGTTCTATTTGGAGCACTGCCCAGGGAAAGGCCAGAAGGCTTTCAAAGACATGGTCCTATGCACCCAAGAAGCTATTCATTCATTATTTCAGGTGCAACAGGGGAAAATTCCGAGATTAAAAGAGGAATCTGGTTCTGCTGATCTTTTTGACAAGCTATCATAAAGAGCCTGAACACTCCCCTACACACCAGTGTTTCTTAACCCTTTTTTCTAAAAAAAAAAAAAAACAACAACAAAAAAAACCTAGGGGTGTCTGGGTGGCTCAGTGGGTTAAAGCCTCTGCCTTCAGCTCAGGTCATGATCTCAGGGTCCTGGGATCAAGCCCCGCATCGGGCTCTCCGCTCAGTGGGGAGCCTGCTTCCCCCTCTCTCTCTGCCTGCCTTTCTGCCTACTTGGGATCTCTCTCCTCTCTTGTCAAATAAATAAATTAAATCTTAAAAAAATAAAAAATAAAAAACCTCTAATGGTGGTAAATTTGAATAAAAGGAATGTGGGTGGAGGCAAAACTTGAAATAGCCCTCCACGGTCATGAAATTCTGTGACGTTTCTTTAAAATGTATGCAAATTTTGTAGCCCATTCTACCGTACACATCTATTGTTTGTTTTGGTTTTGGGTTCGTGGAGCTTCAATTACTTTTTTTTTTTAAGATTTTATTTATTTGACAGAGAGAGAGAGATCACCAAGTAGGCAGAGAGGCAGGCAGAGAGAGAGGGAGACGCAGGCTCCCTGCTGAGCAGAGAGCCTGATGCGGGGCTCGATCCCAGGACCCTGAGATCATGACCTGAGCTGAAGGCAGAGGCTTTAACCCACTGAGCCACCCAGGCGCCCCTCATTTACTTATTTTTTAATTGAGGTATAGTTGACATGTAACATTAGTTTCCGCTGTGCCAAGTAATGAGTTGATATTTGCATATGTTATGAAACGATTACCACAATATGCTAGTTAAGATGTACTTGTTTTAATACAAAGATAACAGAGTCATGTTCTGCCCTCCTCCCTTTTTTTTTCAGGTGACTTTATGTATCTTGGAACAGCACTACTAGCCATCATGGAAAAGGTATTTTAATCAAGAAACAGCTGAAAACTATTAGATACAACATGTGTTTTAGGAAGATCATTCTGGTGGTCATACAGAAGACTGTTTCAGGAAGGCAAAACTAAAGCCCGAAAAATCATCAGTTAGCAACCTAAAGTGATAGTAGTTTCATGTGAGAGATGATAAAAGAATAAACCAGGGCAGAAAGGATTAGGAAATAGGGGATAATATGAAAAATATCCAAGAGCTTTTATGGAAAAGACTTTGAACTGACTGAAGGAGAGGAGATTAGAATCCCTGCTAGGTTTCCAACATGACTTCAGATTTCTGCAGTCTGAGTTGGGAGAACAGGAAAAGGAGCAGTGATGATGCTTGTGAGACATCTACATATGTGGCAAACAGTTGGCTATGCAACTCTGAAGTCCAAGGGAGAGATTAGGGCTAGTGTTACAGATTTGAGAGCAAAAGTGAGATTCTCTTATTAAATGGAGCAAGAAATTGTAGTGATAAAAACTGTCCCAGTCTCATCACCTGCTGTGTCCTTCCTGCCGGCCTTGGCTCACACTCGCCTTAGCCTTGGACAGAGGGTTCAGAGTTTGAAATCCAGCAGGGTGCCTAAGTGTCTGGTTCCTGGAGGTCTTGAGTCCCTGGCCATGGGCAGGCTTGGCCCCTCTATACAACCATCTTGCTGGTTCCATTCACCTTTCAGATAGACCAGCTTGGAACAAACGTGTGTCTTGCCTGAGCGACCTTACGAAGATAAGCAGCAACTAATAAACCATAAAAGCCTGCTATTTCTCTTCCGAGCCTCAACAGATCGTCCACCCCAAGATAAAACAGAGAAAAGTAAGCCTGCTGTTTGATTGCTCTCTAACAAGATGCTCTGTCTCTCCCCCTTAGGCTCGAGGCAGCCCCACTTGTCCAGTCCTCACTCCGTGGCCAGCTCCACCTCTAGGGTCTGTCACAACACCTCTCCATCTCCAGCTCTGTGTCACTGAATCTCTCAAATGCAACAATCTCATAGTATATGGAGTCTCCTGCCAGCAGGGGCTGCCATCTATGGGGTACATGCACAAACAAGTAGATTCGGGTTTTATGGGTAGTCGGGCTGGCTGAAACAGGGCAGTGGAGGTTTAGGGAAAGACCCAACTGGCTGGCTGACCATTCCAAAGAATCCTATAATTAGGATGCTGGCAGTCTTCCCCAGTGAGCACTGTGCCCCATCCCCGTGTAAGTCCCTAGCCTGCTATGATACAGCCAGCAGAACTCAAGGCCCTACATCTCTAGTCTTCACTAGTGAGTGGATGGCGACTCCAGACGTATGGTTTCCTCCCTCCATTCCCCTCCAGGGAAAGGCCAGACAAGAGTGAATGACAAGAGTGAAAAGGCACTGCTAGATCCAATCCACAATTTAATCTGTACATATAAATCACTCAGTAAGAAAAGACGGAGGATTTACTGCTCTGAACTAATTTTCTCTTGGCAGCCTCTTGAAGGTCTCCTAATCTGGGCCCCAGAATCAGTCCAGTTGGAGCAATAACAAGTTGGTCTCCAGGACCGTCAGTGTACTGGTTGGCAATTTGCGTTGGTCATCACTGCCCTCACAGAACAATACTAGGGATTTTGCGTATTCTCTACAGATGGAAAGACATGGCTATAGCAGAGAGATCACCAACCATGTGGTCTGAGTGGACAGGGGGTTGTCAAGAATAAAAGCAATTTTCTGTTTCTTCCTGAAACACTGTGACAGATTGTTCATAATTCATTAACAAGCCTGAGTTTTCTTTGGGAAGGGATGCTCTTCTCAGGGCCTACTACATCTCACCAGCCACAACAGTTGCCTGGTCATGCAATTCATTCCCTCATTCAAAAGATACTTATTAAACTACATATTGTTACATTTCCCGGGGATATGACAATGCACAAAACAGACAGAACTCCTGACCTGCTTGGAACTTACATCCTACTGACTGGAAAAAACAAGAAATATGTGAATTACATACTCACTAATAAGTGAAATATATTAGAAGATGGTAAGTACCAAAAAAAAATACAATGTAGGGAAAAAGGATACAGAGTGTTGATGGTTGGGGTTTTAACCATGAACCGGGTGATTGGAGAAGGCCTTTCTAAGGAGATAACACGTGAGCACAGACAAGAACAAAGCAAACGAAGGAATGCTGCAGGTAACGTTGGTACAGAGAGAAGAGCACGTGCAAAAGCCCTGAGGCAGGAGGGTGCACATTATCTCCAGAAACAGCATGGAGACCAGCAAATGAATGACAGGGAGAGTAGAGGGTGCTGAAATTACAAAACCACCTTTGTGTAAGTACTGTAGCTTTTACTTTCAGCAAAATGGGGAGCCGTTGGAAGTCTGTAAGCACAGAGTCTCATAATCCTGTTCTCATCAGAACAGGGTCCTTCTATCTGCTGTGTGAAAAACAGAGTTGGCGAAACTAAGACTGAAGAAAGGGAGTCAGGAAAGAGAGATGTCTTAGAAAAAAATTGTGGGTGGGATAAAGACTGAGGAATGGTATAATTCTGGATATATTTTGAAGATAAAGAAGATACGATTTGCGGACATCAAATGTGGGATATGAAAAAAAAGGCAATGATATTCTGAGCAACTAGAAGAAAGGGGTACCATTTACTAAGATGGAGAAGAGGAAAGGAGCAAGTTTTGGTGTGAATATTAGGAACCAGGTTTGAGACATGTTAGACTTGAGATGTTTATCACACATCTCAGTAGGCAGCTCCATGTGTGGGTCTCGGGGGAGAACTGGCCTAGCCCGGACAGAGACATTTAGAGAGACCCGTGGCAAGATGCAGGAGATCACTAGGAAAACGAGGATGAGCAGAGAAGAGATGGGACCCAAGGACTAAATCCTGGGGCAACACAAGTTATAAGTTGAAGTCAGTAACAAAGCTACGACAGATTAGCTGGTAAGGCAGGAGGAAGCTGGGGTGTGTCAAGTCCTTGGAAACCAAGAGAGAAAAGCGTGTCAAGGAGACGAAAGGCATCAACCGTCAAGTGCTGCAGGACAGGACGAGGAGGGTGAGAACAGGGTGTGCGCCCTGAGGCGGCAGTGTGCGGTCGCTGGGGGCCTTGATGACAGTGGTTCTGTGGGTCAGCAAAGTGAAAGCCTCCCTGGAGTGGGTTCAGAAGAAAGCAGGACCAGAGGGCTCAGAGACAGGGTAGGGGGACAACTACATCACCTTTCTTTGAGAGTGAGAGTGGGGTGGGGGCGGGGGGTGAGGAAGAGGGAGAGAGAGGATCCCAAGCAGGCTCCACACCCAGCACAGAGCCCTAGGCCGGCTCGATCTCACAACCCTGAGATCATGACCTAAGGGGAAACAAGAGTCAGACGTTTAACTGACTGAGTCACCCAGGCGCCCCCCAAGTGAGCTTTAAACTGAACTGTGCTTTAATCAAAAGAACTGCAATATCCCAGATAAATCTTGAATATTTATAAAGGGGATACTATTTGAAGAAGTCGACAAACTTTAGAAGTAGACATAGTTTAACCAGTATAACCCTAAGTTATTGGGGTTCCTTGGGTAGCGTTCTCCCTGCAAACTGAATCATGAAGTTGATATATCATGGCTGATGCAACATGGCTAAGCTTCCACCATGTTAAGTCAGTCCCTCAGGGATCAATTTGGTAAGCATGAAGAGAAAGAGTTTTCTCTAGAGGAAGTAGTATTTGCAGAAACAACTGTGCAAAAAAGTTAAAGGATATATCCCCTAGTCTTAGATCTACTTCTTATATATTTTTATTTGATAATTCTACTCAATTATATCTTATTTAAAATATTTACATTACTTTCATAGTCACTCGGGTATTTTGTGAGGGTGAAATGGTATAAAACTATGTTGCAAAGGTTTGAAATAAACAATGAACCAATGTGAATTCTGCCCATAAGCAAGGGCTCAGATAAGATCCTAATTACCACTGACCTTTGCTTCTCACAGCAAGAGTCCAAGGCACTGCTACCCAGTAGAAATAAAATGTAAGACACATTTGTGATTTTAAATTTTCTAGTAGTCACATTTAAAAAAAGTAAAAGGAACAAGTAATTGTAAAGAATGTATTTAATCTAATTCAATATATCTGAAATATTTTTCAACATGTAATCAACATAAAAAATAACTAATGGAATAGCTTACATTCTTTTTTGTACTATGTATGCTAAATCCTGTGTATATTTTATACTTACAGTACATCTTAATTCACATGCAAAATTTTAATAGTAACAGTGAAATGTAGTCTCACCAAAAGTACAAAATTTTGCTTAGTGGAGAAATATTTTGCACTGCTTCAGTCTTTTTATTTAAGTTTAAATTAATTAAAATAAAATAAAATTTAAAATTCATTTTCTCAGTTGTACTGACCATATTTCAAGTGTTCGACAGTTACCTAGATAGGGGCCGCCATATTGGACAGCAGGTTCTTGGCACCAGCTGTGAACTTACTAGAAATGCAGTACCCCTTGGGGCACCTGTCCGTTAAGTGTGGACTCTTGATTTCGACTCAGGTTGTGATCTCAGGGTTGTGAGATCGAGCCCCGTGTTGGGCTCCACCGCTAAGCATGGAGCCTGCTTGAGATTCTCTGTCTCCCTCTCCCTCTACACCTCCCCCACTTGCTCACATGGGCGCAAGCTGTCTTTTTTTCCTCCCTCAAAAAAAAAAAAAAAGAGAGAGAGAGAGAGAAGAGAAAAGAAAAAAAAAGAAATGCAGTATTGCAGGTCTCTCCCCAGACCTACCGAGTCAGAATCTGTGCTTTCATAAGATTCACAGGTGATTGGTATACACGTTAAAATTTGAGAAGCACTGTTATAGATCTCTAATTGTTTTATCTTTCTCATCATTGACTTTACCATAGTTCAGGTCATTACTGCCTCTAGCTGCACTATTATAAGTGTCTCTTAATTAGTCTCTCACCTCCAATCCACAATTAATCTTCCGGAAACACTGCTCAAAGACTTTAAATGATTTCCTGAATGCTTACTGAATTAAGTCCAAACTACCTGCCTTAACATACAAAGTCGTATCCGATATGGCCATGACCTGACTCTCCCACACTATTTCATTCACTAAACCCCTCCAGCAATGAGAAGCATCACATGGTATGCATTCTTTCTGCCATTTAATACTTACCATGTGTTATTCACTGAGCTATATGACAGCTAAACATGGATAGTAGAGTTCCTGCTCTAAATTACCTGACAGAAGATGGAGGAAGGAGCATGTATTTAAACAACCAATTAATATAATTGTGAAAATGGAGCTACCCTCAAGTGCCACAGGCAGAGAGATGCAGAAATGCTTAACTGGTAAGGAAAACTGAGGAGTGGGGAAAGGACAAGGGAAAAGGTTTCAGAGAAGAGGGAATATTTCAGAACTTGGAAGAATGTACAGAATGTTGCCTTACTGCAAAGGGCAGGGAAGGGCATTTCAAACTAAGAAAATAACAACATAAATGTGTAAGTATGAAATGGTATGGCATGCTGAAGGGAAAGCAAGTAATTCACTCGGGGTCAAAAGAAAGGGGAATGAATGGCATGAAGTTGAAGAATTAGCAGACCACTTCAAATTTATTATTCATTTATTTGTACCCAATGTGGTTCCAAAGAAAGACTATCTGAGGCAGTTGGTAGGAGATGAAGGTAAAAAGGTAAAATATATTTTGGATTACTCTACTCCACATATGCTTTGCAATAATCAAATCATACTATGAACAATGCCCTTTGAACTCCCTTTGAGTGATCCTTCTATGTGTTAGGTCTTATGATGAAATATTTCAGACTTTGCAAAGCATATATAAAACAGTTTGAAAGAAAATAATAAAAATTAACATCCATGAATCCACTACTACCTTAGCCTTAAATATTCCATCTGTTTCCTTCCAAGATTATATTCCCTTCCCTCCTTACTCCTAGAGAAGCAGAATTCTGAATTTTGCTTTTCTTTCAAGTTTTACCATTTGTGCAAACTAATTCATATTTGTTTTTAGATATTAATAAATAATACTTATATGTATTTCTCTGTACTTGCTTCTTCTGCAATCCATCCATACTGATAAATCAAGCTCAATCCTTTCCTTTCCAAAAAGTCTAAACCTTTCCACTGCTGTTAAATGTTCCACTGTTTTTTTTTTAAAGATTTTATTTATTTATTTGACAGAGAGAGATCACAAGTAGGCAGAGAGGCAGGCAGAGAGAGAGGGGGGGAAGCAGGCTCCCTGCTGAGCAGAGAGCGCGATGCGGGGCTTGATCCCAGGACCCTGAGATCATGACCTGAGCCGAAGGCAGAGGCTTTAACCTACTGAGCCACCCAGGTGCCCCATCTCTTGTCTTTTTAAGAACAGCCAACCTAACAGGTATGAGATGGTATCACTGTGGTTTTGATTTGTATTTCCCTGATGATTAGTGATGTTGACCATCTTTTCATGTAGATAGCTTCCTATCTTACTCAGAATAAAAGTCATAGTTCTTACTATGGTCTCCATGACCTTATACCTCTACAACTCCTCCTTGTTCACATTAGCCTTCTAGCTGTTTCTCAAACACATCAAGCTGATGACACCACAGTGCCTTTGCATCTGCTTTTCTCATTGGAAAACTCTTTGGAAAACACTGGAAAACTCTTCCTGCAGATAGCCATACAATAGTCTCCCTTACTTCATTCAGGAATAGGCATTAATATGACTTTCCTTAACCACCCTATCAAAAATAAGACTTTCTTTCCCCTGTCAATACCTGACATCATAGAGTAGTATCATTCCTGTCTGTTGTTTATTTCCCTTAACCAGAATGTAAGCTCCCTGAAAGTGAGGGTTTAAAAATTTTTTGTTGCCTAGTTCTTACAACATGAAGAAGTATTTATCAAAATCATTAATTCACTCATTCATTCAACCATGCAACAAATATTTAACATACCTATTATATCAGGCATTTTTCCAGATGCTGGGGACACAGCAGTGAACCAAGCAGGCAAAAACAGAAAGAAAAAATTCTTCTCCTCATGGAGCTTACATACTAATAGAACCAATTAATGAACTGTTAATACTATGAGCTTATAGAAATAAACAAAAGGTTATACGCATATAAAAATTTAAAAAGGGAAAGAAGGCCACTAGATTGTGGCCAACTTTTTTATTTTTATAAGTAGGCTCCTTGCCCAGCATGGAGCCCAGCGTGGGGCTTAAACTCATTAGGCTGAGATCAAAATCTGAGCTCAGATCAAGAGCTGGGTGCTTAATCAACTGAGCCACCCAGGTCCCCCCTGGCCATCTTTCTAATAAATATTCCCAAGTTTTCATTGATAAGAATTACAGCTATGGATCAAATTTAAAAACCACTGGGACTATCTTTGTTGTCTTATAAAAACTGCTGCTTCCAAAACTAAATGAAGTCTGTTTTGTTGACATAAGAACATTTCAGGATTAATTTTGTAAGTATTTTAGAGCTAGATTACACAAAAACATAAACGGAAAACATGAGAAACCTCTTTTATCAGTTATTCTAAGAGTGGTGCATATTCGAGAACAATATCTCATATTCTGAATTTGAACATATGAATGATGGGAATATAAATGCTTCGAGCAACCAACCTTCTTTTTCCTGGCCATAGCACAATGTCCACAGTTTATAAAAAATAATATAATAATATTAGTTGTATTAAAATGCCTTCTGACCTTACCAATCCAAACTGCCTTCCAAAATTACTCTACAAGGGAGTTTACAGCAGCAGCTCTTCCTGCCCATGAGTCCTGTCCCTGCGCTTTAATAAACTACCGTTCTGCACCAAAAAAAGGGGGGAGGGAGTTTACATTTTACTTTCTAATTATGGGTAACAATTTATTGTTATAAAAGTAGTAATGCTTTGTCCTAAAATACATCAAAACACATTTAGATAATGTTCCTTACATAAAATGAGGAAGAGGGAAGTGTATAAAATGATTAAAGATCAGTAGTATAAATCAGATAAATCATTATATATTTCTAATCCTTTGAAACAAATGGGAGTAGAATGTTGATATTGTGTATACATGACAAAATTTCGTATTAATTGGAGCACTAAAGCCATTTCCAAATTCGATCCTTGACACTACCACCAAGGTCACTTTCTGTGAACCGTGGGTCATAAATGTGGGCTGGGTTGTGGACATTGGGGAGGGTATGTGCTATGGTAAGTGCTGTGAAATGTGTAAGCCTGACGATTCACAGACATGTACCCTGGGGCAAATAATACATTATATGTTAATAAAAAAAAAAAGTACTCTGCAAAGCAAAAAAAAAAAATATGTATTTATATTTACTTATCATTGTATGGTTTAATACCACAAGAACTTGTTTTCACCCAAAATAAAGTTCCCTTTGTTCATTACCATTAGACTTACAAATATTTCTCCCAATAAAGAGTTTTACAATGACTTTAAAAAAAAAAAAAGAATGAAAATTTAGGGGCGCCTGGATGGCTCAGTGGTTAAGCCTCTGCCTTCAGCTCAGGTCATGATCTCAGGGTCCTGGGATCAAGCCCCGCATCGGGCTCTCTGCTCAGCAAGGAGCCTGTTTCCCCCTCTCCCTCTGCCTGCTTCTGTGCCTACTTGTGATCTCTTTCTCTCTGTCAAATAAATAATAAAATCTTTAAAAAAAAAAAATGAATGAAAATTTAACCTAAAACAACCTAAGGACAATCTTGGAAGTCTGGCCTAATATATTTACAGAATTCACAGGCTTAAACTCAAAATCCATCTACATGGACGCTAAAATGTTACACTAGACATTGGACAAGTAGAGCTGAAAGATAAAATACAGGAAATCTAGTTAAGTTGGAATCTCAGATAAACAATTAAGTCTTCTGGTATAAATATATCCTGTGCAATTTTTATATTAAAAGTTTACTCATTGTTTATCCAAAGTTCAAATTTCCCTGGGCAATCTCTACTTCTATTTGCTACACTGGGAACCCTAAAACAGGATGAACTAAAACCTCCGTGTGTTTCGAAGTAGTTACACAAGCTGCATGGTTCATTCGAGAAAGTTCGGGTGCTACACCCGTGCTCTAAATTGTCTCTCCATCAGTAACAAGGTGAGACCCGAGAGTGAGAAGGTGTTGGCTTTGTAAGAAGAGTTCTTAATTCAGACAGGGACGTTTCCGGAAACGATGGGGAAGAGCAGGACGCGGGCGGCGGGAAGCTGGGCACAAACCTCCAACCTTCAGAGGGAAGGACGCGCGGAGGCGGGACAGCGCCGGGAGCATCCCCCCCCACCCCTCGCGGGGCCGATCCGTTAGCGCGCGCGCCCGGCAGGGTCCCGGCCACCCGGGTGGACTCAGGGCGCCGGTTACAGCCTAACGGCGGGTCGGACAAGGACGCCGGGGCTACATCCGTAAAACACCTCATAGGAGAGCGGGCGACAGCGCCAGGCTCCCACGTCGCCTCGCTTCGCCTCTCCCGCCCCCCATCGCCCTGGCAATCCCGCAGCCCCGAAGCCGGAGTGGCGGGCGGGAAAGGTGGCGGGGAAGCCCCCCCGCAGCTTACTGGTTTGAGTCATCCTGGAGATGCAGAAGCAGGAGAAGCTGAAGAGCATGACGGCGGCCAGCGCGATCAGCACGTTCACGTGCTTGGTCCGCATGAAGCTGGCCTGACTGCCGGCGCCCCGCAGCGCGGCGAGTGGAGGCGACGCGCAGCGCCCCCGCGACGGAGGAGGAGCGCGCGCCGCGCCTGCGCCTCTGGATGCGCGCCCCCGCGCCTCTGGATGCGCGCCCCCGCGCCCCCTGCCCCCATCCCACCCCTGTCGCTGCGGACCCCAGCACGCCCGCCTTTTGGGAGTCCCCTGGCGTGGCTCAGCACTTAGTCTCGAACCCCTTGCTGGGACCGCTGGTAGTTCAATGCCATGAACTTTGGGAAAGCTCTCCACAGCCTAGCCTGTGGTTGGTGGATGCTCAGTAACTTGCTTTATTTTCCCGTAGCTGTGACTTCTGTGCCGTACCGTAGGCTAAGCAGTTTGTATGTACTATCTCAGTAAATCCTCAAGCATCCCAATTTTTTAGAGGGAAGCTAACAAGAGTTCTAATATGCTGTTGATCTCTTCATTTTATCCTGAAAGGTAGGGGCCATTGTGAAACTGAGCAATTTGCTACAGGATACACAGCTGGAAGTGGTTCCTCCACAAATCGTGCACATAGATAAGTTTATAAATAAAATATGGTAAGAAGGTCCTAACTAAAATACATATTTTTAGCTTTAAATAGAAGCCATCAAATGCCCAAATAACTTAGGGGGCTTAGATTTTTGTATAGGAAATGACCGATGTCAGACATTAAGCTTAAGCCCTTTATCTTTTATACTTTGGTACATCCTCCCCCCGGAAAGGAACAGGGAATCAACATTTGTGAAGGAAAAAAATCATATATAAGATGAGTAGTGCAAGGGACACTCGCTAAGCTATGCCAAGTTCAAGGCACCAGTTTCTCAGCCCCTTAAAAACCAAGCCTGGGAAATACTAGGAGAAAATCAGTAGGTTGAGATGCTCTTTAGGCTCCTTGCATTGTGGTTTGCTATTTGGATTCTCCACACTGATCAATCTTACTGGCGGCATCTGGTAAAAAGTGTTCTTCAAACCAGCACTACACCACTGGCTGAGCTAGTTTCTGGTTTCTTGAAAGAGAAAAAACATTTGAACACATGCTGACCTGAGGATGCCTTTATAAGCTGTATTTTCTCATGTGCTGATGGCAGGAGCTGTGACCTTCAGTTGAGCAGGGACCCAGCCAGATCCCAGGATTGGGAGCCAATCCTGAACTCTATTCTCCCTTATCCTTCTGGTCCCTTGCCAGGGACCCCCATTGGCTAAGCTCTATTGGAAGCCAGAAGGCAAGGAAGTTCTGGGTACTTAGCACCTGCCTCCTGGGGTATGGAGGTGGATGGAGAAAGATGAAGAGCAGATTGACCTGGGGGAAGAAGCTATTCAGTACAGGATATCTCCAAATTTAATATCCCCAGTCTTCTTTCTTGGTCTTCAGTTTCACACTTTCAGCTTTGCATTGAAAAACAAACGATATCAGAATCCACTAGCAGTATATCGGGAAAGGTTTTTTATTTTTTTATTGGGAAAATTTTTAATCCTCCCTAAGCTAAGTTTCCTCAACAAAAAGATGACATGAGTAATATCTGTTTCAGGTAGCTGAATTAAATAATATCCATAATAATATACAGTCAGTCCTTGTCTGGCCACATGAGGTGAAGTCACTATCCAACACAAGGGGGTTCCTTAAAAATATGCACGTTTATGTAGAAAGGAATGGAAATTGTGTCTTGGGCACTCAGTCTTCCAAGTGAAATGCTCGTCCCTTAAGCACGGGATCCAATAAAAATAAGCGTGTACAATGAGAAAGAGAGAGTTCTCACCATCCCCCACCTTCTCATTTCCATTGCTATACTGTGATTTATAATAAGAAATACATATTGTGTCTTCAGCCAGTCTTGGCACAGAGCTCCTAAAACCCTTGGAATTTCCTGAGAGTGAAACAGTGATATTTGTTATGTTAATGAAGTCACTTTTGGAAAGCATCTAAGGCAGGGTATGGGGCATGTTGGAACATGCAGTCCTATCCTACCCCTCACCTCTGGGGATGAGAGAGGGGCAGATTGAGTAAAATCCCCAAGGGGGCCAACGATCTAATCAATCCTGCCTATGTAATAAAGCCTCCATAAACACCAAAATGGACGGAATTTGGAGCGCGTCTGGGTTGGGGAACACATGGAGATTGGGGGGAAGTGGAGTGCTCAGAGAGCGTGGAAGCTTTGTGTCTCTTTCTCCACACACTGTCCTATGTATCTCTCCCATTTGGCTGTTCCTGAGTTAGATTCCCTTATAATAAAGGGACAAAACGTTAAACACATTCACCTAACGGATCCAGCCAGCCCTCTGTATCTTTACATTGTATTTTCAATACCAGTTCTAGTTTCAGTTTAACAGCTACTTTATAGACGGCAAAGAATTTGATGCGTCCATATGTTAGGATTTGAGGGGCCAATTTCTGCACACTGGAAGGTAGAATGCACTCTTTGGTCCAGAGTGTAGAACAAAGTAAAAGGGCCCAAAGCGCCCAGCACCAAGCCAAATGTAAACAGGTTCATTAAGTGACCCACCTGGAAATAGCTATAGGCCCTAAAAGACCAATTAAACAAGTAGGCACAGTTCCTAAGATTACCCCAAAAAAGGAAAATTCTGCATGTCCCCATACTCCTTCACCATCACCTCCGTGCCTCCTCCCCTCAGTCTCTCCTTTCTGCCCTAACTGTTCCTCTCTGGCAGTGTATTCAATAAACTTTTACCTCCTTTTTTTTTTTTTTTTTTTTTTTTAAGATTTTATTTATTTATTTAGAGAGCACAAGCAGAAGCAGAAGCAGCAGCAGGCAGAGGGAGGGGAGAAACAGACTCCTTGCTGAGCAGGGAGCCCAAATGGGACTCGAGACCAAGACCCTGGAATCATGACCTGAGCTGAAGGCAGACACAGCGACTGAGCCATCCAGGCGCCCCTCACTGGGTCTTTACCGCCCCTAGAGCAAATGGTAGCTGACTTTTACATTGGAGTTTTTGCGATACAGGACCCCTCATGGATAAAGGAAGAAACTTGTTTTATTTTGGTGCAAGGAAAGTCATGAGATTTAAACTGGTCAGCCAGAGAAGTGGACTGTGAATTAGTCCCAAAGCACAGATGCTACGTGGTCGTCATGGGTCTTGGGTGGGTTATAGCTCCTCGGAGACCCCTCTCCTGACAAAAATTCCATTTTGAGAACTTATTGTGCAGCTTCCTCTTTATCACTTCTTTCTGATATCACATATATCATATCACAGGTACTTCAGGTCTTAATATAATTTGCTCCTCTTAAGTTATGGGGACTGTTTTCATTAGAGCCCAACAGCATGCTGGCAAACCTGCTCTCTAGCGCCTTCATCAGGAACTTTTTGAGTAAAAAATCCCAATGGTCGCCACAAGGCGGCAGGATCATACCTTATTCAAAGCTTCCAATCTTGTATTTTGTGTCAGAAACTTCGAAAATTATGTGTGAATGTATTAGAATCAGAGGGTTTCGGAGCATACTTGGGCCACTGCCCATTATATATTTTTCATAGCTTTCCAAATAGCTCATAAAGGTATTGTGCTTTCTTTTTATTGACAGAGTCCTGGAGAGAGAGTTATGTATTATTTACTGTTCGTAGAATACCTCTGGTAGTCCAAAGTGATGTTCAGAAATTTCAAAGATTACAATAAGTTCTAAATTTTATCTGTATTGATGAACCATTTGGCTAGTCATATTTACCACCATTACATATCTCATATCTTCTGAGTTTCTTCCTTCAAGGGGGAAATGACCATAATGTTATCGATACAATGAATTAACTTAATTTTGATGGTAATCATGTCTAAACTCAATCTCACCAATTGTGGCAGTGAGTTGGAGAGATCAGATATCTTGGGGAAGGACCGTGAACAAATATTACATTCCTTCTCATGTACAAGAAAATGGCGCTTGACTTTTGAGAGTGGGATCAAGAAGACAGCATTCACTGAAATGATCACAAAAAATCCCAGTTGGCATATTGAACCTCTTATAGTTTTTACAATGCCTGGCACAACAGGCACTTGTTTAAATCATGGAAATTACCTTGGTTAAATCATAATAGTTAACATGTAATTTTCAAGAGCCGCCTTCTCTCTCTCTCTCCCTTTTTTTTTTTTTGTTCTGGGCCACAGAGGATTAATACAAAGCATTAGTGGAGATTAGCTCTTTTGCTCCCATTGTTTCTTTAACGAAAGGTGAGATTTTCTGTGTCCTTCCAGCCTCTGACACTATCTGATATTTACTACAAAGGAAGGTTTGGGCCATTCTCAGATCTTCCATTTTGGGTGTCCAATTAAAGCTACACGAAGGGCAGACTTTTCTGTCTCTTAGAAACATTTGGCTTTAAGCTAGTAGGGACAAGGACCATCACCACATCCATTCTAATTATATATTCAGGTAAAGTCAAGAACTGGATAGTTCTTATTTTCTTATTTCTTCATCTTCAGCTTCATGGTGATTCTGGTGCTACTCACCCTAACATTTTCATATGCTCCAAACTTTAATCTTCATACCTTAATATTGTCCATTCTTCTGCTGGTATTGTCCTACATTTTGCATCATCATTCACTAATCCCCAAAAGGTATTTCACTACCCTCTGCTACTCAAAATTAACGTCATCAAACAATCTTGGACCTCCTACCAGGGATCAAATGAAGATTTATTGACCCTCAAGTCAATCATCCTTTTCACCCACAACCTTAATGGATGAATCAAAATCACCATCCTGTGCTAAACACTCTTTACCTATTTCCCTTTAGCATCATTGGCCTGAAACTCTCCCAAGGTGGGATAATTGGAACAGATCTGATAGGTTAGCTTAGGTGAGGTGGATGTAGGAGCTGGAGTAGGTCTCCCTCCTCTCAACTATTGCTACCAAATGTGCTACCAAGCTCCTGGTGGTAGATCGTCCAATTTCCTGCTCCTCTCTTCCATCTCACCCTCTCTTCTTTTTTTAAACAATCATACAAATCATTTAACCTGATTCAATGTTTATTTCCTTTGTCCCCGTTACCATTTTCACCCCAGTCCATTAGCTTATTCTGAATAGTTTCAACTTTCTTTTCATTGGTAAAGCTCGGTACTGGTAGCTTTGAGAAATGATCTCCTTTGGCATTCTGTATATTTCCTCTTCTCCCACTAAAAGAATCAAATGGGGGAACCATAAACATATGAAGTGGTCCCCCTAATTACAGTGTATAGCATTTAAAATAGATTTAGAGAAGTACAGCACAAATCATCATACAATCAGCGTTGCCACTGTCCTTAATAATTTTTTGTCCTTAATATTTTTAATGCTTCTGCAGACAGAATCCATTTCACTGTCAGTGAAAGGAGTATACAATTCTCCTTCTCACTGTAAATTTGCTTCATTCCAGACCTCACACCCTCCAAAAAGGGACATTGATATTTAGTTTGATTCCTCTATGGATCAAATGCCAAACATCACAATGAGCTGTTGGTTAAGCCATGCCAAACAACCTTTCCATTAAGCAATTTCTAAAATCAACAGTGCTTGATTGTTTAGTCTGAGAATCTAAGAACTCAGGGATTCCTTAATACTACCCCAAAATATTACCGAACACCATTACACCATAGCCTTTGTTTTCCATGTAGGTGATTTGACAGAGCCAGGTAGAAGCACACAGATTAGTTCAGAGACCTAACTGGGGTCCCACCTTCTCCTTGAAGCCAGAATTCTAATCCTGAGTTGACCATCAGTTAGCCAGCCACATGGAAGAAGAAAATCAAAGAGAATAAGAGAGAAAGAGAGAAGGACAATCTTCCCTGAGAGACAAGAAGGGCTTAATATATCTGCCAGTTACATGCAAATGAATTAGTGGAAAACAGAAGAGGTGATCGTGTGCCCTGATATTTTAATGTACAGTGGCTTTGCTTCCAGTAACTGCAGTTCCATCAACTTTTCAGGTTCTGACCAAAGAGGTTACCATTACTTTCTCTTAGAGAAAAACATAGAAGAGGGCCAACAGGCAGCATGGAGACAAGGAGAGAATTCCTCTTTATTCTCCCTACTCTCAGCACAGCAAATTTAAAATGTAAAAGGATTGTGTAATGGTACTACAGGATTATCTCACTTTCAATTATACAAAGATCTTGTGTAACAATTGTGTAATAATTGAAAGAGCCTTGAAATAGAAGTTTGTTTCCACTTCTTAATTTGCCAAATTGGCTGTGTCCTTTGCCTTTCTGAGTTTATTCATGTACAACAAAAAATATTCAATGGGATGATCTTTAAGTTCCCTTCAAAATTTAAGATTCTATGATTCTATTATTATAGTACAGGTACAGTTTTCATTACCAAGCTGATTGTTGGTTGCTTCTGTGGGGCTTCACATATCTGATGTTTCACAATCAGCACCTTTTGAAAAAAATGTTGAAGTGTGGAAAAGTGTGTATTGCTGCTGCAATGTGTGTTAACAAGGGGATGCAGGGATTATACAAATACACACCTGCAATAAATATTCCTGGAGGTATAAACAAGAAACTAATACTGGTTGCTTTTGAGAAAAGGGACTGAGGGATCCGAAGTTGTGCCTGGGTAGTGGTAGGTTATTTCTCAATGGAAGTTGTCCTTTGTACTTATATTCTACTCTCCCCTTGTTCTTTGCTCCTCCAGCCACACTGGCCTTCTTGCTCTTTCTCCCATTTATGAAGTACGCTCCTTTGCACTTGTGGTTCTAGCGCCTGGAACGCTCCTTCTCCAGATAACTCTTGGGTTTAGGACAAAGTCCCAACTTCTTTACTCAACATGTAGAGCTCTCTCTCTCTCTCTTTTTTTTTTTTTTTTTTTTGCCACGTATTAGTCATGGGCAAGTCCTTAAACGTAAATCCCGTTTCCTCATCCATAAAGTAGGACTATTAATAATTACTTCGCAGAATTCAGATTAAATGTAGGCGAAAGTGCTTTTGCAATGTTGGTGCTATGAAAGTTACCAAAAATATGCTTTTTTCCCTTGAGTTCTTGGAGTTTAGGAGTACACAGTTTCAATCAGCGCAAATGATCTGAGGTTTAAGGCGAAAAGTACGTCCGGAGCCGCGCTTTTGAGAGACCAACCTTTGGTGCTGGGCGTGCCTCCAGGTAGCCGTTGCCAGGGAAACCGTTGGGCGTCCCTAGAATCCGAGCACGCGCGCCAGCCGCTCAGCGCTACCGCCTTCTGGCGTTAGCAATTGGTGGAGTTCGGGCCAATCGGAGTGGCGGGAGGGGTGGGGCGGGGCGGGGCGGGGCGGGCAGTGTCCCGGGTCGAAGGCGTTCCGCGGCCTCCCTCCCCGACTTCCGGGTCGCGGTGCTTGCAGGGAGTGCTCCGCGAGTAGCGTCGTTTCCGTTGCCGGCTGTTTGCAGTTGGGGAAACCGAGGCAGCTCCAGCTTCCCCCCCCTAGTTCTTCCTCTGCTCTGAGGTGGCTGCTGTTTTCTTTTTCTCTCGCCCGGCGCTGCTTTGGTGCGGCTTCGCTGAGGGCGCGCGGGCTGATTGAGCCCCTCGGTGTCCTAAAGAAAACCGTGGGTGCCCAGGCCGGCGGGGCTTTGTGCGAGCCGTACTTTCCCACTCGCGGGCAGCGCGCGACCTGGGCTCCGCCAGGCTCCGGAAGGGGGGTTCCGCGCAGCGACTCCCCGAGGTCTGGGGAGCTCAGGCGCCTCGAGGCTTGCGTTCCCTGCTTGGCAGTTCTTCCTTCTTTTGTCCTATTGAGCGCGGACTAGATGGATTCATTTTAAAGTCGCAGTTCTGCCGATCTCTGACGGTGGGCGTTGTTTCTGCACTGACCTGCGGGGATTTCAAATTTGACAGTCCCTCAGGCCGTAGTCTGGAGATGATGTATCAATGGGAATGTTGAAGGCGGAAAGGAGATAAGGCATTTTTCTTTTAAAGTAACTTCTCACTTGTATTCCCCCCACCCCACCCCCACTTCATTTAGAAGTTCAAGATTTTTCTAATGGCATAAAGACTAAGTTTTGTCGAGGGTGTAGTTTATTACTCTTAATATTTCTGCCCTTCGCCTCTTGAATGGAAAAATCAACAATTATTAACCAGGGTGTGATCTACTCTGTGTTCAACTTATATACTTCAATTTGTAAACCATATGTTGTGTTTTTATTCGCTGGAATCTCCTGAATGTGGGACAGATATAACTGGAATTATACATAGAGGCTAAAAGAGCTCTTCCTTAAACAAACCATTCAGATGTATGGCATATTTGATTTAATTGTTGCTGAGTAGGGTCCTTTTTGTTCTTAGACTATTGAACCCCATTCTCAGACAACATAGGGAACTGAATTGAATCTAAGTAAGTAGTTTGATTTTTTACAGTTAATTCCTAAAAAGTGGTAAATTGACCATTTGACCATCCATTATTTAACTGATCTAAATGGTATTTATTACATCTGCCATTGTTTTCTTTTTGGTTTTTTTTGCCATTGTTTTCATACATGCCTAAATACTACTACAAAGTAGACCCAATGGAATAGCATGATAGATAGAATTTGGGATTTGATAAGTCGAAATAACTGTTTTTTTCCATTTTTAAATCTAACTTAAGGTCATTAAATCTGTCATATTTCCTTCTCCAGGAAAAAAAAATGCTTATTTCTTTGTGGGAGTTCTTCTATGGGCACTTTTTTCGCTTTTGGATGAAATGGCTCCTACGACAGATGACTGGAAAATGTGAATTGCAGCGAATTTTTGATACCTATGTAGGTGCACAAAGGACACACAGGATAGGTAATGTTATTTGAAAAGAATAAATCAA
Organism: Procyon lotor; assembly: GCA_028646535.1. NCBI lineage: Eukaryota > Metazoa > Chordata > Mammalia > Carnivora > Procyonidae > Procyon > Procyon lotor. The sequence continues at coordinate 100,028,240 of CM053604.1, forward strand.
TTTTAACTCTGAATGAATATTTTTTCTCAATTTTGATAGTGACAGATACACTTATTGTGTATCCTGATCAAGAAAGGTCAATTTAGTTTTTTAGTCTTTGAAATCTAGCTTTGAATGATTCCAGCTCTAAAACTATGATTTTATAGAAGAAGAGTCATAATTTAGTTCCATGTCTGTGCAAAGAATGATCTTCTCTGGCTCCTAAAATTCATCAGTTGTACCTCAGATTATAGTTGCAACCTATTTTCCAGAGAAAGATCTCTCTATTTCTATGTCCTTTGAAGTTTTCACTTAAATGATGGGAAAGAGTATCTGAATCTGGACCAATTTTTATGTTCAGCACTTTTATCAGTCTTTTAGTCTCTTACATAATTCATGAAAGAACAGTAATAGGTATCTAGTGATCCCTGGTAAAGATTATTACACTCAGAGTCTGCACTATCTAGTGTTGTAGCCAGTAGCCAGATGTGGCTATTGAGCACTTGAAATGTGATTAGTTCGAATTGAGATGTTCCAAAATGTAAAATGTACCCTGGGTTCCAAAGACTTTACATAAAAAAGGAATATAGAAATTACTCATTAATAATTGTTTATATTCATGATATGTTGAAATGGTAATATTTTTGATGTATTGGGTTAAAATATATAAATTTTATCTGTTTCTTTTATTCTGATGTAGCTACTTGAAAATTTTAAAGTACACACATGGCTCACGCTTGGGCTTGCATTGTATTTCTGTTGAACAGGGGTGTTCTGTTCCCTTCTAAAATTCATCAGCTTTCAATGCTTAATTGAAAATATTGCTTTAAATTAGAACACAGAGGAGTGAGCAATGTGGTTGAAGTGATTACTCTTTCACCAGAGTAAGGAAGACCAGGGATTGGCTACAGTTCATGTTCACTGTGTTAAAATGGAAAATCAAGACTTAACTAAATCCTCCTTTGTGTTGAACAAGAGTACTTCAACTAAGAAATCCACCCCTGTGAGATCTGGGGAGTGGGCGTTAGTATCCAAGGCAACATGGGAAGAATGAGAGCTAAAAGGAGGGAGTAAGCCTCAGGGCAGCTGGATGATGGAAGTTTAATTACTTCCTAGTTTTTTTTCTCACAACTTTGTGGCTAACTTCAGTTACTGCCTGCTCTTTTGATTTGCCTTTTTGGCTGCTCTAAGAACAAAGTACCTCTTGATAAGAAATCTTAGCAGTAATGGTTTATGTTTTGTACTATGGGGGGAAGAACATATTAAGGCATTAATTTGTGGCAAAACTATTTTGCTTGAATTTTGCAAATTGCTGAGAATAAAGATACTTAGTAAATGTGCCAGGAAAAAATGTTAAATAGTCTAGTAAAAATGTACTAGTCATTCTTGAAACAGAAGACAAGAATGGAGAAGCTGTTTTTCTGTCTCTATTTAGAAAATAGTTGGCCATATAATCTAAGTCATTACATTTTTGCCCTTTGGTTGTAAATCAGTCACTGGCTCCTCAAACCTAAATGCTTACTTCATAAGACCAACAAATGAAGAAAATCTAGTAGAGAGCACTTTCCTTGTATGTTCTTTTATATGAGTTTCTGGGCCCTAAGCTATTGTGAGGCAGCCATGAATGAATTTGCAGTGGTTAGTAGACACTGGGGGTTTGCACAGAAACATGGCCCTGGGGAAATTAGGATGGTCTCACCTCTTGGGCTCTGGGGTGTTACATTGGGCTGGGGATCTTGGAATCATACCTAGTTCTCTATTCTGTGAGGATAACATTTAAAAATGTTTTTTGTGTTATACATGTAGAAATTATATCTTCTAGAACTATTAACTTAGTACTGGCTTGATAGTCACTTTATTTGTTTATGGAGTAATTCACAAACAGCATTTAAGTGGTAACATTCTTTTTTCTTTTTATTTCAGAACATTCCTTGACATACTCCAAGAATAAGGTAGGATTATATCGAGGTGGTAATTTTAGAAAACAATCTGGAGATACTTTTTCTTTAAAAGAATGCTTCAGTTTTAGAATTAATTATTTTTAATGTTCTACTAGAAGAGTCTTTGCTGTAGAGTATTAACATGAAATTTCCCACCTTAAAAGTATTATTTTATTTTTGAAACATTTTCTGTGTGTGTGTGTTAGTGTGCTCTCGTGCACAAAAAAGGAATTTGAATAATTTGTCCTTATCTGAGTTTTTGTTTGTTTATTTTGCCTCAAAACTCGACTGCCTTTGGGAAAGCAAGTTCTTAGGGGGGAAAAACTCCATAAACTAGGTCCTTCAGGTAGATTCTTGTGTGAGAGAAAAGCAATTTTGAATAGTTATAAAAAAAAAAAACCAACCCAAACCCTGAATCACATGCCTTTTGATCCAAAATAAGTCATACCTCATGCTATTTATTAGTTAACTTTTGCTGTGTAACAAACTTATAAAATCTCAGGGGCATATATAACAACACATTGTTTATTTCTTGCCCATGGTCTTTGAGCCAACTGGAGAGATTTTTCAAGTTGGTCCCAAGTTCAGGGTTGTTCCAATTGTGTCGTTATGGAACCCAGATTGAAAATGGAGTGGGAACTTGGAGAATGTTCTCACAGTAGATCATTGAATGTCCAACCACACAGACATATTTTTTAAGTTTCCTCCTGTCATGTCTATTAACATGCCATTGACTGAAGTAAGTTCCATAGCCAGTCCAAGTCAAGGAGTAGAGAAGTACACTGTGCCCACTATGAAGCCATGGTAAGCATATGAGTATATTATTTAATTATAGGGGAGTGAAGAATTGGGACCAATGATTCAATCTGCTACATGCTGTACTTCTCTATAGTAGTTCACAATTTTACGTGTGTGTGTGTGTATATATTTCTATTCTGTTTCTCTTTATATATATTCTCTCTCTCTCTCTCTCTCTCTATATATATATATATATAAAATTTGGTGTGGTATGGCAAAGGTAGAGTATGGGTCTTCTAGATCATTGTTTAAAATCCCATAGTAGATCACAGCCAGCATGAAACAAAAGAAATAGAATACAAGATAATCAGAAAACATTGGTTATAATAAAGTTAAATATTGTTTTATGAAATTTTAATTTTAGTTTTCTGTGTGTACATCTATTGATATTTTAGATATCCATAGGTATGTTTGTATTTGGTCTTGGTATACAATGTGGATAAAAAATAGAATCAAAAACTGTTGACTTGCTATTACCTAGTGATACTGAAACGAGTTACTAATTCATGCCAGAAAGAAAATGGGCATTGTTGAATGTTGCAAGCATATCAGTTATGTTCTGGGGAGTGACCTATAGAATAAGTGCCTTACTCATTTAGTTATATTCTTTTTTTATGAATGTGCAAGATAAGAGTAGCTCATATACATGAATATATATTGGGAAACAGGAATCTGGAGTCCCACTCTTTTGTTCAGAATCCTAGAAAGTGATTAATATTCTTCTTTTTTAAATAAGAATGTAGGGATCTAAAAAGTTAACAAGTTGCTGTTTCTAAAAATTTATCCACCTGTATAGTTCCATCCATTATGTAAAATTGAGATATAATGTCACAAAGTAACAATATCATAAATTGTGGAAGAACCTCTAGAGAAGTTCTGAAACTAGCAGCTCACTGTCACAGCTGTCTGTGTAACTGTCGTTACTACATCTGGTGGTAGCAGCAGTTTTGGTCACAGATTTTACTAATGGGATTTTTATGTGGTATAATAATGCCAAACTTAAGTGGGACCATACATAAGATCTTGCTTTTTAAGAACTTTAGTGCCTTGGTCAAATCCTTGACCAAAGATTTGAATGGTGCCATATGTTCAACAGGGACTTTGTCTTTGGGATATACAAAAGAAATAAGGAGCACTGTTGAATGTAATTATGAATAGGCATTTAAAGAAGGTATAGGTAAACTTTATTGGGAACTCTAAGGTCGTGGTAATGAGATAAAGAAAAATACTGATTTACTGACTGAAAAATAGTCATGATTTTTTTTATCTGATTTACTGACTATGAAAAGCCCACTTGAAAAGTAAACGTTAACGTTGTATTTTTAACAATTTTATTGGGACGTCTGGGTGGCTCAGTCGGTTAAGCGGTGCCTTGGGCTCAGGTCATGATCCCAGGGTCCTGGAATCAAGTCCTTCATGGAGTTCCTTGTTCAGCAGGGAGTCTGCTTCACCCTCTGCCTGCTGCTTCCCCTGCTTGTGCTCTCTTTCTTTCTCTGACAAATAAATAAAATCTTTAAAGACAAAAAACCCCAACAATTTTATTATTAAAAAGTACAGATTGCTAATAGTGTTATGTAGGGCATACTGAAAAAAAGGACAGTCAATGAATGGATAGTTCCTCTCTGAATTAAATCACGGAAGCTTGTTTTCTTGAAGTTTTAGATCTAAGGTAAACTTGTCATTAAACCAATGGAGGAAGGCTCATCAGTTTAAACATACCATTTCTGGTATGTATTGCGTCTCATTTGTATATTTCCATTTGTAGTGTAAAATCAAATTCTGATTTTGTGATATTTCTATTAATCTGATCTACTTTTTTATCAGTGTGAGAAAAGTCTGGGTGCAAATCCTGATTTCATCACTTACTAGTGGTTTGACTTGTGTGCAGGATACTTATTTTCCCATCATAAAAGGTGTTGATATCCACGTGATTGTTTTAGGATTACAGATATTAATATGAAAGCAGTCTAAGAGAATGCCTAGTACATGATAGGTATGCAACAATAGTAGTTGTTAGTAATGTCACTAATAATGATATTAAACCAATATATATTACAGGATTTTTAGGTGTTTAAAATATTCGTGAACCCTTGTTAGGTATTTAAATTCTTATCCTTACTGCTAATTGCTGTGAATAAAAGTGATTTTAATCTCTTAAGGCCAATTCCCTAAAGCAGTGATAGTATGGTCCTACTGGGTTGTGAACTACTTCATCACGGAAATTCTTTGATTGTTAAAAATTGAGTCTCATTTGCTTGTATTTTAGGCTAAGGACTACTTGTTAATTGTATAGTAAGGGTTACTAAACTTTAAGATTTATAAATGAAAACAAAAACCTTACTAGAATTTGAGCAGTCTAATTCAGTATTGTTCTAACAAGTCTGGCTGCCGTGCAATGTATGGTAATATTGCAAATCTCAAGTGTACTAACGCCTCTACAGGCGTTTGAAAAATTTGAAATTGCAGGAAAGAATACTTTGTCAGTATAATAGTATTTTTGACTGGCTGTGCTTTTCAATTGCAGCTGCTGTCTTAACTTTTAAATAATAATGATAACATTCTACCTATTGAATAATTAATTAGTTTTATGGCATCAGTTTGTTGTCTGTGGGTCGATGGTATGGTCTAGTGATGTACATTTGCATATTTTTGGTCTTTAATTTTGCAAAAACTAGACTTAGATCTTCAACCCTTAAGTATGTAACCACATAGGCATTGTGGTTCACAAATGAAACCTTCATACTCTGTATGCATAATTTCCCCAAATTTATTTGCATAGTGAAACTCACTTTTGATATTTGCTGCCTAGGAATATGAGTTAATCATGTAATTTGTAACTAAAATGTGTTAATCATGTAGTTTGTAACTAAAAAAAGACCATTTTGCTTTTATGTTCATCAAATGTTTTATAATAAAATCCTATACATAAGCGTATGTAATTCTTTTTACAAAATGTATGATAAGTGATTCATATTTGTTGTTTTCTTATTCTTTATTATCACCTGCTTTTTCTTTAGTAAAAGTAAATGATATTGGGAAAATTGTCTTCGGGTGCATACATGGCTCCAACCATGTTAAAAAAGAAAGTTTTAGAATTACTGATTTCAGAAATTCTGTAAAGACTATATATTCCATTATTGAATATACCTTCAAAATGAACTTAGAAAATGTTGTAATGGTTTATATTTATCCTCCATCCAGGCTGCTATTTTATTTTTGATGAGGAAGCAAAGACCTACCAAAAAGTTAGAGAATAAGCCAGAGATTGACAGATGGATAAAAAAGTAAGACCCAATTAAATGAATGTTGTTTCAAAAAATCCACTCTAAACATAAAGACACAAACAAATAGCAAAAAGATACACCACGCAAACAGCATGAAAAAGCTATTGTGTCTTTGTCCAGAAAACAAACTTGGAATATTATCAGTGACTGAATTGTTTTTGTAATGATAAAAAGGTTTATTTATCAAGAAAATATAACAATATTTAAAGTATGTGCACTTATTAACAAAGCTGCCAAATACTTGAAGCCAAAATTGACTCAACTAAAGGGAGAAATACATGAATCACAATTGTAGTTGGAAATTTTAATACATTTCTCTCAATAATTAACAGTACAAAAAAGACAAAAAAAAATCAGAAGGGATGTATACCATTTGAACAATACTTTGAACGATACTTTTACAAACAGTACTTTGAACAATACTTTGTCTTGACCTAAGTGACATGTTTACAGTGCTATACCCAACAAGTGCATAATAAACATTCTCAAGTACATCTGGAATATTCACACAGGTATGTCAATATATGGGTCTTTAAACGAGTCTCAATAAATTTCAAAGGCTTGAACTTATACAGAGTATATTTTCTGTCCCCCACAGTACTAACTTATAAATAAGAAAAGTGTGACATCTAGAAAATTCCCAAATACCTGGAAATTAAAATTTTAGCTCATGGATCTGAAAAGAACTCACAAGGGAAATTAAAAGAAAAAAATTGAACTGAGTGATTTTTTAAGGCCTCAAATCAGTGATTTGTGCTTACACCTCAAACCAGAAGAGAACAAATTAAACCCAAAGTAAGTAAAAGAAAGGATATAATAAAAAGAAGATGAATTAGCAAAATGGTAAACAGACAAAAATAGGAAGTAACAAACTCAAAAGTTGATTATTTGAAAAGATTTGCTTCTTAGCAATACTAATCAAGAAAGAGAAAACCCAAATTACCAATATTAGGAATGATAGAAGAGGCATCAGACTACAATCATTAAAGTATTAGGGGATACTTTAAATAATTTTATGCCAATAAATTCTGTAGCTTAGATGAAAGGGACAAAGTCCTTGAAAAATACAACTTATAAAAACTAACACAAAACGAAATTTAAAAATATAAATAGCGACATACCTAATAAATGGAATTTGTAATTAAAAAATTTTTGCACCAGAAACCCTCCTTTACTAGTGAATTCTTATCAAACATTAGGAAGAAATAACACCACTGTTGTTTAAACTCCTAGAAAGTCAAGTAGAAAAAAACACAGTTTGTGAAGCCACTATAACCCTGATACTAAAACCAGACAAGGACAGTATAATAAATGAAAATTATAAATCTTTATTCTTTATGAATGCAGATGCAAAAATTCTTTGTTAGCAAATTGATCCCAGTAATCTATAAAAAGAATAATACATCACAATTGAGTTTTCTTTCTTTTTTTTTTTTTTTAAGATTTTATTTATTTATTTGCAGAGAGAGAGATTACAAGTAGGCAGACAGGCAGGCAGAGAGAGTTGGGGAGCAGAGAGCCTGATGCAGGGCTTGATCCCAGGACCCTGAGATCATGACCTGAGCCCTTGAACCAAGGGCAGAAGCTTAACCCACTGAGCCACCCAGGCACACCACAATTGAGTTTTCAAATTCAACGAATGTAACTCACCACATTGACAAAGTAAATGAGAAAAATAACATCATTTCAATAGATACCGAAAAACTATGTTGACAGAACTCAATACCCATTCATGAATAAAAACTCAACTAGGAATAGAAGGAACTTCTTCATCCTAATAAAGGCCATCGGTGAAAAACATGCAGCTAACATGATATATAATACTGAAATATTGAACGCTTCCACACTGAATTGGGAACAAGGCAAAGATGGTTGCTCTCTGAATTTTTTCAACATTGTGCTAGAGATTCTAGGTAGTCCAGTAAGGAAAAGAAATCGAAAACATAATAATTGAAAAGAAAGAAGTAAAACTGTTCATTTAACAGGTGACTAGTTTGTGAGTGCAGAGAACCCTAAGAAGTCTACAAAAACTATCATTATCAATATAGGCGTTTAGCAATGTCTCAAGGCACAGTGTGCTTTCTGTTAAGTTAGCAACAAACTTTTGGAAAACAGGATAAAAGAACAGTCCCACTTACAGGAGCATTCAGAAACATAAAATATTCAGTGACTAATGAAAGCTACACAACCCTTCTGCACTAAACCTCCTTTTCCTAAGAAAAGTTAAAAGTGGAAAGATACCAGGTAGTCATCAATTGGAAGACTCGGTATTGTTAAGATGTTAATTTCTAGGGGCGCCTGGGTGGCTCAGTTGGTTAAGCGGCTGCCTTGGGATCAGGTCGTGATCCCAGGGTCCTGGGGTCAAACCCCACATCGGGCTCTCTGCATAGCAGGGAGCCTGCTTCTCCCTCTCCCTCTGGCTGCCTCTCTGCCTACTTGTGATCTTTTGCTCTCTGTCAGATAAATAAATAAAATCCTAACAAAAAAAAAAAAAAAGATGTTAATTCCCAAATTGACCTATGGATTCGATGCAATTCCAGTCAAAATTCCAGCAAGCTATTTTTGAAGAAAATGACAAGATCATTCTAAAGTCTATACAGAAATGTAAGGTACCTAGTATAACCCAAGTAATCTGTTAAAAGAACAAAGTTGGGGCACCTGAGTGGCTCAGTCAGTGAAGCATCTGCCTTCGGCTCAGGTTACAATCGCAGGGTCCTGGAATCGAGTTCCGCGTCAGGCTCCCTGTTCATCAGGGAGTCTGCTTCTCCCTCTCCCTCTGCCCGCCACCCTGCCCTGCTTGTGCTCTCACTTGGGCATGTGCACGTACTCTCAAATAAATAAAATCTTACAAATAAATAAAAAGTCATAGAAGAGTGTCTACAGGAAAAATATTTGCTGGGAGACTAGACATTATTTCTAATGTGAACTCTGTCTCTTAGTTTATGTAGGCCTTGAGCAATTTCATTCAATCAGTTATTCCTTCATTCATAATGTTAGAGTATGTGAGAGACACAAAGGCCAGTGGCAAGTCTGTAAAAGTAAGCAAATACACTATAGTAAGTGCTCTCTCACTGAGTGGGAGCATTAAAGGGAGTAACCAGGGCTTCACAAAAGGAGGTGATATTCGACTAGGTTTTTCATGTTTCAGGAAGCAAAAGGTTTCTATCCATGGTGAAGGTAACCCTTTCATTGGTGCTGGGGTTTAAGGTTCAAGACATTTCCTGTAGCCATATTACCTCAGGGTTTGACCAATTAGACCTTGTTGACCATATGTGTATCCTTACCAACTGTTAGTCTTTGATCATTTTCCTTCTCACTTTTTCATTTACTTTGAGGAGTCTTCTTTTTGTTTCCTTTTCTTCCTTTTTTACAATAATCATATGCATTGCTCTATGTGTCTTTTACTGAAACAGTTGCCTTTCTTAAGGTTTTTATCTGCTAAATATCTCCATTTAACAGTTTTTGATCAATTATCTTTTACATGCAGGATAGAACAAGATGAACTGGTTACAATCTCTGTGCTCAAAGAATTTTCCACAAAATATATGAAAGTAACTAATTTAGAAAGTAGAAAGCATCATAAAAAGGTTATAGATAAATCACTATGGGGATTCCAAGAGAGGAGAGGTTACTTCCACTTAAATAGAATCAGGGAAAGTTTCTTGGACCTCGTACATGATTTAGCTTAAAAACGGGCAGCATTGGGGCGCCTGGGTGGCTCGGTGGGTTAAAGCTTCTGCCTTCAGCTCAGGTCATGATCTCAGGGTCCTGGGATCGAGCCCCCTATCGGGCTCTCTGCTCAGTGGGGAGCCTGCTTCCCCCTCTCCTTCTGCCTGCCTCTCTGCCTACTTGTGATCTTTCTCTGTCAAATAAATAAATAAAATCTTAAAAAAAAAAAAAAAATGGGCAGCATTGATATGTTTAGTGATTGAGAAGGAACGTTCCAGAAGAAAGGCCCAGGAGATGCAGAGGCATAATTTCAGGTACGATGAGAATATTTTACTTGGGGTTATAAGGGATACCAGAGAGGATTTTGTTGGTAGTTTACAGAGGAATAAGAGTTAAAGAAACTTTTTAAGGGTAAAAAAGTCCTGAACTTGCTTGTTTGTTGAAAGATGATCCAGTGGACATTTATAGGACATATTATGTGAGAAATCAGTTTTGTGTGAAGAGAAAAAAGACTAAAGATATTGGTTACCAGTGACTGTCTCTGGTGGTGGCAGATTAATTACAAGAATATTTGAGTTCTCTTCTTTTTGCTCTTCTGCGTTTAAAAGGTTTTTTTACTTTTACATTAAAATTTTTGTACCCATATATGTAATTTAAAAATTGTATAAAAAGTATCTACTTTACACACCCACTATGGTGGGACCTCATACGTTAAAAACTTATTGATTGAGAACCTCTTGGTTCTCAGTTGAGGAGGTCTTCATCACATCCTGCTGCTTCTCTTTTATGTATGTATGTAGGTAGGTAGGTAGGTAGGTATGGTATTAGCCCCGGTGAAACAAATTTCATTTCATTTTGCATTTTAACATATGCATTATATGTTGACTAAATAGCCCAAAACTTACTGTTGTGTTTCAGCTTAAAGAGATTTTCCTCATTCAGCTTTCTTTCACATAAACAGGTTTTGCAGAAAGCGACTCTTGTCCGGAATGAAGTGGACAAATGTGTAGAGGATATAATGAAGGAAAAGCGTATTAACCCTGAGAAGGATGCGAGGTATGTTGTTTTTATGGAATTCCCTTTTATTTTACAATAAAATAAAATTTTATTTTCTTTTCACTTTCACCTCACTTTCACAGTGAGGTGTGGGGATCACAAACAGTTAATTGTAAAACACTGGAGCTGAAGGTCTTGTAGACATCATTCCCATTCATCCCTCTCACTTTACTAGATGAGGACTTAAGGAAATGCTTTCTAGAGTGATATGTAAAACACAAGCTATGGAAGGCATTACTTTAGTGTCATAAGAAGGTACGATTTTTAGAAATAATAATAATCTCTTTTTCAGTTTTAAAATCTGTATGAAGGCATGCCTACTGCAGATATCCGGTTATAAGCAGCTCTATTTGGATGTAGAAAGTGTGAGGAAAAGGCCATATGATTCTGATAACCTCCAACACGAAAAGCTGCTTCTCAAGGTAAATTTTTGCTTTCTCTATCTGAGCTAGTAAAGTCTGTGTGCAAATTCTAGAAGCTTAAGTCATCTAGTTTCTCCGCCCCTTATTGTTGGTGAAAAATTTAGCTATTTTTCTAATTTTCTGATAAGCCTCACTGAATTTTATTTTAATGCCTTTAATTCTGAAATAAATTATAAGCTTATTAAGAGAGTTATCTCTTCAACTGATGAGTCCACAAGCTTCAGACGTTCCCCCTACTTTTTGTATAAATCGTTCGTATAAGTTAGGCATTCTTTTTCAGCTTACTTTGAAATTGTAAACATGACTGTCCCTTTTCATATTATTATGTCAAATATTTTGGGATTTACAGAATGTAAATTGCCAAATAATACCACCATCGATTTAAAAATTGAGAAAGTAATGAGATTTGAATTTCAATGAATTGAAATTCATTATTTTGAATTTTCCTATCTCTTATTTCTAAAGTATAAATACATAATGCCAGTGAGAGGACAAAAGTTGAGATTATTAAACCCAGAGTAAGCTTTCCAGATCATCTAGTCTATCACCTTCATTTTAGTTTTAGGGATAAGGATTCTAAGGCCCAGAGGAGATGAAGTAATTTGCTTTTGGACCAATTTCATTTTTAAATGGTTAAAGTCAAAGAACATAGCACATTGTACTTGGAGTTAGGAGTTCGTTGTATCTAAAAGTGCTATGGAAGGAGACATTGATAATATCTAAGTAACATAATATCTAAGTAAACAGACAAATTAAAAAAAAACCCTTTTTTCTGAAAAAGTGTAAATATATACTTCACCTAATTTTAAAATTACAAATAAATCTTGATTTTGTAAAATAAGGGTAATGAAAATACCTCCAAGGGCTGTTGGTGTAGACTGAACCTTTCTGTTTAACTGGGGGTTGGCCACCATTTATATCTTCATTGTTATCATTATTCTCTTAACTTCTGACCCTTTCTACACACTACCTTCCCTTTAGAAGGGGTAAGATATACATCCTAGCATTTTAGTCAAGGGAATTTTTATCTTGTTGATTGATTATGAGACTCCATTTTAAAGGTAGAGTGCCAGTTGCTGGCGGTGAATCCCTCAGCCATTGCACATCCTCCGCCGTGTCCGTGGGTAAAGAGCTAAGTAGGTACGTCTTTCCTTAAGTGTAGTTTAAGGACCACCTTCACAAAAGTTAACCAGTGTCTCAATATATACAATTTAAGATTCCACCTTTGCCCCATGAAATCAGAATCTCCAGGAGCAGAACCCAGAAATTTGATATTTGTGCATATTAAACTCGACTATGACTGGTTTTATTGTGTCTCCCCACATCACCGAGGCTTTATCACTGGCATAATGAGACCCCTTGTTAAACTCCTGGAGAGACACTGATGTGTTAGTAAAAAGAGAAGGGACCAGAGAAAAAACCAATCTAATGATTGGATTAGCTTCAGGGCCAGAGTCCTGACCCTGTCTTAAAGTAAGGTCACAAGTCTTCACATTTTATTTTAGGTGACAGGATACTCCTTTCATTAGGAGTCCTTTACTCAACAATGCCTGAAATGGTAGTGAAATGGAAAAAAAATGCAAGTATTTCTGTTCTGCAAATATTTACACACTTTTTAATCAACTTTTGTAAGTCTGTTACGTTTGATGACTTGTGGTGTTGAATTTAGAAAATGATTAAATTTTTTAAACTTTGTTTTGCATTGGTTAGTGTGTTGCTGATCTGTGATTGCTGTTCTTAAATACTCAGTCTTAAAGAACATATTTACTTAAAACCAAGCCATATTATTTTTCTTTTAAAATTATGAAAATTTGTAAAATTATGATCGTATGGATTGAAATGCTGTCAGTCTTACTTCTTCATGGTTCCCTCCGTTTCCCTTTATCTATTTAGGGACTAATCATCCACCATTAGAGTAGCACCTGTATGTAGTATTTGAGCGAAGGGCCAGTACCTAACATTGTTTTGTTTTTTCTTAAGGAGGCAGTTTACAAGTCCTGATATATACATATATATATAACTTAGATTTCTGTATACTTGTCACTTTTTTCAAATCTATTCTTAATATCAGTCTTTTAAATTGGAATAAGTATGCTACATTTTTTAGGGTAATTGAAAAGTTCTCTAAATATAGTCTTTGTTAAACTCCTGTGATTTGTCTACTAAAGCTGTTTAATTGAAAGCATTCACCTTACTTGTGTGTCAGCTGTGAGAAGAAAAATGTCTTAGTAAATTAAGAATGTCGCTATTATTTGTAATATGGAAGTATGTTTGTACAGCTTTGGAATCTTCTAATGCCCACAAAAAAGTTGAAGGCTAGAATCTCCAAGCAGTGGGCTGACATTGGTTTCCAGGGTGATGATCCCAAAACAGACTTCAGAGGCATGGGCATACTTGGATTAATCAATCTTGTGTAAGTGAAATACATTTTTTCTTCTTTTCTAAATGAAATGACGTGTAACCTCCAACATTGTTAAATTCTTTTTTTTTTTTTTTTTTAAGATTTTATTTATTTATTTGACAGAGAGAGATCATGAGTATTCAGACAGGCAGGCAGAGAGAGGGGGAAGCAGGCTCCCTCCTGAGCAGAGAGCCTGATGTGGGGCTTGATCCCAGGTCCCTGAGATCATGACCTGAGCCGAAGACAGAGGCTTTAACCCACTGAGCCACCCAGGCACCCCTCCAACATTGTTAAATTCTAATAAGAATTGATCTAGTTGTTTCATACTGTCTCTGAATTTTAATAGCTGCATTGCTTAAAGTATTTACTGATATCCTGGCAGCAATATGATGACATTGGAAATATATTTTGTGTGTGATTTCTTTACTTACTGATATCTTTCTTCTTCCTTTCTCTTTCTGCCTCCTTTCTGATACCTCTTAAGGAATCATGTATACTCTTAATTAGTTTTATCTTCTTGCCATTTCTCTCTTGGCTCTCTAATTCCATTTCAGGAAATATAACTTGATACTAATAAAGTCTCTTCACACTTATTCTTCACCATCTGTGATCGGTGATCTAAAGCCCTAACTTGTCAGAGCCTATGTGAGCTCTCTTTTTTTTTCCCCTCCTTTAATACTTATGCTTGGACATATATATGAAATTCCCAAATATGTAATTAAAATCAGAATTGATGACCAAAACTATTCTAGAAAGTAAACTGGAAGATTAGTATAGATGTGGATATGCAAATTAAGATTCCAGTGTTAGTGTCTGTTCTTGAATTGTGATTTATAGGCCATAAAATGCCTAGAATGGGAAACCTAACCATTAGCATAGGTTGGATAATTGTTACTATGAAAAAATTAGTTCTAAAACTGTGCTAAATTATTAATAGGTCTATATAGACAAAGCTATTTTGGGGGAAAATAGAAGACACAGTAGGGTTTCAATATCTATAATTTTTTCCAGTTATAAAAGTATTTAATTTTCTGTAATACCTAAATTTTATAAGTGTAAAGATTATAAAGATTCTGTGTAAGTATACCTGCTAAAGATACAACACAATATAAAAATAATAATTACAGGGGCACCTGGGTGGCTCACTTGGTTAAGGGTCTGATTTCCGCACCAGGATCCTGGGGTCAAGCCCTGCATGGGGCTCCCCACTGCTTCTCCCTTTACCCCTCTCCTCACTCATGCACTCCTCTCTCTCAAATAAATAAATATAGTCTTTAAAAAAATTTAAAAATACTAATAGTTTTCTACTTTGATAAACAAACTTCTAGTTGAAATTGAAATAGAATAAATGCAGTTTGTTTCCACTTGGAAAAATTTTTAAATATTTTAAAATTCATTGTTTTTCAGAACACATAGATTCTTTGTTCTTAGCCTTTAAAGACCGTCTTTCTTCTCGGTACTGGTAAACTACACAGATATTTGAACCTCAGTTAGCCAGACACTATTCTGGTCTGTCTTTCTTTCTTTCTTTCTTTGTTTCTTTCTTTCTTTGTTTCTCTCTCTCTCTCTCTCTCTCTTTCTTTCTTTCCTTCTTTCCTTCCTTCCTTTTTTTTTTTTCTTTTTTTGAGAGAGAGAGAGAGTGCATTTGCCGGGCCAGGCAGCAGAGGGAGAGAGAATCTTAAGCAGGCTCCGTGTGGAGTCCAACACAGGGTCAGTCTCATGACCCTGAGATCATGACCTGAGCCGAAATCAAGAGTTGGATGATTGACTGAGCCACCCAGACACCCCATAGTGTTTTCTTTCTTTTTATAAGTAACCTTGCTTCTAAGAAATAAAAATTTTTCAGCATTTGCCAGAGAAAGAATTTAGTGTAGCTTAAAATTTGAATAAGTGAGTAGGATTTGATTCAAGATTGCGGTAAAGGATTCTGATAGACCTTTAAATGGCTTGCAAATACTTTTATTTAGAGATGGTATCTATTGATACAAAAAATCATATAAAGACTACATTTATTAGTAATTATTTGATTGCCAATGATGTACTAGAGATGGTTAAAAACATGGAAAATCAGTTCTGACTCCCCTGTAATTATGCTTGTTGTCCTGTGTATAGAGCTGTGAGTCTTCAGGATTGAGGTTAAGATGCAGTCAAGAAGCAGACAAGCTGTTCAAACACCCTCATGTGGTTTATTTAACTTTCTCGACCTTTGTCATCTAAGCTCTGGAAATACTTTGTTGCTTTGAAGGGTAGCTGGTAGTTTGGTGATAATGCTTTAGGGACACGAATGTTGGGGCAGGTACAGAAGACAGGATATTGTGCGGAGAATGAATTCAGGAGGGACCGGAGAAAGCTGAGTAGTTGAGGAAATAGAAGCAGGTGAGTAGAAGAATATACTAATTAGGGCCAAAGTGTGTAGGAAGGGAGAAGGGGTAGGAAGGAAGGAGAAGGAAGGGAGGCAGGCAAGAGGTGGAAGGGAAATAAGGAAGGGGGAGGCAACTCTACAGATTATTCTGAGGAATAGTTTTCCTTATTGCATACATGTTCATTTTCCATAGATGCTGTTAAGGTGGGGGTGGACTGAGTCCGTCAAAGACATCAAAAGTTGTTCTGTGTTACAGATTGAACACTGTAAGAGTAGTAATAAAAATATTGAGGTAATACTGAGTTATATTAGTATCATGAAAAAAAATGAAAAGTAAATAGTTTGGTAAGGGCATCCTTAGCGTCAACCTAGGGATAAAGGAGAAAAATTAGTGTAGGTAAGGAAAGCATTGCACTAAGACAGGACTTTTTCCTGTCTGGGGAATTACAGATCCCTTTGAGAATCTGGTGAAAGTTTTCTATATTCTCTCCCACACACAGAAAAATTTATGCATAATTGAGGGTGGTTCAGGGATACCCCTTCATTCATGAATGAACCTTCATTCATGGACTTTTAAGTTAACATTTCTTGTTTTAATGGGTTGAAAATTAATAAAGAAAAATGGAAATCTATAGAAGGAAAATGGGAAAACTTGGTTAGAAATTTCTATGCTGTGTGAAAATTTCAATGCTTATGCCTTTTTTTTTTTTAAAGATTTTATTTATTTATTTGACAGCGAGAGAGAGATCACAAGTAGTCAGAGAGGCAGGCAGAGAGAGAGGGGAAGCAGGCTCCCTGCTGAGCAGAGAGCCCGATGCAGCGGATCCCAGGACCCTGAGATCATGACCTGAGCCGAAGGCAGAGGCTTTAACCCACTGAGCCACCCAGGCGTCCCCAATGTTTGTGCCTTCTAAAATTTAAATGAGCCATGGAAATCTACTTTTTATTCTACTTTTTTAAAATATTTATTTTATTTTATTTTATTTATTTTATTTTATTTTATTTTATTTTATTTTATTTTATTTTATTTATTTTAATTTAATTTGACGGAGAAAGAGCACAAGTAGGGGGAGCAGCAGGCAGAGAGAGAAGCAGGCTCTCCACTGATCAGGGAACCCAATGTGGGGCTCAACCCCAGGACCCTGGGATCATGACCTGAGCTGAAGGCAGACGCTTAACCAACTGAGCCGCCAAGGCGCCCCCACTTTCTTATCCTCATACAAACACCTAGTCAGTCGTCATACATTTATATGTGCATGAGCACCAGTGCATCACGAGGTGACCCAGGAGGCTGAACAGAAGGTTTAGTCCCTATCTTGAAGAACTCAAAGAAGTTGCATTAGTATAAGCCAACAGGATGTATGAGGCTATGAAGAGGTAGCTTCATATATTTCTCCATCGTACCTGCTAATACTTCCATTTTATGGCCAGCATTTTAGTTATACCACTGATCAGGGAGGGCTTTTTTAGTGCAAAAGAAGGATTATTGCCTTTCCTCTGTTTGCACAGAAAAAGGGCATTAAACAATACAGACTCCAGTTACAATAGAAAGGTTAGCCAAGGCGAAAGGATGACTGTCCCAGCAGGTACACACACATTATTTTATAGAAAATTTAAAATAACAACAAACAGAACTCTAAATTTTTTTTTAAAGGTGGGTAGAGAGTCTCTTGTTAAATCATTTCTTTTTAAAATACTTCAAAGTGTGGCCAAGGGCCCATATCATGTACTAACTAGATAGGCCTGATCCCTCAGAATTTAATGTTGATTCACAAGCATTTCCGAGTCACAGAAGTGATTTGAGATGGAGATTGGGATGATTGTGGCAGTCCTGGGACTATCATCTTGACCGTCAGTAGCTTTTTAAATTTCTTCTGGGTATCTTCAATTTGAATAATGTGTTAATTTTACTATTTTTCTTCAACTTTTTAAAGGTATTTCAGTGAAAATTATACCAATGAAGCTCACCAGATTCTTTCCCGTTCAAATCATCCAAAATTAGGGTAAGCTGGATGCATCAAAGAAATTGTAACTTCTTGAATTTTAAAATGTTGATTAATTATCTGAATTTGAAAGTATTTCAAGGTATTTTTAAAAGTGAGATTATTTTTATTAGGAACTTCATAAAGATACTGCATGATACATTATTTTTAAGGCGAAATGTGATCCTTACCAATTTTGTATTATTTCAATATATTTTTGTCACAAGATATAGTTTGTCTATAAAATGGAGGGAGGGAACTTTATGAAAGTTTCTTGAGGAATAGATTTGAAGATAGAAGTAGGGAATAGCTTTGACATAGATATAGGAAAATGAGAAATAGCTTTGAAAATTGTAAAGCGAAATGCAACTGAGGTCCTAGTGCTATTCCCAGCTCTATCATTATTTTATTTTTGTATTCCAGTGATACCTACCTTTGAAAAAACATTATAACAATATTACATCATAAAAATGAATACCCTGATAATGGAAGTGTGTTTTAGAAACCAATGAGAGTGTACTCTTTTTAATTTTTTTTAAGGATATTCGGTTTTTGGCAGTTGTATGACCAAAGCTTCATTATTACTTCTTAGATTATATCCAGAAAATCAATGGCCTCTAAAAGAACAAAAATCTTTTATCTATTCGTAAAACCCATACTGTATTAGAAATGCATCGAAGTAATTTTTCACTAATTTCTTGCAGAATTTTTAATTTATCTCATGAGCTATTTGGCTAGCTGGTATAACTGGTAATGTCTCTGACATAGGTATTCTTATGCAATAGTTGGAATCAACCTTACTGAGATGGCTTACAGCTTGCTGAAGAGTGAAGCTTTGAAGTTTCATCTCTACAACTTTGTTCCTGGTGTACCAACGCTGGAACACTTTCATCAGTTTTATTGTGAGTATGAAAATGAGTTAAAACTAGGTATTTCTACTAAATATGTAGCTTATGTTTGTCATTTTATTTTACCTATTTAAGTTCTTTGAAAAGCAGGGAAATAATGGA
>CM053604.1:100065191-100077861 GCA_028646535.1 Procyon lotor
GATTTTATTTATTTATTTGACAGAGAGAGAGAGAGAGGTTACAAGGAGGCAGAGAGGCAGGCAGAGAGAGGGGGAAGCAGGCTCCCTGCTGAGCAGAGAGCCCGATGCGAAGCTCGAACTCAGGACCCTGAGATCATGACCTGAGCCGAAGGCAGAGGCTTTAACCCACTGAGCCACCCAGGTGCCCCCTCAATAATGTTTTTAAGAAGAGTAAAGAAGGGTGGGCAGCTGCTTTCTCTTTAAGGTATCAGAAAGATATCATTAAACTATAAAACCGAAAATAGCCTGATACCTTTAAACATAAATTAGTTGATCTGAATTCAAACAAATGATTTGTACTGGAAACCTTTAAGGACATCAGATGTTCTGACTCAGGGGCACCTGGGTGGCTCAGTGGGTTAAAGCCTCTGCCTTCAGCTCAGGTCATGATCTCAGGTCATGATCTCAGGGTCCTGGGATCAAGTCCCGCCACAGGCTCACTGCCTGCCTCTCTGCCTACTTGTGATCTCTTCTCTCTGTCAAATAAATAAATAAAAATCTTTTAAAAAAATGCTCTGAATCAGGTAAAGCATGTGTTTTTACATACATTCTCTGAATTTTTTGTTTGCATATACGAAGCATTCTAAATCAAAATCTGTAGAAAACACTTAGACCGTCCTACACATTCTGTGGTTATAACTTGATACCTTAACATCATTTGAACAAATTGGGCAATTTTTGCTGCCAGTTAAAAACAAAGGGGATTCTTTCTACTGTAGACAGTAAGAAGCAGCAGAGAGGCTTAAATTCCCATGATAAAATGAATTCTGACGTTTTTTGGGGGCGAGGTGGCCTGTCGTCAGAGTGAGGGGATAATTGACACCCACCCGCATCTGTCTAGCACGTGCTGAGGGAAAGCCCTCGGGACATAAGCATCCTGAGGAGAGGCTGCCTGGGGTTCTCCCATCCGGGCTGTGGAGCAAAGAGCTGCAGATACTGGAACTTCTCAAAGGGAAAACCTGACTATTTGTACCTGTGCCCGACATATGTTTTGACAAATTGCAAAGTGTCCAAAGCTCTTTGAGTTTCTTTAAGCATTGGGAAATGAAACAAGTTTGAAGCTGAACATCGCCAGATTCACTTTTATTCCCTGCCCCTGCTTATGGAGCCTGTTATGGTCGAATGGGTCTTTTATAAGTTGATTTCATAGTAATGAGTACATAATTGTGGTTCCTTTCTGAAGAAAGATTGTTAACCCGAGAGGCGCCCTGTAAGCATTTTTGGGTGCTGCCTTACGCCCACCCCCTTCTCTTACCAGCCCCTCCGCATCTCACCATGAGTGCCTTGTGCGTGTGGTGTGATGCCCCATCTTATGCATGGAGGCTCCATAAACAATCCTTCCAACAGGCAACCCCCAGGCTCCTTCTGCTCTAGCACACCACGTCTAGGACACCTGGATCTGCTCTCAGGGGGCTGGGGACCTGTCAGGCCCTGGCAGGGAATAACGGGGCCGGTTCTGGAATATGCTCTAGAAGGTAAGGGTAATGCAGCTGGGACCAGTCTCCGGGGTCCTTCTGGAGTGGTATTCGGGAGCTGGATGGCCTGAGTGGGTGGACAAAGCATGGGGCCCCAGACATGCGTGAGAACAGTACTGGACCCAAATGGCTCTCTGATTCATGGCATTGCAGGCTGTATTATATTAATAATATATATTTTTAAATACAGGCAGAGGAAGGACAAGTTTTAGGGATAGAGTCTGCCCACAGGTTTAGCTTGTTTGAGTGGTTTTACTGAATCTTTTCCTTTTTTCCTCTTAAGAACAAGAAAGAGATTGGAAAATACATATTGAAACACTTAGTGGTTAAAAAAAAAAAAAAAAAAAAGAACCAGAAGGGGTCACTAAAATCTCCAGGTTGGTTTTTTTCCTCACAAGAGTTTGAATGACAGCTGCAGTTGGTGGCGGAGGGTGGGGGGTGGGGGTTGTGCGGTGGGGAGAGAAAGACGATTAAGAAGTGGGTGGATCTCGAAAGGGCAGAGGATGTTTATTCCCATAAGCGGTGGCTCCACTGATCTGCCCTCTGCTTGCCAACTCCCTGGCCTCATTGTTAGTCTTTTTTCCCCACCAAGCTCCCAGGTAATAGACCCTACGCTGGGGAAGTTTCCCTTCCGGTTTCCAAAGGCTCCATCTGTGTGTGGGGAGAGAGCCAGAGAAAACATGGCGGAGTGTCAGCACGTGGTTGCCCTACTTGAGACTACCTGGCTCTCAGCCCTGCCACACTCCCGCTCCTCAAGGTCGGGGGTGCCCATCAGAAATAGACTGGGGACATTTCTAAGGGGGCCAGCCTCCTTGACTCTTGATGTTTTTGAAACTTGACATGGCTGTTTTACTCAGCAAGCTCAAATGTCCTCTCACGTATGTTCTCTTTCCCTCTCTCTACCTCTCTTTCCCCCTCCCCTGTCCTTACATTTGGGAAAGAACATTCCCAGCTTGTCCCCATATCGATCCTCCTGGAAAGGTTGAGGCTTTAGTATTTTATTGTAAAGATTTTATTTTTAAGTTAGCTCTACACCCAATGTGGGGCTTGAACCTACAACCCCGAGGTTAAGAGTCACAAGCTCTACTGACTGAGCCAGCCAGGTACTCCAAAGCTTTAATATTTTCAAAGTAGCACCTTTGAATCCTTAAAGGGCTGTCTCATTTAATTTGGATCATCTTGACCTTTAAGTTTCTTCAGATTTTTCCTGTTTTTAAGGGAGCTTGTACAGAAACGCCTGGGTGGCTCAGTTGGTTAAGCGTCTGTCTTTGGCTCAGGTCATGATCCTGGGGTCCTGGGATTGAGTCCTGCCTTGGGCTCCTTACTCAGTGGGGAGCCTGCTTCTCCCTCTGCTTCTGCTGCTCCCCCTGCTTGTGTTCTCTCTCTCTCTCTGACAAATAAATAGATAAAACCTTTAAAGGAGCTTTTATGAGAGCAACTGAGGTGGCCTCCTTTGCAGAGAAGATAAAAAGTGTGCAATGGAACGAAGTGACCTTGGAGATAGGGAAGGTCTTTCAAAGGCTGAAGAGTCATCCGAACTAGTTCAGTTTTGGTACATGACTTTACTGCACGCTTCTGTACAGAAAACCGGCTTCCACCCACTGTGTCCTGAGCTTATGACTGTCAGGGGAGGCCACCAGGGGGTCACCTATGTCTCGGGCCAGCCCCAGATGGGACGAGCCAGAGCACCTCGGCTGGTGAGGATGAACTCCAGGTCCCATGAGACTGTCTGGCACTGAAGGGAAATTTTGCCAGCTTCAGGCCATGAACCCAAGAGAAAATTATGTTTTGAGCAAAAATGCTGTGGAAATATTTAATGTTAGGTAATGTTTGCGTCAGGGATCACCTCCCTTCTGTTTAACCTTTTCTTCTTTTGGTCCTTTAGCTTCTTGTTTCTTTATAACAGAATACTGGGCATTCTCCGCAGAGTGTGGCCGGAAGGGATGCTTGTGTCAAGCTCTTCTTGATAATATCATTTCAGTTACACTTGAATTGGAGGCTCTGCCCTCTTTCTCTGCCCTGATTGTCTGGAGCATTAACAGATGCATCCATTTAGTTTTGACTGGAGAAGTGAAACTTGAACCAGAATGTATTAAATCTCATCTGAAATTTAGTCACAGGAAAGGGTCCTTAGCCCAACGTTACCCCCTAGTGGGACACAGAAGAATAGATACTAACCAGGGTATGTGAGATGCAAATGAACAGGCGTAACTAGAGGTTTTGCAGCCGGTCTACTCTGTGGCAAATACGGGGACCCTTAAGAATGCCATTTATTTTTAAGATTTTACTTATTTGTTTCAGGGAAAGAGCGTGTGTGCAAGCATGATCGGGGGAAGGACAGAGGGAGAAGCAGACTCCCCGCTGAGCAGGGATCCTCACTCAGGACTCTAGCACCCAGAGATCATGACTTGAGCTGAAGGCAGCCGCTTAACTGAGCCACCCAGACGCCCCAAGAATACCACTTAAAAATACGCTTCCCAGAGGTGCCTGGGTGGCTTGGTTGGTTGGGCATCTGCCTTCAGCTCGGGTCATGATCCCAGAACCCCAGGGATTGAGCCCCACATGGGACTCTGTGCTCAGTGGGGAGCCTGCTTCTCCCTCTCCCTCTGTTGCTCCCCTTGCTCATGCTCTCTCTGTCAAATAAACAAATAAAATCTTTAAAAAAATACACTTCCTATTTGGAAAGTCACTAGGCTTCAGAAAAGGTGGAGCAATTTATTATGCTTAATAACCTGCTCATTTTCTTTCATTTTACCCTCCTGTTGTTGCCATAGTGAATGGTATGTAAGAACTGGAGAAACAAAAACAGATCTAATCTCATGGAAGTGACGCAATGTTGTAGAATGTGTAGACATCAAAGGCTGGAAGATAAATCCAGAAGAAATCTAAAGAACTAGCAAACATTTCAAGAAATATTCAACTATCTCTATTATGAGAAAAATTCAA
Source organism: Procyon lotor (assembly GCA_028646535.1). Classification (NCBI taxonomy): domain Eukaryota; kingdom Metazoa; phylum Chordata; class Mammalia; order Carnivora; family Procyonidae; genus Procyon; species Procyon lotor. The sequence goes on from CM053604.1 coordinate 100,069,652, forward strand.
CTTAAAACAAAATATCATCTTTCACTGATCGGACTCATACAAATTAAAAGGTTGTTGAGGGGCACCTGGGTGGCTCAGTGTGTTAAGCAGTTGCCTTCAGCTCAGGTCATGTTCTCAGGGTCCTGGGATCGAGCCCCACATCAGGGGGTGGGGGGTGGGGGGTTCCCTGCTTAGTGGGGAGTCTGCTTTGCCCTCTGCCAGTGCTGCTCCCCCTGCTCGTGCTCTCTCTCTCTCTCTTTTTAGTATTTATTTTATTTTTTCAGTGTTCCAAGATTCATTGTTCATGCACCACACCCAGTGCTCCGTGTAATATGTGCCCTCCTCAATACCCACCACCAGGCTCACCCAACCCCCACCCCCTCCCCTCTCTTTCTCTTTCAAATAAGTAAATAAAATCTTTTTAAGAAATAAAAAAATAAAAGGTTGTTGACTTCAAAAGTTGGTGAAGGCGTGGGAGAAGACAGCACTGGCTTGGTGGGAGTGTGAAAGCAAGTAGATCATTCTGAAAGGTGGTCTGGTAGGTATTTGTTACTATTTTATTTTTTATTTTATTTTTTAAAGGTATTTATTTATTTATTTGACAGAGAGAGATTACAAGTAGGCAGAGAGGCAGGCAGAGAGAGAGGGGGAAGCAGGCTCCCTGCTGAGCAGAGAGCCCAATGTAGGGCTTGATCCCAGGACCCTGAGATCATGACCTGAGCTGAAGGCAGAGGCTTTAACCCACTGAGCCACCCAGGCACCCCATTTGTTACTATTTTAAATGGGTATTTTACTCCTTCAATTCTATTCCAAGGAAATATTCTCATATATGGGGCAATGTCTTTACAGTGATATTCACTCCCACAACGTTTATAATAAGAAGACCCTACCATAGTGAAAGCCCATCAGCTGGGAGGGGGAAGGCAGGTGTGGTACGGGATATTCCTTTTCTATAGAATATTGTGCTGCCATTAAGATAAATGAGGTAGATCTACATATTCCAACATGAAAATCTCTCTCTGACACTTAGGCGGGAAAAAATTGAATCACAGAAAGACTTTCAATTTGACCTCATTTTCCTTTTTTTTTAAATGCACGTGCATAGACATGTATATAAATTCATAGAACAAACGAGCTTCATTCTGTCAATGATACCTACTTCCTTGTAGGAAGTAGGAGTTGAGGTGCTAGTGGAGGAAGACTTAGGAGTATGAGAACAAGTAGTTCGTTTTGATCTACTTTCCATCCAATTTTCTGTTGTTCAATATGGGTATTCATTTTCGATTGTTGCATCCTTGCATGTAAAAACCAAACAAAATAATTATTATGTGATGTTCACGCAGGTGCTCTATTGTTATCGGAGACTTCTTTACTGTATTGTATAGAGTTTCAGTTGAAGAAATTAACAAATTAGGCTGGGCAGTGACAAGTCTTTCCACCAAGTGTTGTTTTCAAGAAATCTCAGCGTGTGGTAAACGTTCTGTTGGACAAATGTGTGAATTTGTAATCTTCCAGGGGCACCTGGGTGGCTCAGTTGGTTAACCAGCTGCCTTCGGCTCAGGTCATGATCCCAGGGTCCTGGGATCGAGTCCCACATCGGGCGCCTCGCTCAGCATGGAGCCTGTATCTCCTTCTGCCTCTGCCTGTTTGTACTCTCTCTCTCTCTCTTTCTCTCACAAATAAATAAATAAAATCTTAAAAAAAAAAAAAAAAAAAGAGTCTGTAATCTTCCAGAGATTCTGTCCGTATCTTTTCCTGGTCTGGCCCCTGCATATCTTTTCCTGGTCTGGCCCCTGCCTGAGTCAGCACGGTTGACATGGGGCTCTAGACTGAGCAGTGGTAGGCAAAGTGGCAAAAGAGTTACAGCCTATGGACCTCCAGCCCCTATTCTCTTCACAGCAAACCCCCGAACCCGATCAAGCCACTGAGACAACTTGCTCTACAAAAATCCTCCCTTTTGCTCCTCTCTTTTCAGAAAGAAGAAGAAATTCCAAAGGAGATTCTGGAATCTCCATGTCAACCTGTGTGCTTTATGAAAGCTACTTCATAGAATACTTCCTTTTCAAAGGAGTTTCTAATTTTGTATTTTGCTTAAGTCTTTTGGGAGGTCCCTGTATTGTGATTAACTCAACCACGGCAAACATTCACACGTTCCCAGATTGCTTGCTGCCTCTTCTTCATGAGATCAGCTGCTGAGGAAATCACCCAGGGCCCCATTCCAAAACATTCTATTATGTGCTTTTATTTTTTTCATGAATTATTTCAAATGTCTTCTCAGCTTCAATGAGCATTTCTTTGACTTCTCTCAAGAAGGACCCAGTGAGGGATACCTGGGTGGCTCGGTCGATTAAGCGTCTGCCTTCAGGTCAGGTCATGATCCAGGTCCCTGGGATTGAGCCCTGCATCAGGCTCCCTGCTCAGCAGGAAGCCTGCTTCTCCTCTTCCACTCCTCCTGCTTGTGTTCCCTCTCTCGCTGTCTCTATCAAATAGATACATCTTTAAAAAAGAAGGACCCAGTGGATTCAGGGTCCTTGAATTGAAATGAATTCAAAAAATTCATTTTTTCCCTTGCTCTGATGTACATTTCTTTACTTCTCATTGTGGAGAGAGATACTGTGCTGTATCACACTGGGGATATGTGATGTTTCAATTTATACAAGACTAATGTCCAAATACCTGATGCTCAGACTCCCTTTTTTGGCTTTTGATGAAACGTCGTCTTTTTTTTTTTTTTTTTTTAAAGATTTTATTTATTTATTTGACAGAGAGAGAGAGATCACAAGTAGGCAGAGAGGCAGGCAGAGAGAGAGGGGGGAAGCAGGGTCCCCGCTCAGCAGAGCACCTGATGTGGGGCTTGGTCCCAGGATCCTGAGATCATGACCTGAGCCGAAGGCAGAGGCTTTAACCCACTGAGCCACCCAGGCGCCCCTGTTGAAACGTCATCTTGACGACATACTGTTTTATACCAAGATCTCTTTCACTTCCAAAACTTGAAAAGTCAATGCTCTCCATTACATCTTGCTCCAGACCTAAAAAAGTTGCCACAGGATTTGAGGGAGGGGTTCAAATAGCACACATGGCTCGCAGATTTTGACAGCATGACGGAGGATGCTGTAAATAATGTACCGAAACCAGCCGGTGGGGAAAATGAATAAACTGTAGTACCTTGTATATTCTAGGTTCCTCTCCTTTCAGAATATGGACCAGTGCTGAGAAATCAGTCTCTACGTAGATAGGCAGTGACAGATCGTAACCATTCCTATGTGCTTGTTTATTTTCCTGTAGAAAGTTGGGATGGTAGGGGAACACCATTACACTGAAGTTTTAGACAGATTGTGCAACAGCTGCTTAAAAGAGTAACTGGAGGGCATGAGGGGAGATGAGAGGCAGAAAAATAAAGCGGCCACAATCCCGCAACCTTTGTCCTTTCAAACACTTGCCACAGACATTAATGTGCACGTATGAAAGTGTGGCATCATGAACTTACAGACTTGATCATTTTCTTTCTTGCTTGCCAGTGATTGGAGGAGTAATTCTATCATACTCAGCCTGACCAATAGCCAAGGGGCTACTGTGATGACTGCCTTCCAGTTATTAAGAAAAACAGACCCAGTTAAGGAAAAGTTGCATTGGGGTTGCCAGGGTCAGGGGCTATAAATCCATATGTAGCCTTTATCAGAGCATCAACCTCTGAGTCCCCCTTTTGGGTCACACTTTGAGGCATGAAGTTTGGCCATCAGATATGGTGCAAAGTTGTCAAGAAAAGTCAAGGTGCTGATTGCTTGCTTGACCCACCATAGACTGAACATGCTCTGTTCTTTTAAGTAGAAAGCAATAGAGTTTCTCGACTCATGCGACAGGCAGCTGGGATTGCTACATTTGTTTAAGGATAACCTATTTTTTTTTAAAAAAAGTGTATTTCAGAGTGATGAGGATGGACCAAATATTAACGTGAGCCTCATAAAACCCTCTTGGACCAGGACGCCTGGTGGTTCAGCGGGTTAAGCTTCTTCTGCCTTGGGCTCAGGTCATAATCCTGGGATCCCGGAATGGAGCCCTGCATTGGGCTCCCTGCTCATCGGGGAGCTGCCTTTCCCTCTGCCTGCTGCTCCCCCTGCTTGTGCTCTCTCTCTCTCTCATAAGTAAATAAAATCTCAACACACACACACACACACACACACACACACACACACACACACAAATTCTCTTGGACCTATCGAGAAGTACAAAGCCAGACTAATTGCATAATTGGGAACAAACAGAGGAATCCAGATTAAGAGGTGTTTAGGAAAAAATGATGGATAGGTCTTGGTAACTGGATAACAAGATGTGGGTCATATGCTATCAGGAGGAATCAAAGAGGACTCACATTTCTGGCTTCAGGGACTAATGGATATTAATGTTATTAATTAAGCTAAGGAATAACAAAGGGGAATATGTTATAGGCAGAACATAGCAAGTCCAGTTTCTGAGATGCATATGGTACATGCAGGAAATGAGAGTGCGGACAAAGCTTGGAACTCCCAAGGCACGCAGTACACACTTGTTGAATGAAACAGTTCAGGAGAGGAGCTTGAGCTGAGATGACCTTCACGAGTCAGCAGCAGACAGATGGGAGCTGAAACAGTTGAAGTGGGTGAGCTCCTTCAGGACAAGCAGTGGAGGGGAAAACCTTAGAGGATCCTTGTGGTATCTGTGGTTTATGGGGTGGCCAAGGAAGGCAGGCTAGGACAACTGATGGAGGCTTTGTCCGAGAGAGAAAAGGGAATCTGGAAAATACTGATTTCACAGAGATCATGCAAGGGAGGAGGGAATTTTAATGTGGGAACATCAATAGATCTAAATGTCACAGAGAGAGGAAGTAAATTAAGAACCAGGAAGCATCTATTGGGTTCAGGAATTTAGGAAAGCATTGGTGTTCTAAGCAGAAGCAGCTTTAGTGTGGTGGTGAATCCCCAAGTCATACTAAAGTAAGGGGAAGTCAGATTGGAAATGAAAACAGGGAGGTGGAAGATTGCGCTATTCTTTCATGATGTTTGGGGCAGTGATGCGGTTGATAAATCAGTAAATAGCGTGTTTAACAGAGTTAAGGAATTGAATATGTGAAGATGCTGAAGACAAAAGAGGTAAAGGGATGTCAAATTTTCTGCAAGATGGAGGAAGGAGAAATCAGATTGTAGGTATGTATAAATTTGTAGTCGAGGGACGAAAAGTGGAGAGTTGCCACTGATAGAGCCAGTTCTATCTGTGAATCAAATTTTTCACCCAAGAGCGGGCAGGAGTGGGATTAGGGGACTTTAAGAAACGAGCCAAGAATTAAAGTAGCAATTAATTAATTAATTAAGGATTAGGAAGATTGGATTAAGGACCTGGAAAGGGATCGTTGAGTGGCAGTCGGGGCTCCTCTAAAGACAAATTGTAGAAGCACCACCAGCAGCCCAGATGCGATTATAGAGGGCAGATGCTTGTAACGATTCAAGATTTGGCGATCACAGAGTGGTCACCACAAGCGGCGGCCTCAGAAGGTGGAGGAAAATGGGAGTCGAGAGAGCAGGGGAAGACGTTGGTCCGAGATGACCACGGGATCGAATCCGGTGAGGAAATTCAGTGAGAGACACGGCAAAGTAACCGAGGCTCGGACGCCCGGGGGCACCCCCTCCCCGTGTTCAGGCGCAGTGGGAGGGGCGGAGCTAAGAGTCAGGAGGTCCCCGTTCCTGAGACACAGCTGGGGGATGAAACCTCAGAAATCAAGGGTGGAGTGCTTGCCGGAGTGTGTTGGAGCGTTCTTTCCATAGATACTAAAGTTCCCAAGGTGGTGGCAGAAAGGGGGGCAGAGAGGACGTCTGTGATGTGGATGCCAAGTACTTGGTGAATGCTGGCAGCGACTCTGACACACCTCCCCCTGAGGCTTAGAGTCTGGCTCCCTCCATTCCCATCTGACCTGGCCCGTGTGTGGACAGGCCCCTACTCCGGGAGTGAGGGCGGAGGAAACAGTCATGGCCAACTCTTACCTGAATCATGACAGGGATTCTTAGCCAGCTGGCCTGCTTCAACTGTTGGGCTTCTACCAAGATTCTCATTCCCATGGTCAGAATTATTCTTGAAATTGAAGTCAGAACATGCCTCCACTGCTCCCGTCTTTAGGATGCTCCATCCCAGAGTTGAAGGCAAGAGTCTTTTCACTGGCCTTGGAGATCCTGTGAGCTTTGCTTCCTCTTTGGGCTCTGCCTCATGGCTAACTCTGCCCTCTGCTCATCCACAGATCCTTCTATGACTCCAACTTGCCAGGCAGCCTCCTACTTCTGGGGCCTTTGCACTTGTGGTTCCTTTTGTCTGAAAAGCTCTTCTCTCACATCAGCATGGCTCACTCATATAAAGTATCATGTCATCTGTGGAGAGAGAAAGTTTGGCTTCTTCACTGCCAATTTGAATACCTTTTATTTCTTTCTGTTGTCTGACTGCTGTCGCTAGGACTTCTAGTACTATGTTGAACAACAGTGGTGAGAGTGGATTATCCCTGATGAATATGGATGCCAAGATTCTCAACAAGATCCTAGCTAATAGGATCCAACAGCACATTTAAAAGGTTATTATTCATCATGGCCAGGTGGGATTTATTCCTGGGATGCAAGGGTGGTTCAACATTCGCAAATCAATCAATGTGATAGAACAAATCAATAAGAGAAGAGAGATGAACCACATGGTCCTCTCAATTGATGCAGAAAAAGCATTTGACAAAATTCAGCAGCATGGCTCACTCAAAAGGTACTTCTGTGAGGTCTTCCCTGAGCATTCCAGCATTTCAAGTTCTGCGTCTTTTTTTATTGCCCATGTCACTCACATATGTGGCATTTATCTCGCTTATTGTCTGTTTCCCTTATCAGAGTGTGAATTTCTCTTAAGGACAGGGATTTCTGATCTGTGTCATTCGCTGTTCTACCCTGGGAGAGGCGAAACAGTATCTGGGGCATAGGAGCTGGGCAATAATCATGAAATACGTAAATTCACTGGATCTATTCGAAGGCTCAGAAGATTCTCTCCAATCCAATCCCAGCGATGTGGCTTCAGTCTAGCTGGTACCTGCCCTTCAGGGATTCTAAGAAGAGCTACAGGATTTCGGTTTGAAGAATAAGATCTGGCCTCTCTGTGAACGGGGAGGAGAGGAAGCAGCTGTGAACCCAGGAAGCCCTCATCTATAGCTTCGCCCTCAGCCATGTGCTTCTAGCTGCTTCTAACTCCCTCCTCCCACCCCCCAACCAGGAACATCATCAATAAAGCCCACAGAGAGTCAATCACCATCAGCTGAAATAGAATTATCCATGGAGAGACTAAAAAGACACAACAGGACCATTAAATACAAGGCAGAAACTTGAATCTTCTTTCAGAAAATGCTCTTTGAAATGCACTGCCTGCCTTCTGGAGGCTGAGGAGGATGGGCTGACAGGCCTATCTGTCTCAAGGGCGAAGGTGTAAATAACCAGCTCCAAGGCTCGGGGGGCTTCTCTGCATGTAGCCTCGAGAAGCAGGCGGACTAAACATGGCCATTGTGGAGTATGTTCCTGCGGCAATGCACTGTGATGTGTCTGAACCAATGAAGGCGGTATTACATGTTTTCCGAGGGACACACCGTTCAAAGCCCCCTTTCTCAGCAATCCTGGAGAATTCTGACTCCTCTTGTTTATCTGGGGCAAGACATTTAAACGCATTCTTACTCCCTTCCCAAATCCATCTTTGATTTCGGCAAAGTAGAGGTGAGCAAAAGTATCAGATTTTACAGCTATTTTATGTTTTTAAGATTTTATTTGAGAGAGTGAATGAGAGTGAGCACGAGCAGGGAGGAGCAGAGGGAAAGGGAGAAGCAGACTCCCCGCTGAGCAAGGAGCCCAACGTGATGCTCGACATGGGCTCGATCCCAGGACTCCAGAATCATGACCCCAGACGAAGGCAGACGCCCAACTGACGGAGCAAAATAAGGTGCCCTAAAAGGATGAAATAATGTGTAACTGTCTGAAAGTTAAATGAAATAAATGACTGGTCACTCAACTGGATACAAACCAAATGGTACTACAGTCTATTAATGAGGATGAAACCGAGGGAGTTTCATCCTTTAATCTCTCCTGCAGGATCAGTTAAATAATTAGATAACTGATAAGCATTCTCTTCTTTACTTTAAATACACCCATCCCCCCCCCTCGCAGATCACTACGTATGGTGATTCTTATCTCAAAATA
>CM053604.1:100077961-100151914 GCA_028646535.1 Procyon lotor
ATGTATCGACAGGAACACGCTGAATAAGCAAAGAAACGTGACCATGACAATGATTCAACAGGAGAGAAAACCTTCAACATCTGTAAAAGGCAAAACTGTAATAGTAATAAAACTTTTTAAAAAAAGCAAGAATCCAAAGTGCAGGTGCGCTAGTCTTCTTTTCCACATCCATTCAGGAAATAGAGCATACTATTCTTTTAATAAAGTGACAAGTTCTGCTTTAAAACATTCAGGTATGTTATCTTGCAGTTTTTTTTAAGTTTACATGATTTCTACTTTACATCGATTTAACTGGAAAGATGATCATAGGCGATACATGGCATAATTTCCTGAATCTACGTATAGAAATGGTAAAGTTTATTGTTTTAGTTTTTGCTTTATTTGCAATGAGTAACAAGAAGCTGAAGATCCAGTATCAGAAGCAACAGTACTTTTACTCTTTCCAGAAAAGAAAGAAACAAACAAAAAATCCTGAGCCCTCTGTCATCTTCGTTGCCATTTTCAGATTCTCTGTAATAAAAGACTGTTCATTTTCCCTGAATTCTGGTCAGCTGACTTAAATAATCAGAACAGTTTTCTAATGCAAAACCAATCTAGTATTGGTCCGGATTGATCAAATAGAAGTGTTATTCTGGCATCATGTAAAAATCATTTACACATTCATAAATATTAGATCCTCAAACGTTTCCCCCTTGAAAGGAAACATCTGTTTAATATGATTTTTGAATAGAGGAATTTTATGAAACAGATTTCAAATCTTAAAAAATATCTTGAATGCTCCCTCAGATGGTGTAGGATTTCCTTCAGCTGACAATGCCTTTTCCTTTTGGGAACATTCTTGTGTTCGTGGCATTTCATTTTCCTTATGGGTCCTGTTTCATTTAGAAAGCCCAAATACACAAATGGCCGTTGCCCTATTTAGCATTAAACAGCACTATTTTTTAAACCACGTATATAGCTCAACAGCAAGATCAAGAAGTTAAAATACACACATATCACGGACAGATTCTTCTCTGTTTGGAATTCACGGAATAAACTGTATTCTGGTAAATCCCCCGCCCCCCAAGACAGAGTACTGTACCTACATCGAGGTGTTTAAATATTTCTCCAACAGTTTTCATTGTATTATATTATGAAAACACGAGGCTTCAAGCCAGGTACTAATAAATATTTAATTTAAAAAGAAAAAAGGAACCCTAACACAGAACATTTAAAAAAACAAAACAAAAACCCAAACCCCTCCTCCCCCCACCCGTCCCCAGTGAAGGCGCAGGTGTCAGCCCGACATGGCGGAAATCTCATAGTCACTGGCCGAGGTCAGGGGCTTGCCCATCATCCGGATGTTTTTTGCACTGGTGATTCTGGCCATCATGCACACGGGCTTGTCAAAGTACTTCACCAGGGCCGGCTCAGTCAGGAGGGAGGCCAGGAACTGCTCGAAGGTGATGGCCCAGTCCCGGTCCAGGCTGGTGCTCCGGGGCAGTGCCGCCGTGCCCTGCCCGCTGCGCACCAGGACCGTGTCCTCCCCGATGTCCTCGCAGTGCAGCTTGTCCTCCTCGTGGGAGCCGGCGCTCAGCACCGAGTATGAGGACATGGAGCTGTCGTCCTTGGTGTCGTCGTCGGAAATCAGCATGGAGGAGCAGGCCCCGTTGTCCCGGGGAGAGGAGTCCTCCAGCTTAATGTCTTCCATCTGGCCTCCCAGGGAGTGCTCCTCGCCCTCCGCCGTCAAGCTGGCCGGGAGGGGCTCAACAGACTCCACTGTGTAAGGCTGGCTGGGCCCTTTCTTGGGGAAGAGCACACCTGGGATGCCCGGGGGGCAGGTGGACCCACTGCCCCCGCCACTGCCCTCCTTTGCAGGCTGGGTGACAAAGAGCTTGCCGACTTCCCCAATCTCCAGCAGGAGGCTGGTCACTGCCGCCGTGGCATGGTACAGCTCCTGCTCATTGGGGTCTTCGCTGAACATGTTGTACATTGTCTTACACAGCTCGATAAACTGCCCCTGAAAAGGGATTCGGAAAAACACAAAGGATGTGACCATCTCATGGGAGGCACAGAGGCAGGACTAAAGCGGACAGGAGAGCTATTTAATATTAGGGCTCCTGGGATCACCTGGGTGGCTCAGTCGGTTAAGCGTCTGCCTTTGGCTCATTTCATGATCCCAAGGTCCTGGGATGGAGCTGCGCATCCGGCTCCCTGCTTAGCAGGGAGTCTGTTTCTCCCTCTCCCTCTGCCCACCCTTCCCCCTGCTTGTGCTCTCTCTCTCTCTCTGTCACAAAAAATAAATAAAATTTTTTTTTAAAAGATTTTATTTATTTGATAGAGAGAAACACAGCGAGAGAGGGAACACAAGCAGAGGGAATGGTAGCGGGAGAAGCAGGCTCCCTGCTGCGCAGAGAGCCCGATGTGGGGCTCGATCCCAGGACTCTGGGATCATGACCTGAGCCGAAGGCAGACGCTTAACGACTAAGCCACCCAGGCGCCCCTAAAATAAATAAAATCTTAAGAAAAAAAAAAAAATACTAGGGCTCCTGAAGACTCTTGAAAAGTCCTAGATGTCAGATGAATTAACGTGTTGTTTAAAGTCTCTTTACTCATGTTTCCATTCTATTTAACTTGACAATTTTCCAACATCCATACATGTAGAAAGAATGAAATAATAAGCCTTCATGCACCTGTCACCTAGAGTTAAGAATGACTGTCAGACAGTTGCTCCCCTAACTCTTTTATCCTCTGTTCAAGTATCATAAATAAATCCCAGCCCTTGTCTCATTTCACATCTACACACTTCCATATGCAGCCCACGGTGAGGCTCCAATCCCCTCCCCCACGACGCAGCTGCTCCTGACCCTGGACTCCCAGGGTCACCATGGACACCCACATGGTTTATCTGCTCTCCTGACAGGAAACTCAGCATTGTCATCCTGTGTTACAATTACTTACATTGTTTCATCTGTCTCTTGACATTTCAGCTTTTTAAGGAGAAAAGATATCTTTATATCTTTTATAGATATATAAAGATATCTGTTAAATATCTTTATAGCCAAGCATAGTGATTTGCAAACAGCATGAGCTTGTCTTTTGAGTATCTGAGGGTATTTCAATACCTGAAATGAGAATGCCTATAGTCTCAAAACTGAATACTTTGTGGCTCACGTTCTCTCTCCTTCTCACGACGAAGCCTATTTTTGATGCACAAAACCACGCATGAAATAGATCCAGACAGATCCTAATTCAATACCCCAAGTTACCATTCTGTTTGAGGAGGCCTTCCGCTACATTTTTCTACGACTGGAAAACAGAGCTTCAAGGTTCGAAATGAATAAACTGAAATGTTAAAACACTTACCTGATTCAGTTTGGGTAAATCCTTTGCATTCTTTGATTTCGATTTATTTTCTGGAGTCCAGAGTCTCAGATAATTACGATTTTCTTGAGAATTTGCCCTCTTCCCTAAAACCCAAGTGTTGAGAAATAAGTATTCAAAGGCCAGGAAGCAATCTTCCAACCTGCAGGAAGGTAAACATGCGGAGGACAGCATCTCACCTCTGTCCGGCTGGAGGCTCACTGTGACGAAGCCATCATCTGCACCATGCTTCCTTCTGGTCTCCAACCCAACCACTGCCAAGGGATAGTCAGAAGAAAAAGAGCATGAGGTTATACAGTCAACCCAGAGGTTCAGCATTTGTGGTCGGAAATAGAGAAACCTCCAGGTCAGTTGCCGATTCAGCAAACCAAACCAAACCACACCAAAACCAAAACCCAGTACACGGAGCTCAATTTGAATTTGAGATAAATAACCAATAATGCTTTAATAGAAGCGAGTCTTAAATAGCACACGGAACATATGTGTGCTAAACATGATCTTTTATTTATCTCAAACTTAGCTTTTATTAGGTGTTCCATATTTTATCTGGCGGCTCTATTTCTCGGGAATGGTTTCCCCCCAGAGTTATTTTTCGCAACTGGGGTTCAGTGTAGAATTAGGAATTAAAGGAACGACGTCATGTCATCTTCTGCAGTTAAAAAAATGGTGGTTTGGGCCCAATGAATGTTGATTTCCCTACCCTCTCTGTTACATCATCATTTTAACTTTGCCTACACGAGCCTGGCTTTCTGCTGGGCCCTGCAAAAGATCAGGAACTTTTGAAAAAAGAAATAAAAATCTATGTGGATAAAAAGAAAACCAAAAAAAAATCCTACAAAACTCTTTATATTCATAAGCTGGCATTTCAAAGATATGACTTCCAATGAAACCACTTGTAACTGTTTTCCTTTTTCTTCTTTTTCAAAGATTTTATTTATTTATTTGTCAGAGAGAGAGAGCACAAGCAGGCAGAGGCAGAGGGAGATGCAGGCTCCCTGCTGAGCCAGGAGCCCGATGTGGGACTCGATCCCAGGACCCTGGGATCATGACCTGAGCCGAAGGCAGCTGCCCAACCCACTGAGCCACCCGGGCGTCCCTTCCTTTCTCCTCTTAAAATGGGCACATAAGGACTTCAAAAGGGAGGGGTGGAGAACCTCGCCCCACCCCCACTCCCCATTCAGTGTGTCTGCAGTCACGAAGCATTCCAGCACTTCTTTGATCATCCAGAAGTGATAATTGCTGATAATCTACAGGTTTGCCAGATATGGGACCTTCAGGGAATTCAGAATCAGGTTAATCTCAGCAGCTTTTAAGACAGGGTGAGAACAACATACTATATGTCACCGAGAAGTTCTTCTCCTCTTAATGTTGGAATCGATTTAAGAAACCAGCAGATATTAAAAAATACTTAATATATGGTAAGTTCATGCAATAGATATAATACAGCCATTTAAACACCATGTACTCAGAGAATGTCTCATGACATGGTAATATGCTCACTGGATTTTTTATATACAGACATACATATTATAATGACCTGTTACATGAAGAAAAATGACAGAAAAGAAATATGTCAAGATACTGTTATCTTTGTATTACAAAATTTTAAGCTTTTGTATTTTGTATTATTTTGTATTACAAAATAATAAGCAAAATTAGCTTATTTTATATATTGTATTTTTAGAATTTCAACACAAAGCAATGGCAGTTTTGGAGTTAGAAAAACATTTTTAGAAAAGCAACTTTTGGGGCACCTGGGTGGCTCAGTGGGTTAAAGACCCTGCCTTCGGCTCAGGTCATAGTCTCAGGGTCCTGGGATTGAGCCCCTCATCAGGCTCTCTGCTCAGGAGGGAGCCTGTTTCCCTCCTCTCTGCCTGCTTGTGATCTCTCTCTCTGTCAAATAAATAAATAAATAAACAAATAAATAAATAAATAAAATAAGAAAAGCAACTTTTGGTGATGATTAAGTGCTATTGGCAAGTGAGCAATGCTGAAGGGTTCTGAATCAAGTGGGTCCTTTCTGAAATGAGTGTTTATGAAGAAAGGTGGGGCTCACATTTTGCAGCCAAAATACTATTGCTAACAAAGCTAAGAATATTGTAGGACATGCCAAGACACTATGCAAAAAGCCTTCCTACACGGGATGCCCGGGTGGCTCAGCTGGCTAACCATCTGCCTTCGGCTCAGGTCGTGATCCCAGGGTCCTGGGATGAGTGCCACGTCGGGCTCCCTGCTCGGCGGGAAGCCTGCTTCTCCCTCTGCTTGCTGCTCCCCCTGCTTGTGCCCTCTCTCTCTCTCTCTGACAAATAAATAAAGTCTCAAAAAAAAAAAAAAAAAAAAAAGCCTTCCTGCATTATCTCATTAAACCCACACTCCACCCAAGAGGAGAGCTATCATCTCCATTTTCCATAGAAGGAATCGGAGACCTGAGTCTCACCTACCAGGACCTACCTGAGGTCACCTGGGTAACAATACACAGAGCAGCAGAGTTGAATTCTGTCCACAGATCCCACCCTCTATTCCTATTGCCAACAACAATAAGCCTGGATGCAGTTCACCCCTTTCTACTCAATCAGAATAACAGAGTATGCTGATAGATGGTGACTACACTTAGCGTGATGAGCACTGAGTAACATACATACTAAATCACAGTACACAGCTGAAACTAATATAACACTGTATGTTAATTATCCTCCAATAATAATTTTTAAAAATGCTGGTCTACACTGTGCTTATTTTGGGATGGCGAGATTTAGGAGGCAAAGGGACCCAGGAGCAGCCACATTTACTTTAGGACTTGGGCGAAGCCCGGGAACTTTACTGATGATGGATGAGAAGTAAGTAACTTGTGCAGCGGCGAGCTGAGAGACGTTGCTGAAATTCATACCAGACAAACAGTACACGACAATATATAAATCTGAAGATGTGTGCAATGAGTTGAATGACGTCTGTGTAGATCTAACAACTACATAGAGCAGAAGCGAGGGCATTTTTTTTTTTTTTTTGGTAAAGGGCCAGAAAGTCAATATTTTATGTCTTTGTCTCAACTCCTCAACTCTACCCCCGTGGCCTGAAAGGATCCAGACGCAATACACAAATGAACAGCTCGGCTGCGTTCTGATAAATCTTTATTTCTAGGCACGGAAGTCTAAATTTCATATAATTTCCCCCGTCATGAAATATTATTCCACTTCTGATTTCTAAAAACCATCTAAAAAATGTAAAAGCCGTTCTTAGTTCACAGGTTGTGCACACAGATGTTTGCTGGTGGCAAAGACAGAAACAAGAGAACTCTTTCTGGCAGGCAAGCCGTGATTCTGGGGAGCAGCCTAGTGACAGGATGATGTCCTTAATGAGCCTGACTACAGCAGGGACAGGGGTGCAAAATATATCGCTCTTTGGGCCACGTTTTCTCTAAGCCAGGGGGACAAGGTATACAGGGTCCCTTCAGGGGGCCAAGTGCCCACTCCCCAGTAGCTGGCTGCCGGACTTCAGAAATGTGAAAAGGGAGAAACACAGGCAGCCGGACTGGACCACTTCTCTGACTCTCTAACTTCGGAGGCAACTTTTTCCAGTGACAGAGGGCTCTGCAGAAAAGAAATACAGCACCCCCGGTGAGGAAAGTCACTTACCGTGTGTGCATTCTGGGGTGATGTCTTCAAAGAAGTACTGAGTTGCTTCAAAAGCAGAATCTGGCTCGTCTTGATCAGAGGACGGCTCTAGAGAGAAGAGGGGAGAGGTGATTCACATATTGGCAAAGCGGTGACTCAAGGAAAATGTGCTTTAGTTGTTACAGAAGTGACAAGGGGGAGGGTGAGAAGCTGAAGGGACAAAGGTGGAGTGGGGCACATCCCAGGGGGCCCTTATTGGGATGGGGGGCTCACTCCATTTTTCACTCCCTATTCTTTTTTAACAACCTCACACCAAGGTGTACCTTTACATCTTTTTTAAAAGATTTTCCTAAATTCCGTGAAATACTGCTTCACAAACCAAATTTAGGAAACTGTATGCAATTAAAGATAATTCTCAAATCTACAGTTCGACGCTTTCTTTATCCTTAATGTTAATCCCTCATTTTTTTAAGTCTTGCTCGCTGTATCCCAGCTACAGGCCAACCTTTTTAAAACCTGAGCTCAAAACCTCTCCATCTTTGCTACTTATTTCTGTCGGTGTTAAAACGACTCCTTCTAAACTCAAAATCTCGGGTTCCTACCCTCTCTTCTCTTTTATAACCTTTGTATCCCATGCAGAAGTCTGTTCTTTTCTTTTACATTCATAGCTCAGACAGGTAAATGACCACAGATTCAAACACATACTGACTCAGGAACCTTGTAGGTGATTACTATTCAAATTACCCTTAGTGACCAGTGAGTGATTTTCTGTGTGTGTACACACACACACACACACACACACACACACACACACACACACAAATATATATACAAATAAGATGTACATATACAAAAAGATGTCAAACCAGGTTATAGTTAGATACACAGGCTCCTCATGTAGCTCACTTACCGGGCAAGACGTGCATTTTGTACAGGAGTTTGAGTTTCTCTGTGAGGTCCCCGTGGCACGCGGCACCTAGAATCACATAAGTACCAACGTGGAATGTATTGTGTGCACCACTAACACCTCTGGGCTTAGCATTCCCCCAAAAAGTCTACTTTTTGCAAATTGAAATCAAGATACTGGGTGACAGAAGGTCTGGCCAGCACGTATTTGGGCTAAGAGCTCTGGAATCAGGATGCCTGGTTTCAAATCCTTTGTACTTACCATATGTCCTTTAGAGAGTTAACCTCTCTGTACCTCAGTTTCCCCTATATAAGGCCGGATGATAAAGAGACGATTCTACCAGTGGTCTTGACATCAGGATCAAAGGAATTAAACGTGCTAGCAGGTATAAAAGGCTTAGAATAGTGGCTAGCATATAAGAAAGGTGTTATTAATAAGAAAAATTGTATGACTGGGTCTCAACACTCCCGCGGAATACAGAAATAATTTCAAAATATGTTTGAGATTACTTCCAATTACTTATTGTAGAAATCTTTTTTAGTTGTTTTTGGGATCTCCTAAATGTTTCTTCAGTTTAATTCATCCTAATCTACCTGCCACTATCTCACCATCACTTCGATCAGAAGAACTCTGTTACTTCTTCCTTTAAAGTCTCTATGTATTTCAGGAATCTGAAAATCCTAAGTATCTAGTCTCAGAGCACCTAGTTGAAGATTAGTCAGCTTTGGGAAAAAAGGGATCGCAGAATCTGGGTTAGCAGGAACATCCGGTGTTGTCTTATCCCATATCCCCCCAAATGTAGGCATCTCTCCTCCTCCGTGAAAGACAGGAGAGTCTAGCACCTGCTTGAACACTCTCAGAGACAGGGAGCTCATCACCACCAGAGGCAATCGATTCCACCAATGTATTCCTTACATACTGAAAGTTCTTCTGCGATTTTTGTTTCAGTCTTAGGATCCTTAACCTGCAATCTCAACTTCAGAAAGTCCATGAAGCCCCTAAAATGTAAAATTTTGTCTCTATGTGCATAAGTCATTTTGTGGGGGAGAACAGGTCCAAAGTCCTTATTAGATCTACAAGAGTCCATGACTTAAAAAAAAGACTTAGTGGGGCGCCTGGGTGGCTCAGTCGTTAAGCAGCTGCCTTCAGCTCAGGTCATGATCCCAGAGTCCTGGGATCGAGCCCCGCACTGGGCTCCTTGCTCGGCAGGAAGCCTGCTTCTCCCGCTACCATTCCCCCGCTTGTGTTCCCTCTCTCGCTGTGTTTCTGTCAAATAAATAAAATCTTAAAAAAAAAAAAAACTTAGAACTGCTTTTCTTCCCCTTATTCTACTCTTAAAAGCCAAATAGAATAGGCCTGTTGGTTGCCTCAATAAAACAACCCTTCAGATTACCCTTCAGTTACTGACTGAGTCCAGCAGAGGGGGATGACGAGTAATCATAGTAACAATAGTAACTAACCCTTTTTAGTCAGGCCTGGTTCCAGGAGCTCTACTAGAAGTATTTCATTTAATCCTGACGGTAACTCATTTGCAAATGAAGAAGCAGTCAGAGGTTAAATACCGAGCCCCAGGCACTAGAGAACTTTCCGGTGAAACGTTCATTAACCATCCCAGCTGGGGGGCAGTGTTCAGCCAGTCACCCAATCACCAACTTCTATACATTCCTGCCTTTTTGGTTTATCAATTTTTCTTTAGTTTTTTTTATGTCAAATGACCAGCTATATCATGACATCGATGACATAATTAGAGATTGCCTTTCAGCGACACAAACGGAAAAGGAGACACAACTCATTCGTGGCTTCTGATAGTAACCCTTCATTTCTACTTCCATGTAGACCATCTGTTCAGGAATTTCTAGAAGGAACTTTCTGGGGACTGACATTAAAATTACTGATCCAGCTTTTTTCAGAATTCATTTTTTAGTTTTGAAAGCCTGAACGGATTCTGTCTGTCTCCGTAACTAAGAACTGACCCACATAACTAGCAACAGTTCTGAGCATTCTCCCAGTATCTAGGGCGAAGCTGACTTACTTTGCTCAAGAACTCGGCTGCATTTGGAGAAGCCTAAATACTCTTCTCCCATTGTCTTCACTATCCCGGACGGCTTTCCTTTCTTGAAGCTTTTAATTTTTTTTTTATTTTTTTTAAAGATTTTATCTATTTGACGGAGAGAAACACAGCGAGAGAGGGAACACAAGCAGAAGGAATGGTAGCCCCAATGCGGGGCTCGATCCCAGGACCCTGGGATCATGACCTGAGCTGAAGGCAGACGCTTAACGACTGAGCCACCCAGGTGCCCCTTCTTGAAGCTTTTCAAGAGTATTTTCCTTACTGGAGTCACTGAACTTAAGGAAATTAAATATTTGTATTTGTCTCTATCACTTTCTACATGTAGCACTGGTCTCTTTTTCCTCTTCCTTATCCTTGTCCAAAGCTAATTTTTAAAAATCTCCTTTAGATAGCCACCAATCTGGTAATAAGTAGTTACCTCGGGGCAGAAAAGATTAGAAGAGGATTAAAGGGGCCTTTAGCCCTGTTTGGACTGTTTCACTTAAAAATCGGAAGGTACTTATGAGTTCCTTGTGTAATTAAAAGCTGATAGCGCTCCTTCCCTAAATAATACCCTGCTTGCTGTCGCCAGCACAGAGTAGTGAGAAAAGAGTGAGCGATCAAGGCAGATAAGCCCTTGTCTGAATCCTGGGCCCAGCAGGTATGAACCATGCCATTCAGTTCAATGAGAGTTTTAGTATTGACTCGCTAAAAACTAACGTCCCAGCAAGTTATTTAACCTTCTAGAGCTTTCACTTCTTTCACAGAAAATGGGGATGATAATAGTAAGCAGGTGGGTAATAAAGCATTATAGTAACCACACAAACTGTGCCCCCGGGATGCTAACTTTGTAGTTGTGCGCCTGAAGCAGATTAAATGTACATAAAGCATCGGGTAAGTGTTTGGAGAAGAGTAAATGCTGGACAAATGGTAGTTATCATTACTATCCCCTCCAAAGGCTACTGTTTAGATTTAGTGATAAAGCACAAATTCTAAAGCATCTAAAAGTGTCTGCACTTGAAAATGGCTAGTTCTAGGGGTGCCTGGGTGGCTCAGTCAGTTAAGTGGCTGCCTTTGGGTCACGATCTCAGGGTCCTGGGATCAAGCCCCGCATCCCATCGGGCTCCCTGCTCAGTGGGGGGCCTGCTTCTCCCTCTCCCCCTTTCTCATGCTCTCTCTCTCTCTCTCTCTCAAATAAATAAAATCTTAAAAAAAAAAAAGGCTAGTTCTTCCATGTCCCCCTTTAAGCATATTCAGGAGTGCTTTACACAAATAATTCTTTCCTTCCTAAGAGCATCTCATCTATACCCGTTTGCCTTTTTAAAAACCCTCAGCTTCCTCTGGCCTCTAAGCCCTCTAGTCATTATTCTTCAAGAGTTAGAGCGCTCTTCTGGCACCATCGTTGGCTCTATGTCTGACCCCTTCATCTTTCCTAGGGCGTATCATTTTAAAGTACATGGCCAAGGTCACAGAGTGGCACGATTAGAATCAACTTCTTTTTCCTTCTCTCCTTCTGGCAGCGCGCCATAAGGCCCACTACGACCGCAACCTCCTATCTGACGGGCCAGGCTCTACTACCCTGGAGCTTTTCTGCTCACTTAAAAACAGAGCAAAAGTTCAAAAGAACACCGAGCAGTCCTGCTAACCCAGAATCACGGTCAGTGAGGCCGACAGGCAGAGACCACGCGCTGCTTGTGAGATGAGGGTATTCTTGCTCATAACGCACGGTCCTTCCTCCGGGTAAAATGGACAGAAAAGACCTCCATTTAGACGGAAGAGCTGTTGTGGTTTCTTCAGCCCTTTATTAAAAACATTATGAGATGTTTTTATAAAATTTTATGAAATATAGTTTTCGTCAAAGAAAAACAATCCACCCCCAAAATAGTCCTTTTTCTCTTGTAGAATTATCATGGTCTGTGGTTTACCTAGGGCTGAAAACTAACGTAGAAGGTGATGCATTAATCACAGAGTCTATCCACTCACTAAAAAGAAACGTCACCAGCAGGGGCGCCTGGGTGGCTCAATCGGTTAAGCAGCTGCCTTCGGGCTCAGGTCATGATCCCAGGGGCGTGGGATGGAGCCCCTCATCGGGCTCCTTACTTAGTAGGGAGCCTGCTTCTCCCTCTCCCCTCTGCCTGCTGTTCCCCCTGTCTGTGCAATCTCTCTCCGTCAGATAAGTAATTAAAAACAAAACAAAAAACAAAATAAATGTCACTGGCAGTTTGCAAACCTTAAAATGTGCTCCTCTGCCCTCTGAACCCAATCGGTGGAAGCAGCGCGGGGCTAGGCCCTGAGGGCAGCACTGAGGACCCCCAGGAGTAGGGCAGGTGTTCCTGTCCCAGCTTCCCCTCCAAAGTCATGCAAAATCATCGCGTGCTTACTTAGCCCAGAGACAAACTCTCGGAAGTTTATCAGAGAGTCTCCGTTTTCATCTAATAACTGGAACAGGCGGGAGGCCAGCACTTCCGAATGAGTTCCACAGGCCCAGGGAAAGAGGAGAGCAAACATCCCCTTGAACTGCTCGAAGTCAATGCGATACTGTTCAAGGTAAGGCAGGCTGGGGTCGTGCCGGTCCAGCGCATTGCTGTTGCCTCCCCAGTAGCAGCTGGTGAGATGCTCCGCCTAGAAAAGGAAAGAACAGGAGGATTACTGAGGTTGCGATCTTGTACCAAATACCAGGAAGAAAAAGTCCCTGCCTGACCTTTGGAAAAGGCTTTTGGTCAACGGTGGGCATCTCCTGGGGCGGTGCCCTGGTCTCAGGGGGCCCTGTCTTCTTGTTCTACTCAGATCTCCGCCTGACCACTCTACTAAGTCCATGTGGACCCCTCCGCAGCTTGCATCTGGTATGAAAGGTCCAGTTACATTCCTGGAGGCAGGTGAAGAAAAGGACCCCCCCCACATCCCTGCCCATACCCCTCTGTTCTTCCCCTTCACACACACACTCACAAGCATTTAAAAAAATAACTCAGCTGGAGGGAAGGGAGGT
The DNA here is from genome assembly GCA_028646535.1 of Procyon lotor. NCBI lineage: Eukaryota > Metazoa > Chordata > Mammalia > Carnivora > Procyonidae > Procyon > Procyon lotor. The sequence goes on from CM053604.1 coordinate 100,090,879, forward strand.
TGGAGGGATGGGGTGGCCGGGTGATGGACATTGGGGAGGGTATGTGCTATGGCGAGAAAAAAAATAATTAAAAAATTTTTAAAAACTCAAAAATTTAAAAAAGATTTTATTTATTTATTTGACAGAGAGAGACACAGTGAGAGAGGGAACAAAAGCAGGGGGAGTGGGAGAGGGAGAGGCAGGCTTCCCGCTGAGCAGGGAGCCCGATGTGGGGCTCGATCTCAGGACCCTGGGATTGTGACCTGAGCGGAAGGCAGATGCTCAACCGAATGAGCCACCCAGGTGTCCCCTCAATTTTTTATTTAAAAAAAGTAAATAGAGGGACACCTGGGTGGTTCAGTTGGTTGAGTGTCTGCCTTTGGCTCAGGTCATGATCTCAGGGTCCTGGGATCAAGTCCCGCATCCGGCTCTCTGCTCAGCAGGGAGCCCACTACCCCCTCTGCCTGTTTGCGTTCTCTCTCTCTCTCTCTTTGCTCTCTGAGAAATAAGTAAACAAACAAACAAATAAATAAAATCTTAAAAAAAAAAAAAGTAAATAGAATGTTAACCTGAAAAGGCTCTGTAACTTAATCTGGCCTCCGTGTTTTCTAGGTGAGGATGAGAAAGCCCGGAGGCCGAGCGGATCTCACAAGGTCAACCAGTTCCTCAGCGCAGAAGCATGATGATCATATCGGGAGTTTCTGAATTCCTAGTGGAGGGTCCCATGCACCCCCTGCCTCTTGGTCACTGAAGTTACATACATATCACAGTCACAGTATTTAAGCTACAAACATGTTGTCTTCTTATTGGGCACATCTGAAAAGAGCTCTAGAAAAATTATGTGTAGGAACCATCGGGGTAAGGAGACTAGAGATCCGGAAACAACAAGAAGCTTCCCGTTCCTGTCCTCGGAAACAAGGCAGCCTCTTACTCATGAAGTCGTATGGATTTTGGTAGATACATGTACCCATTCTAGGAGGACCACAACAGAAAAGCCCAGAAAGACACCCCTCCCCCGACCTTTACAGTGAGCTCTGGATGGTGGATGGGAGAGAGAGGAGGGGCATGAGGAGGAGGACTTTTTTTTTAACTTTATTCCCTACTATACTGAGTATCTCACCACAGTAACGCATAGACACTGCAATAGAAAAAAAGCACTTTCTAAACAGATCTTCCCCCTTGCCTAGGAGTTGTGTGGCAGAACTTCAGTTTTGTGCTCACTTAGAAAGGAGCAAAGCCCAAATGTTTCTTCACAATTGTTTACTGGGAATCACAGCTAATGAACTGAAAGAAGGAGGAGTGGGAGTAGGCAAGGGAGGACGGGGGAGGGGCGGGGAGCAGAGCCAAAGCCAGGTTTCCGAGTGAAGGAAGCCATCAGAGCTCCCAGGGCTTTGGGACTGCATTCCTGGCTGCCGTGGTGAGGTCAGAGGGCAGGCTGTCAGAGGGAGGCAGGCAAGGCTGAGATCAGAGGCCGCAAGGATTGAGCTGGAAGGGGATGCTGGGCAGCCCTCCGTGGGGAGGATGAGGTAGGTGATCCTCCCCACCCCCCGGGGGTCCTCTTTACCTGAGCTGCGGATCAAAGTCGCCCAGAGCATTTCCTCCTAACTAAAGCATTCAAGTTACTAGGCAGTGAGGCTGGAATGTGGGTCCAGGCACTTTACCGGTGCTTGCAACCATCATAAGCCAACCCTGTCCCTTGATTAGCCCCCATACTCCATCATGTGGGGCCCAGGGACCCAGACATCCAAAAAGGACCAAAGGACTTCTTTAGAGAGTTCAAGATAAACTAGGGCAAACCGGCCTTGAACTACATTTTCCATTAAACGTGCCTCAAGGTGGCAGCCTTTGCACCTTTTTCCTCCAAGTTTAACTTCTGAATTTTTTATTGTTATTTTTTTAAATTTGAGTACAGCTGACACACAATGTTACACTAATTGCAGGTGTAGACTTAGTGGCTGACAGGCTTCTGAGCTCCTGGGAGAGGACTTTCTTTCCTTTCTTTCTGCAGAAACGCCTCCTCACCCCCGAAACTGATTTTTAAAGGACTAAAGAGACTGGCAGAGGGTCTGACGCAGACCAATGCCTCAATAAGTGTTTGTTCAAGTGATTTAAAGCCAATTAAAGTGTTCCGAAGACTCAAAAGAGAGTCCGTAACTGAAGTTTTTTTTTTTTTAAAGGTTTTATTTATTTATTTGACAGAGAGGAGAGAGATCACAAGTAGGCAGAGAGACAGAGAGAGAGAGGGAGAAGCAGGCTCCTCCGCTGAGCAGAGAGCCGGATGCGGGGCTTGATCCCAGGACCCTGAGATCATGACTTGAGCCAAAGGCAGAGGCTTAACCAATTGAGCGCCCCCAGCACCCCACGTAACCGAAGTTTTTATCTTGGATTCCATGGTATCTCTTAAGGCTCCTTCCCAGCCCCAAAACCATCTCGGATTCTTTCTTGGGGTGCTGGGTAGGTTTGGGGAACTCCTGTTTGTCAACACAGCTTTAGGGAAGGGCTTTGGAGTCTACGAATAGCGTGTTTTCTTCAGGCATATCCTCAGGGTTCACAGGACACACCTGGTACCTGACGGTGCGCAGACCAGAGGGAGCAGGAGTGCCCAGGTAAGAAGTCAGGGCTTCAGCAATCTCCACATCTGGGACTTGTGCACAACCAGCCTCATCCTCCTTTCCCGGGCATCCCCCAAGGGCAGCCTCCTCTTTCTAATGTCAGTGTCCTTCCTGGTACCTGTTTATGATCTTGCTGCCCCTGGCTGCTGCTCCCACTTCTGTTCACTTACCCCAAAGCCCAGCTACCACCCCGTGAAGCACATTCTTCTGGTCCTCAGCATCCCTTTAAAATCTGATCTTAATTGGATCCCTGTATCTTTTTGTTTTGATCCAGGTTGGCTCATTGTATTTTTCTTTTATGAAACCAAGAGGGACCCTTGCTTAGGGATAACCAGCTTATACTGAGCAGTTGGTTATGGTGTATGGATAAAATATGAGTGGGTCGGCACACCATAAAGACTTCACCATCGGGTGCCAATTGGAGGCTGGTGGGGAGGGGGTAGGGTCCACTCTGCCAGTCACGCTGCTGGGCTGCACGAAGGGCATCATTAACCAGCTGTGAAACCTCAATCTCTTTGCACCCGCATCAGAAACATGCAGAGATTATACTAGATGAATAACTGGTCACCAATTTATCTACGTATTCATCACATGTTCAGAGCAACACCAGGCAGAGACACTAGAGTAGGCACCAGTTTAACAAGAAGAAATAAAATAGTGGGGGGGGGGGGCCTGGGTGGCTCAGTCAGCTAAGCATCTGCCTTCTGCTCAGATCATGATCCCGGGGTCCTGGGATCAAGTCCTGCATTGGGCTTCCTTGCTGAGCCTCTCCCTCTGCACCTCCCCCTGCTTGTTCTCTCTCTCTCTCTTACAAATAAATAAAATCTTTAAAAAAAATAATAAAAAAATAAAGTAGTGGTGCTCTTCAGTAGCTAACAAGCAAGTAGGAATATTAGCAAAAATATTCCCAGCTCTCACATCTTCCAATTCCAAGACCTATTAGTATTCAGTTCAGATCTTTGTTTGTTCTTTTATGCTTTCTGCTATCTTTGCAGTCCTCCAAATAGTCATGTTTAGCTCTGGCAGTAAAAGGCACTACAAAAAAGAAGCTACCCAATTAGAAATCAAGATAAAATTGGCATCAGCATAAAAGACATCTTTTAAAAGTTCTTTTTAAAATGTGGCTAAAAGTTCTTTTAAAAATGTGGCTCATTGCCACATTTTTGCCTATGAGGTTGATGATGACAGTTAAGACAGAAGTATTTTTTTCTAGAGGAAAAAAATCTACTTTGTTTTATTTACTAATAAAATGTTTTTGTCATTCAGGACTAAGATTGGTATGCGCTGAATTATGGAATGAAAACCACAGAAATTTAACCAATCACGCTTGTCCTTAGTTGACCAGCTTTATTCCTACTCTAGCTACATTTTCTTTTTCAGTGTACTTTAACATAGCTTAATATAGGAAAGCTCTAAGGGTGCTTTAATACAGCTTAATATAAAAAAATCGCAATTTACAATAATTCCAGGCAGCATTTAAACTCAATTGCCATCATTCCCATGAGTACTACAAAGTAATACCCTTTTTTGTCAAGTCCAAGGAAGCAGCTAAAATGTTACATGGAGTGGAACAGAGCTAAAACATTGGCTTAAATGAATTACAAGAATATGCTTACTTCTCATACCAAGCATTCCGTTTTTATACTCTCAGCTCTACATATTTATGCATTTTGATTCTCATGCTGTCCCTTATCAATTTAACAGAAAAATCTGGAACTAGTTGAATCATTAAAGTGAACTCTTTTATTCCCCTGAAAGTACATGGATTTGCTTTGAAACTCACCTTGAAAAGAGCATAGAGTTCTTCCAGCTCATCGATGGTAAAGGAAGTTTCTGTCACAATCGTTCGGACCTAAAAGAAGGAGACACAATGAATTTCACAATCTCAAAGGTATATTGGGAAAGTTCCTGGTTTTCTTCTTTTAAATCATCTCAGTCTGTCCAGCAGGAATCTATGGAAAGAGAAGGCCACTTGGTATTTTTCAAAGGACTTACCACGTTCCGTTTTGTAGTATCCTCCAGTGTCTGGATCACCTTCAGTCTCTGTTTGAATCTCATCTGCTCAATCAAATCTGCCCGGATGGTTCCAAATTTCTAGAAAGGAGCAATAGTGGTATTTCTGAGAAATCTGCTAAAGTACATAGTATCATATCTGCATGATTTATGGAGACACAAGGCGGATACATTGAAGAAATTTCTTGTGAAATGACAGGCATTCTAGACTATACCTTCATTTATTTCAAAAATAATTTAGCAACCATAAGTAAATCACAGGAAATTCTCATGCTTCTTAACAACTGAACTAAATGTCAAAGTCAAATGGGTCTTGCTCAAATCAACAGCAATTAATATGGAAGAAAAGGTTAAATAAGCCTACAAGGGCCATTTGTGTAAGGAAAAACGCTCCAAAGGAAGAATTTTCTTGAGAAGAAGAAACAAAGTATGAGGCTTACTGTTAGCCTGGGAGGTGAGAAAAAATGTTTGTGTGAGGCTACCTGTTCCAGTTCTCTAGCTCAGTAGCATTTGTCCTGGTTCAGAAACCCACATTACCTCTGAATGGCAGACATTGTGGGCCAGCTGCCTTTCCAAACTCCAAAATGCCTCCTATTACCTGAATGTTTGTTGAATGAAACTTCAAAAGCCAAATGTCTTTCAATCTGAAGACTGAGAAAGAATATACAAAGTTTTCTATCTCCTAGTGGTACAAAAAGAAAAACAAAGAAGTTCTGCTTAAAGCATGAAGCTTGACCCACAGAAGCAATGGCGGCCATGGTTCAAAACATTGAAAGGATAAAGAAAAAGTTGACACATAATATCAAGTGTTGGCAAGGTTACGATACAACCAAAACTTTCATATGTTGCCACTCAGAGTATCAGTTGGTACAACCACTTGGGAAATCTGTCTGCAGTTATCTTATCTATCTATCTATCTATCTATCTATCTATCTATCTATATTCAGATTTAGTATATATTATATAATATAATGAATGTAATATATTCATATTCATTATATAAGTGAATATACATTCAGATATCTGAATATATATTTTCAGATATATATATATATATATATATATATATATATATATATGACACACAAATTCCTAAGTACCTCCCCCAAAAAGTATATATGTTTTTACCCAAAGACATATATTGGAATTTTCATAATGTCACTATTAGCCAAAAGCAAGTAACTACTAAAATGCTCATTAATAGTAGAGTAGATAAATAAATTGTGGTATTATCACATAATAGATTACTACACAGCAATGAAAATCAACCATTTGGATAAAACTCATAATCAAAATGCTAAGCAAAATAAACCAGAACCCAAAGAGCTCATTCCACCTAAATGGAATTATACATTTATGAAGGACGTTCAAACGCAAACACAATTAACCTATGGTATTAAAAGTCAGGAGAATTATCAACTTTGGATGGATGGACAGTGAGAGGAAGAGGACACAAAGGGCGTTTCTAGGGTGCTCGTATTGATCTGGACAACAGCTATAGGGATATGTTAAACAAAGGGTTTAAACAGTGCCTGCCTCCTTGGCCTGGCATGTGCAATCCGTGGGCTTGCTTCCCCGTGTCATTTGGGTCCTGGCTAAATGTCACTTCACCAGAAAAACAAACCTTCAGAGAAACAGCACATCTACCTTTTACTCTGCTGTGCTTCCTCTTGAATTTATCATTTGACCGTATGTTTGGTTTTTACTTCTTATACCTAGACCATGCCCTCCCCCCTCCCCGCTGCTTACTAAATGAGAACAGACGCTGTGTCCACCGGAGTGGAGGACAGCGCTGATTTAGTATGTATTCAACAAATATTTGCTGAATACGTCAACTCCTCATGGTAACACTAGGAAGAAAGTGCTTTCCTTCTCCCCATTTCAGAGACAAGCAATCCAAAGTTTAACAGAAGCTGTTAACTTGCCCAAGTCTATAGAGCTGGCAAAGTATTCATTGCAAAGTACGTGCTAACGACAGAGAACTAGGTTACTTCATAGTACGCCTTTGATTAACAACCAGAAAACATAGTTGTGAGACAGAAGGAAACTCAATTTTATTGTACCTACAACTGACAGAGCCATTATAAGCCATGTTGTGGGCTCTTTACAATAACCTTGTGAGTTGGTACTGTTATTTCCATTTTACAGATGGGAAAACCAAGGTTCACAGAGGTTGGGTAAGTGACCCACAGTTCTATAGGGGCTGAGCTGCAAGTCTGAGGGCCAGACACCATCTCCATAATTCCATCACCCACCATTCTGACGGAAAGTTCTTTCCTGTCCCTGTGTAGATCAGAACATAGATTTTTGGAGCTATACAAAATCTGATTCAAATTCATCTTCTTTGACTAATTAGCTGTCGTGACACTACATACTCTAATCACGTCCTTTGAACCTCAGTGTGTTTCTCTGTAAAATGGGACCCCAAAACTGTCCTCATACAACTGCTGTTAGAGACAGATGTATTAATATAAAGTACCAATAATAGGGGTGCCTCGGTGGCTCAGTATTAAGCATCTGCCTTCAGTGCAGGTCATGGTCTCAGGGTTCTGGGATCAAGTCCCACAATGGGCTCCCTGCTCAGTGGGGAGTCTGCTTCTCCCTCTCCCTCTGCCCCTCCCCCTGCTCACGCTCTCACTCCTGGCAAATAAACAAACAAATAAATAAAATCTTTAAAAATAAAAAATAAATTAAAAAAGAAACTACCAATAATAGTAACTAATATTAAACACTGGCTTGATTATCTTTGCAGATTGCTTGAGAAAGAATTATTTCCCCCCAAGCCTGACCTTCAAAGAGTCCTGTATATTTTTATTTAATTAACTAGATCTAGTTGTTCCCCAACTAGAAACGGATCCTGCTGTTTGCTAGGCAGGACCCTCTCTCTGGGACTGACCACGGACGTAACACAATGGAAATACAATGAAGCAACAGTGTCATCTGAAGAAAACAGTGCCAACCTAAAAGGAAACCACCAACTCCAAATTCTTGACTGGCTATTTGCAGAGGATGTCTCAAGGAAAATAAGCCCCTCAGGTGGAGGAAAGAGAAGGATGAGGAGTTCGGTAAGAAGGAATCAAGATAATGAAGCCGGTGTGAACACACTGCCTGCTGGAGCCCCATGTTTGCTGAACGGGTTGCCTCTCTAGAGTCTTCTCAACTCAAGACTCTCAACTCAGGACAGTACTCATATCCATGTAACACCTCGTCAGAAAGCAGGCCCTTATTTTATAAGCAAATTTGTGCTCCTCAAGGTACTGACTCTCTCGAGATCTCTGCCTAGCAGAAAGGGGAGAAAAGCCATTGTCACACGAGAAAAAAGTTTACAGAAAAAACACTTCGGTCAGTTTCACTGTAAAATAGCCCAGGTGAGCCGATTAATCATTAGCTAGCTTGAACATGCCGGTTAAAACATAAGAAGTGACGAGTAGCAGTAGAGACGAAGAACAGACCTGGGATCTGAATCTCAGCTCCAACATACCGGGAAACCTTGGACCAGCGACTTAACCTGAGTTCTATCATCTGTAAAAGGGGCGTAAAAATACAACCCGACTCTCAGTCTTCTGATCATTGATTCTGATGGGGTATGTTAAAGTCAAAGCGCAATGCCCTTTATCGTTATATATTGACCTAGAATTAATTAATTAATTCAATTTTTAAAAGATTTTATTCATTTATTTGTCAGAGAGAGAGAGAGAGCATGCGAGCACAAGCAGCGGGAGCCGTAGGCAGAGAAGCAGGCTCCATGCTGAGCAGGGAGCCTGAAGGGGGCTCGATCCCAGGACCCCGGGATCATGACCTGGGCCGAAGGCAGACGCTTAACTGGCTGAGCCACCTGGTGCCCTAAATTTATTTTAAAAGTTGTAGAAGTTGTAAAGAGGCAACCAGGAGGCTAGAGAGACCGTGGCATGTCTGGCAGAGAGAGTATTTTGAAAATTAGCACAATTCAAATAAAATCGTGACCTCTGAGGTTTCTTGAAAAATCAGAGGCTCCGGCAACCGTTGGTTCTCATCCCAGGGGCAGAGAGACGGCCCCGCCGCCAAGCAGGCCTTCCCCACCTAGCACCCTGAGGCCGCTTTTCCCCACTCCTTCACCCGCCACCCACTGCCCACTTGGTGTCTGCCCACGTGCACAGTTACGTGACCTTGCCACCTGCTCTAGAGCATCTTCTTTAAAAAATACTCCATTGGGGTGCCTGGTGGCTCAGTTGGTTAGGCGTCCGGTTCTTGAATCGGCTCAGGTTGTGATCTCAGGGTCGTGAGATGGACCGTGTTAGGCTCTGTGCTGGGTGTGGAGCCTGCTTAAGATTCTCTCTCTCCCTCTCCCCCACACCCCTTCTCCTTCTCTAAAACAAAACAAAACAACCCCCAAACCCACAAGTCTGTTAATGTAAACTTTGGCTTCTATAAAGGAGACATGCTTCTGACAGCTGGGTATTATAGCGAGGGCAGAGTTTCATGGCCAGATAGGGATGTGAGTCTCACAGTCCACAGAAGTTTCATGAAAACTGATGAGCCTCAGCTTCCTTATCAGCAAAAGAGGGAAAATTATTCCTACCTCTTTGGGCTGGATAAGGAGTTTATGTGCTACACAGGCAAAGCAACTATTACATGGTAACTGTTACTACTCTTAGGAATGCTGGCAAAAGCACCAGGGAAAAAGCATGTTATCTATAGATCAGGCAAAATGTACTAATGTAACAACTAAGGTTCAAATAACAAATGGTGGTAACTAATTTAGCTACATTTCTTTTTTTGAGGGATGAATAGCCTTTTAAGAATTAAACTTGGGGGGCGTCTGGGTGGCTCAGTCGATTAAGTGTCCGCCTTCAGCCCAGGTCATGATCCCAGGGCCCTGGGATCGAGCCCTGCATCGGGCTCCCTGCTCGGCAGGCAGTCTGCTTCTCCCTCTCCCTCTGCCTGCTGCTCTGCCTAGCTGTGTTCTCTGTCTGTCAAAATAAAGATTTTTATTTATGATAAATGCTACACATTAGCAAAAAAGGCCCCAAATCCTTCCTGTTAGAGATACATAATGGTTTATAAATTTAAAAAAATGCTATCTAGAGTTTGCTTGAAAATACACCAAAAAAAAAAAAAGTGACTTAGATGAAAGAGGTCAGAAAAATGTTGATAACTGTCAGACTGTGTGATGGGTTATAGAAACGCATCGGGTTATCCTTGGGAATTCTACTGTGCTGGAAAACCTCTACACATTAAAGATCAAGAAAGAAAAAACATTCACACCATGTGTTGATAATGCACGCTCAGGGCCTGGCATAAGATAAGCACTTACAACATCTTAAATGTTTTTTCAACAAATGGATAGACAGTGTTTCTTGTATCTCCCAGGTCTTTCCCTGCTGACACAACTGTAATAATTCTTTGCTAGTCTATTCCTTCCGGTCTCCCCACTCCGATTCATTGCATGGGGAGCAGAACGAATGTCCTTGAAAAAAAACTCCCCTCAGCTTCCAAGGGGCTGTTGAGCGCCTTGCAGATCAATCAGTGGTTTCAAGACTCACCACTCGCCAGCCTCTCCTGGACCAAATGACCTCATCATGTCCATACATCATGTCCATACATACACGCTTCAAATTCTATCTTCGTTTCACCCAGACAAATCCCACGGGCTCTCACTTTAGTGCTAGAGAGCCATTTTCTAGCTGTGTGGCCTGGAAAAAACTAGCTCAACCTCTCTCAACTTCCATTTTTACCTTAAAAATGGGTTGGTATTTACCTGGTGGGGCTATCCAGGAAGCACCCAGCATCCTGCCCAAGGTAGGCTCTCAGTGACAGGTAACTTTTGTGGTCAGCATTAATAAGCTCAACACAGTATTTGCACCTTTTCCAAGTGCCCATCCAGCACAGACTCCTCCCCGTGTTTTATTAGTCACAATCCTTCCCATGCTTTTCTCAGATTCGACCCACTGGGTTGGGTTGTCTGGAACACGAAGAAATTCCGTGGTGGCCATGTGCCTGCTATGAGGTTATTCGTGTTGGCCCCGAGCCTCTGAGGAGGGTCACCTTCGTCTATGGGTCAACCCCAAAGGCTGGGGCTTTGTCTTGCACTTCTGTATACCTCTGCACAACTGCAGAGCCTCACAACACTGCCTTTCAAACTGTCAGTACAATCCCTTCCAGGAGGGTCTTAGGAGAACTTAAAATGAGCAAGAATTCCTCCATGAGGCATTTATGAATAAAGTTATCATCTCGTCAGGAGAAATCTGATCAACACCTAACCAACCTCCAGCCACCGGGGGAGTCCTTGATAAGACCTCAAAGCTGAATGTGCTTTCGGTGTTTTTCCGACTTTTCTGTCTTCGTAGCCGAGTATCCCAAAGCACGGGAATAAATGTGTTGCGTGGCTCCCAAGACTGGTGTCGTGCCTTCGTTCAAACTAGGTTATAACCAGCGTCCGCGACAAGTGGCCCCATTCTGCATCTAGAGCAGGCAGGGATCCTCAACCCTCACCGGGCACTGGGACCATCTGGGGGAACTTTCAAAAAATACTTATTTCTTAGGCCTCATGCCAAAGATACAGGTTTAATTAGTCTGGAGTGGAACCTGGGAATTCACTTGACTTTGAAAAAAAAAAAATGCACAGGCAGACTGAGAACCACCGATCTAAAGGTTAGGAGGGAAAAAAAGAGATAAGCAAGGGTTCGTGGTGGTCTCTTTAGGTTTTAAGGCACTGGGGAGCCATGGGAGACCCATGAGCAGTGTGGTGACACGAAGTAGAGAAAACAAAAAAACCAGTCATTACACATTGAAAGACCAGGTAATGTAGGCGTTGGTATAAATGAAAGGGGTCTATCCAGGCAGAGGAAGGAAAGTGCTGCTGTATCCTGAGACAGGATGTTTGGCAGCCAAAGGGCCACCATTAGGGATCAGCCAGACAGGATGTGAGTGGAAACCAGCCCTTGGTCTTGCCTCCATTCTCTTCTCTTTCCCGTTAAAATTGGCTCAAGTGCTGACCTCAGCATGTTGTCAGCATATCTGCTGTCAAGAATAAAGTTGAGTTTCCACATACCAAGCTTTATGACGTTGGTCCAGAATTCTCTTAACAATAAAGGTTCCAGGGCATGCCTTTAGAAAAACAACCTGCTGCTATAATAATAATCATTGCCTTTAATCACATGGGCTCTTTTTCTGGGAAAATAATCATCCAAAGTTTCCAATAGAGTGTTTCTCAAAAGTCCTGAGGCAATGTTTCTTTATTGCATTATGATAATAACCAGTCTTGGAGAGACTGAAGTGAAACAGCCATCCTTAGTCTCCACTGGTGGAAATACAAATTGGGACAATCTTTATAGAAATTGGACAGTGTATGCTAGGAGCTTGGAAATAATTCATACCTTTTGATCTATTGCTATATAGATCTATTCCTTAGAATGGACTTTAAGAAAATAATCAGAGATGTGGTATTTGCTAACAAGTTTATCATAGAATACAGAATATGTATCACATATATATAATATACATATATAATTATACCATATAAGTTTGCCATAAAATACTGAAAATTTGGAAGTAATCAAAATAAATGTCCAACAAAAGTGACCATTTAAATAAATTTTGGTACTTCATTAAAGCAGAATATTCATAATCTACTGAAATTATGGTTTTACAACCAATGGAAAGAGCCCAGATGTCCACGAAAAGGTGAATGAATAAAGAAGATGTGGCGTATACATACATTTATACCATGGAATGCTGCTCAGCCATCAAAAAATGAAATCTTGCCATTTGCAACAATGCAGATAGAACTAGAGGGTATTACGCTAAGTGAAATAAGTCAGTCAGAGAAAGACAATTATCATATGATCTCACCGATACGTGCAATTTAAGAAACAAGGCAGAGGATCATAGGGGAAGAGAGGAAAAAATGAAACAAGAAGAAACCAGAGAGGAAGACAAGCCATAAAAGACTCTTAATCACAGGAAAGTAACTGAGAGCTGCTGGAGGGAGGGGGGTGGGCATGAGGTGACTGGGTGACGGACACTGGGGAGGGCACGTGATGTGATGAGCCCGGGTGTTATGGAAGACTGATCAATCACTGACCTCTGCCTCTGAAACTAGTAATACGCTATATTTAATTGAATTCAAATTAAAAAAAAATTATGGCTTTAATATCATCATATATTTTAAGTGAAAAAATAGGATGTTTCAAAGCACTTTTTCATAGACACTTATTTTTTTCGGTGTATTTTGCAAATACGGGAACATACTTGAGGGAAAACAAGGTAAATATATTCCCTCATATTTTTCCACAGTTTCTACATTTTAAAAAATAAACATGCATTACTTTTGGGATTCTGAAAGACGCAAAAAATGTTTTGTTTTCAATATGTACTGAGCGTCGATGAAAATTTAAAAAAATAATAAATGATCAGTCTTGCCCCCTTTATGTGAAAGGACATACATTTCTGAAAAGCATCACATTTTTTATTCTCTTTAAGAGAGGCTTTTTCTGACCTCAGCTTGTCCCTCACTCCTTCCTCCTTAGCGCGGGCTGTTCCTAGTTGGAACGCTGACGATCGTTGCCCTACCAACTCCAAAACACCTGTGGGGGTGCAGTGTGCTCGGCAGGATATTCATGCTCTGTCTTACTGATCATTTCTATAAAAGTTTTCTGGGCCAAGGATCAGGAAATGAGGAAACGATTAGGTGTTATGGGCACTTGAGTCCTTGGGGCTCCACAGACCACCGGTTGTCATTGAGCACATCACACTGGCTCCTTCGCCCCTAGAAGCTCATGAGCTCTATTCTGAGAATCAGGACTAGCTCCAGGGTCATCGTGAACCAGAAGGCCTCCTCCATCACACAGGCCAAGCAATTTTGGAGAAATACGAGGGCTCTGGCTCTTCTCTAGGAGGGGACAGACTATTCCGTGTGTGCTGACCGAAGAGAACTGGCTTGTTTTCTTCAGAGAAGACCTACGTACTTGGCATGAGAACAGGAAGTGAACTGTAAATTGTGTACAGGTCAACCTCCCCGAGCCTGCTCCCCACAGCCCTCCCGCAGTCCGCCCAGAGTTGAATCTGAGCTGCTACTTGGTCAGGCTTCAGGGTGGGCATGGCAAAGGACCAGAGGGTCAGAGCTTGTCATGCCATTTGCTTTATGGTCCAAGACCCAGCAGGAGTCCTGGGCCCCATTCAGTTCCCATCTCTGGAACTCAAAGCCGTCAGCTGGAAGGCAGCTGTTTGCTTTGGCAATTAGTTCTCCGAAGGTGAAAGGAAGCAGGTATATTCGTAGTTAGCGATGGAAGCGGGTGCCACACATCCAGCAGAATCCCTCCCAGCGCCCGCAGAGCACTGTGACACTCAGGCAGGAGACGAGACCCACCTCATAAGACGTTCTGATGAGTCGGAAGATGTCGACCTCAGGGTAGGGCTCCACGTCGTCACTGAGCAGGGAGTGGAGGTGAGGGATGGGGGGCAGCGTGCTGTCTTTGTTGGTCACGCTGTCTAAATACCTGCACCAAGCAATGAATCCAAAGTCACCAGAGGCCAACTGGGGATTGGGATTCTCCCATCATAGTTCTCTGCCCGTGCTCTACAAACCCAGCATTTTAGAAAAGACTAGAATTTCCTTAAGAACTGAATGAAAGGGGCGTCTGGGTGGCTCAGCGGGTTAAAGCCTCTGCCTTCGGCTCAGGTCATGATCTCAGGGTCCTGGGATCGAGCCCCACATGGGCTCTCTGCTCAGCAGGGAGCCTGCTTCCCCCTCTCTTTCTACCTGTCTCTCTGCCTACTTGTGATCTCTCTCTCTGTCAAATAAATAAAAAAAGAAAGAAAGAAAGAAAGAAAGAAAGAAAGAAAGAAAGAAAGAAAGAAAGAAAGAAAGAAAAGAAAAGAAAAGAAAGCTGTAGCCACAGACAAAAGTGGGTGTTATGATTTCCATCAAGCCAATTGAGACTCAGGAAACCAAGGAGAAAGACCAAAGGCAAGTTCAAAGAAGAAACCAGAGGTGGTTTTCAAAGCGAGGCTTAGGGGGCACCTCGGTGGCTTAGCTGGTTTGGCATCTGATTCGTGATTTTTGGCTCAGGTCATGAGATCGAGCCCGGAGGCTCCACGTGGAGTCTGCTTGTCCCTCTCCCTCTGCTCCTCCCCCTGCTTGCGTGCTGTCTCTCTCTCTCTCAAATAAATAAATAGAATCTTTAAAAACAATAATGACAACCAAGTGAGGCTTTGTCCGTTACCTTCCCAAAACGGTCATGGCCTCCCCATCATCCTTGCAGCTCAGCAGCTTGTCCACGTTCGCGTCCAGCACAGCCAGGGCCAACTGGAATATCACCTTGATTCCTTCATAGAAAAAACAGTCCACGACCACAACTGCACTCTCAAAGGGCATCACGCTGAGAAACAGCGTGAGGAACCAAGACAAGGAGATGGTAGAGATCACTCCCAGGTCCTGCATGCAGTCGTACAGCTGGGGGACGTAGTCTCGTGCTAGCTCCTCGAAGACACCCTGGTCCACCAGCGCTCCTGCAGCAGGGGCGGGCAGAGAAGGCCACAGGTGAACCCACCGCACCTTCCTACCGAGGGACCCCACCGATCAGCCCGGCTAAGATAATTCAGCTCCCAGTTGCTGCTGAGACAACTCGGCTCCTTTCTCTTAACCACGCTCTGCCGCTCCCGTTACTAGTTACTGTGTTACTAGACCGGTGTGTCCATCCTTTGAGGTCAGCAGATTAGTTCTGGGTGCTTCTTCCCTTTCTGGAGTTTTCCTATCCTGCTTCCCTACCACAAATGAGCAATAACACAACCATAAGGGTTGCCGGAAAAGTCAGTTTATAAAGTTTTTGTGATATATCGTTTGGTTAAGCATGAAATGTATATCTAAGTGACTCCATTTCTTGGCAAACTTATTTAAAAAAAACAAGTCACTTTTCTGGATGCATGGTCCCCACATATGACTTTTGTGTTGTGTTGTGTTTTTTTTAATGTGTGTTTTTAAAACTTAAAAGCATTCTGGGGGCCCCTGGCTGGCTTGGTTGGTAAAGCGTGAGACTGTTGATTTTGGGGTTGTAAGTTCGAGGCCCACGTTGAATGCAGAGATTACTTAGAAAAGAAAAAAAAAATCTAGAAAGAAAAAGCATTCCAGTTGTACATACATGCTCATGATCAACTTACTGACATTTCTGGAAAATTTTTCCAGTGAATCAAATTAGTGTGAAAAGGTTTAGAAATGAAGAGCACAAGAGGGAACTATAAAGCACGCATACGCATATTATTACTAGCAACAAAAAGCTTGTCCTGCTAAAATGAAGTGTCTAACACTCAAGAGGACTGTACGGAGTAACAGCAGTAATTTGTTTAAATGCCGATAGTCATGGTTTGCCTTCCAATGAAATCAGTTCCGAAAAACACTGCAGAAACTTAGTTTTGGGTACATCTTTATATGCTTTTTTTTTTTTTTTTTTTTGCATACTTCTGCTGTCCACAGATTCCATCCGCTTCATGAAAATATTTTTTTGTCAGATCTGATTGACGGTCGACATGTTTGGCACAGGCCAGAGTGACACCCACAGTGAGTGTTTTCTACGATAATTTCTCCAAAAGTGATACGTGTATATTCTCTTAAGCTCCATGAGGCTCCTTTGTGTACAATCCATATTAATTCAAGCCCTCTATTCCCATTTTGGGAAACGGGAGTAGTCCGAAACTCTTTTGGCTACGGGTGACTGGAAACGGTGTTCTAGCCTGCATCCCGGCTCTAGAAACATCTTCGCGATGCGACGTGGGTTAACACGTTCACTACATCCCCACATACCGACAACTCTGGTGTTGTAGTAATCAGGAAGCATGCGCTCACACAGAGCTACCAGCAGCCAGAAAGCTTCCTCCTCTTTGGCATAAAGCAGCAGCACGGATGTGACAATGTTCATGGCCTGAAGGCATGAAAGAGGGTGTCATCAAATATATTTTAAATACATCACCCACAGGTTAACATAAGCAATTTTGTGAACCTCAAAAATTACTGAGTGAGTCTCACAGGGCCAGCAAACTTCTTCAGCAGAAGGCCAGATAATAAATAGCTAAAGGCTTTGCAAGCTACACACACATTTGTGTGTGTCTATTTAAAAATGTACCGACCTTTAGTCCTCAAGCCTGCAACTCCTTTTTTTTTTCATTTATTTGTCAGAGACAGAGAGAGATAGAGAGCACAAGCAGGGGGAGTGGCAGGCAGAGGGAGAAGCAGATTCCCCACTGAGCAGGGAGCCCAACGTGGGACTTGATCCCAGGACCCCAGGATCACGACCTGACCTGAGCCCAAGGCAGACGCTCAACCGACTGAGCCACTCAGGCGTCCCAAGGTTGCAACTCTTAAGGATCTTGGTGAACGAACACCAGTACTCACCAAGGACCGAGCCCCTATCCACAGGCAAGCCCTCATTCAAAAACTTTGCCCAAAGGCTATCTGACAAAGCTTTTAACCTGCTAAAATCTCAGTGTTTCTAATCCTTCATTCACAAGACAAATGTTTCTTTTTTAATCTTCCATAATGGTTTCTATAACCCAGTACACATGGCTTGAGGCTCTCCTCTGAGAATAATAAAACCTTTCAAATTTGGAGTCTTCACCCACTATTTCCATCTGGATAAGGATGGCAGAGATAAAGAACAGTGATTGAAGTTCTAAAGTAACCCACTTTATTAAAAGATATTATCACCTAGCTCATAACCACTCAAGGCTCAACTACTTTAATAGTCCTCTTAATTAAAAATAGAAAGATCAAAAGATAAATATGATTTCTGTAATTGTAGAGGCCAACTAACTCCCATACTTCATTTGATCTTTTACAAACCAGTAATTGTTCACCAGACTTCTACGATATAAATACCAAAAATAGAAGTTTTGTTCTAACAGGCTTTTTCTTGTAAGTTATAATATTTTCCCAAGTGAAATCATTATTGAAATTCTGCTTGAGAATTAACCTGCCGATTCTAGTACATGATCATGGTCACGGTTAGCTCCTTATGCATTCGGTCAAGGTTAAGTTTGTAACAGGCTCTGGACTCAGTCCTGGGGAACAGGAAAGGGGGTAATATAGTGGTGACAAGTCCACAGGACTTAAATGCTGATGTCAGAGAGACAGAATAAAGATGTAAAGGTTAATCAATTTTGGATGTGTATTTAAGTTAAGTGCTATCAAAAAGATAAAATAATGTGGAATAGGAAGACCTGTGCTGTGTGTGTGTGCACGGATGTGTACAGAGGAATTAAGTCTCCTTTAGTATTTATCTATCTAGCTAGCTTTCCCTCTATTTTTGTGTTCAACAATCATTTAGTAAAAAATATATTCTTTACAACATAGTATAAACATATTATAATATATTTATATAGTTATATAATAGATATATTGTATATACAATAATATTGTAAATATTATATTATAATATATATCCATCATTCTGGATTTGGGAGATGTCTGAGGTATTTGTCAACGTATTAAAAGTCGTATCTAGTTGTGATTTCACATTTTTTTTTTTTAGTATAGCTGACTCAAGTCTATACATTATGCTACACTCATCACAAGTGTCTGAGAGCTACGTTTATACCTCGCTATGACAATATCACTGACTACATTCCTTATGCTGAGTCTTCTATTCCTATCACTTACTGACTCCATTACTGAAGGCCTGTATTTCCCACTAAAATATGGGACACTTTCCATATTTGCATGTCATCATTGCACAGGGGTCATGCTAATCTTCTCTGTCTCACTGCAATTTTAGCACATGTGCTGCTGAAGTGAGCACAAGCCTACTTTAGCTTCTAGCTGGATGGTCTGGGAAGGCCTCTCTGAATCTGTGGCCTTTAAGTCTAGAGTCACATGGTCTTGGAGCTTCCCCGATTGTGGTGGATGTATTAGTAAAAGAGATAATTTTAGCTGGTACGGGAGCAACATTTTTTGAACACTGGATTAAGCGTTTATTTTAATGAGTTTTACAGTATAATCATGGCATATAAAAGTTGTATTCTCAAGTATGTTCTTACTTAGGAGGCAAAGTAGGAGCACTGTGGAACTCAGAATCCAGAATTACAGGCCTGGTGCTCAGGAACACTCTCTTTTACCGCAGGGAGGGAAGAGGGGCAGCTCAGAGAGTAATCGGAAGCACCTTGAAGGTCACCCAGGTATGAGGTGGTGGGTCCAGAAAGGGTTCTTGTCTCCCAGCTCCTCCGCTCAGTGCTGTGGTCTCAACCCAGGGAGATTTTGCTCCCCATGCACTATCTGGCAATGTCGAAAGAGAGTTTGGCTGTCCCAACTAGGGAGTTCATGGAGAGATGTTATTAAACATCCTACAAAGCACAGGACAACCCTGAACAAAGAATTATCCAGTCCACAAGGTCTCTAGTCAAGGTCAAGAAACTTAGGTGCAGGGATGGTTCTGTTAACCATTCTTCTTTCTTCTTCTTACTGACTTACTGGTTAATAAATAGGTAAAAAAAAAATCTTGGGATGCCTGGGTGGCTCAGTGGGTTAAAGCCTCTGCCTTCGGCTCAGGTCATGATCTCAGGGTCCTGGGATTGAGCCCCACATTGGGCTCTTTGCTCAGCAGGGAGCCTGCTTCCCTCTCTCTGCCTGCCTCTCTGCCTACTGGTGATCTCCCTCTCTCTGTGAAATAAATAAATAAAATATTTAAAAAAAATAAAAAAATAAAAAAATCTAAACCACCTGGGTCATTTACCTGGCAATATCCTATGTTCGGATTTCGAAAAGCATAAGCTGTTAAGACTCTCCTTAGAGCAGCAATGCCCATTTCATTCTGGAAAGCTGGGTGTTCTGGAAGGGAGCGGTGTAAATCCCTCTCAATCTCCTCTGTGGCGAGATTATACTTCCCCATGGACTTTTCCACTAGATCCTCGTAGTACCCGGGATGCGTGGCCTTCTCATTGATGGCACCTAGGAAATACCCAACAGATAAAACACCCAAAGGGGCAGGCCCTGCCTTCTGTCTGCAAACACAGCTTACCAACTCAACCTCTTCACGTTCTTTACCGCGCAAACGACACTTGTGAGATAACGACAGCCCACGGACGAGGTGGGCTGTTGAAACTGTGGCCGGACCGGTAAATTTACTTGTGGCCTGCTGCCCCCTTTCAACTCCACTGTTAGCCAAATTAAAAGACTGCAAGCTAAAAATCTGTGTTCCACAGAAATTCCACAGATGATCCTGGGGGGCTACTTAGGGGAAGAGGAGGAAGGAATGAGAGTAAGCCAAAGCTTCCCTGTCTCAGCCACAGCAGTTTCGCTGGTATTTTATTGGGTTTCTCCTTAAGAGTTCACTTGAAAAAGAAAGTTCTGCCTCCCAAAACAAGTTTAAAAACCGCACCCGAAAGCATAAGCTTTGGAGAGTTCAAACAGACATACTGCAAAGTAGAAGCGGTGTCAGAATGTATGCAAAGATTTTTAGAATTGCAGTGGGTGGTGTGGGCGTTCCTCACAGTGAGCACCGTCATGGCTGGGAGTTCCTCTGGTGGTGGGGTGAGCATGGAGAAATAGGTTGAGAATCACCGGTTTGGGATATTTGCATTTTTAGGATTCTTGAAAACACAAAACCCTGTATGAAAATATCTAAATCTAATTAAATATAACTTATGTAATTATAAATATATACACACACATACACATATAAAACACACAGATATATGTACATATTACACACACACACACACACACACTAAATGATAGGATAAAATGATTTATATTTCACTGATTAGGAATTAGAAGAACCCCTGGGCAGGCCTGGACTGTGTCAATGACAGTCACCCAGAAGAGACAACCTTACCACTCACGCTTACCCTGGAAAAGGCATTCTGGCTGACAGCAACTTAACACTGGCTTTTGCTTTGTTCTCAAGGGAGATGTGCAAAGATGTCTTACCATCTGGCCTGCACTTCACTTCACTGGGTGCACCGAGCCTGGTCCTGGTCTAGTGGCCCTGGAGGCACAGGGAGCAGGGCGGGACCCAGGCGGGGCTCCTCTACCAGGAGCTGGGCTCTCCCCATGGGTGAGCTGGCTTGCATCCTACCGCAGGTATCTTGCCCCCGGTGAGCTAGGTGGAAACACGAGCTGTAGGCCACCCCACCTCCAGCCTCACATCATCCATCACCAAAAAAGAAAATTCGGAGTCCAACTCTCTATGTGTCTCTTCAACAGAGCTGCTTACTATTGTGTCCTATTTCTCAGCTCTCACTTTTGAGTTTCCTTTTCATCCAAAATGGCGCTGCAAGTAACGTCTAATTTGAATGAGGATGAAAATGGAATTTTTCATTTACTATATCTATGATCTGAATCAGTTTGTCAAGGTTACTAGTTCGCCAAACACAACGAAGACAGAACACAGGATGGTAAGGCTCTTCTTGGGCTGGATTTGTAATCAGAGATCATTTGACTCAAATCTGGATTTCTAGATGAGGATCCAGGGCTGATCTACTTAAGGAAAATAAGCCAGGTAAATGAGGCTAGAACAAGCTATGTTTACAGGAAACAGATAAAGCCAATTATTTTTCAAGATTCTATCCCCGAACTGCTGAGATGTTAATACCTATCACTATGGGCAATTATCATTTACAGCTACTTTTAAAAAGAGCTATGAGTTTGTTTTGGTTGGTATTTTTGGTTTGTTTGTTTTGGTTGGTTTTTTAAAAAGGCTTTCCTGTAAGCGTGGCAACTATTCTTTTAATTTTGATGTCATTTTTAAAATGGAAGGTTTTGATAACAGCAACTTGTGTTGGACCATCTTAGGTTCAAATAAAAATATTCAAATAAGCTTATCTAAAATGATCACATTTCAGGCCTCTAGCCAGGCAAAGCAACTGATTTAAATGACTGGTGACACACCAAAAAAAAATGCCCTGGATGTTCAGGACAGAACAGACCCCTGGGATACACTGGAGGCTTCAGGCCGGGAGGAAGGCGTGATGGGGTAGCCTGAAGAACCTCTGGTCTCCAGCGGGACTCGAACGTCTGACCCTACAGGGCTCTGCTGGGGCATGAGTCTGGCTGTGGACCAGTGAAGGTGGGCACATTTTTCCCACCTGTCCTTGATGCTCCTCCTTCTGCTCTTCCTGGCATCTCCAGCTTGGAGTGTGTGATCTAAGCCTTCAGTTCTAGTGCACATTCTGGCGTCTCCTTCACATCTCCAAGTGATTACTAGCAAATTCAGGAGGTGGCAAAAACCAAGGAGGAGGCTTTCTCATTCCTCCTTCTCCCCGCCTTGATGGAGGCTCTGACCACGTGCCACCCTTAAGCATTCTCCATGAGATGTATTCTCATCATGTGTTCTCATCAATGGACACAACTAGAAAAAGGCAAAAAACCCACAAAAAACAAAAAACAAAACCCCACAACTCCTCAAATCACAAAGAGATATACTCAAGCGTTCTCAATGAGATGTATTCTCTCAATGAGATGTATTCTCATCATGTGTTCTCATCAACGGACACAGCCAGGAAAAGGCAAAAAACAAAAATCAAAACAAAAAAAACCCCCAAAACCAAAAAACGCACAACTCCTGAAATCACAAAGAATTATACTCTTTCCGTAGGTGCTCTTTTCTCCCAAGTAGCGTTAGTGAGGGGACAGAAGAGGCTATCTGGACTTGGGGGCTGATGGCTTCCGTATCTGGACAGGTGGATATGTGTTCTGGGTCTTCACTGAGAGACTTCCACATTTGGGGGAGGAAACACGATTTAGTGCTGAGCGGGAGGGCTGCCTCTTGGAAAGAGCCCAGATGCATGACGGGAGGCGGGAGGGGAGCGCAGAGGTCCCGCCCACCCGAGCTCAGGGGCCCCAGCCCAAGCCCGCCAGTACCTGACAGCAGCAGCCAGAGCTCCCCACGCATGCTCTCCGGGATGCCCTTCAACACCAGCTCCCGAGTTTTTTCTGTGCGGTACATGCAAATCCCTTGCCCGTACTCAGCAAAATGAATCTTCCAAGCTTGCTCCTTCAAAAACTCTTTGGCCTAAAATGGATAAATGAAACATTACTACATCCCAAAGTACTCTGAGGATGGAAAGGAGGAAACTGGATGGAAAGTCAGAAGATCTCCCCTAGTAAAGAGAGTGGCTATGTTCTGGACAGAGCTGTGGGGACCAAAGAACTCAGATTTTCTGGAGTCCTTCCTTCATTTGATACCTGAACCTAATTTGAAGGCTGTAGTTCTGCTTTGGAGCTTTCAGGCTCCGAATCAGAATTCCATTTACCTGAAATGGGTCAGCAGAATGCAAATTATATTCATGGCTTTATGTCCACACTGCCAAGTGAAAGTGAGTTGGTGTTTTTGAAATGGGGGCTGAGAAATTGTGTACTTACTTGTTGGCTGACTTAAACAGTAGTTAAAAACAAGACAAAAGTCCTGGGATCAAGGCCCACATTGAGCCCCACTTCAGGCTCCCTGCTCAGCGGGGAGTCTGCTCCTCTTTCTCCACCTGCCTCTCCCCCAGCTCATACTCTCTCTCACTTGCTCTTTCTTTCAAATAAATAAAATCTTTGAAAGAAAAGAAAAAACAAAAATAAAAAAAATGTCACTCATATGTTGTATAACTCATCTCCTTCTGTGAAGAAGCCATTCTAAAATCTAAAGAGAGATTTAGATAAAAATCTGCTTTGCTTATAGAAAAATACTTATTTACATGGATATTTGAGTTAACTTAGATTAAAAGACATTTCTAAATGCTATTGTTCTAGGGGCGTCTGGGTGGCTCGGTCATTAAGCGTCTGCCTTTGGCCTTGGTCCTAATCCCAGGGTCCTGGGATTGAGCCCCGCACTGGGATCCCTGCTCAGCGGGGAGCCTGCTTCTCCCTTCCCCTCTCCCACCCCCCCTGCTTGTGTTCCTTCTCTCATGGTGTCTCTCTCTGTCAAATAAATAAAACCTTTAAAAAATAAATCGATCAAGGTGATGGTTCTAATACAGAAAGCTTCAGGCCAGAGGAGGAGGCACCCACCAATTTCGGGTTGAATTCCTCCGGGGACCGCCGCCGGTACATGGTCATCAGGGTCTGCGTGGCCGTGGGGACGCTGTTGCCATTCAGGTTGAACTGGCGCTCTCCGTCGGCATCAGAGCTCGTGCTTCTCTGGGGGCTGGAGGACACGAGGCTGCTGGGCCGAGAATACACCTGCCGACGCAGAGAGGAACAGGCGCTGAAAGAGCGCAGGCCGCACAACCCACCTCTTCAGTGTCTGCTCTCCAGACACCAGCAGCTACACCACGGTTCCCAACAGGTCTCTGGCTACGTGAAAACACAGGAGGAAGGCAGCAAGCCAGCGCTTTGGCGGAGATTAGACAGGTGCGCAGGTTGTAGACCAGGAAGCTGCAATGCTCAAAACAGGTTTCCTCTTATGTTAGGTGCATTTGTGCAACAAACTGGTTGGCTGTTAGTTTCTGATTAGCATGCAGGGAAAGCATGACACGGCGGAATCAACTGCTTATGGGGTCGCCTCCTTGAGCCCGCTCTAGTTTCTGATGCCTCCATGAGCTTGGACCGGGACTGGGGTGGGCCTGTTCCCTGTGAGGTCACCATCGTTACAATACATTTCGGCTGCCAGTAATTGCTCTGTCATTGGAGCTGGGCACCTATCCTCCCGGGCTTCGATTTCCCTGGATGTTGGCCCAGGGCCTAATTCAAAAGGGACACAGTATGTATTTTATCATAATAAAGTCATCATCATGATGTTGCATCTCAGGTTCGAGACTTTAGTGACCCCTGTACGTTCCCAACAATGTCACTATATGGACCAGAGTCCCTTGCTGCATAAACAGGACCGATTACTTAGTAATTTCTTCAACTATGAAATAAGAAGGTTAGGCTAGGTGATCTACAGGGCTCTGTCCAGCTCTGTGATCCCAAAGACAAACTCCATGAGCGTTAAATAAGATATTGCTGAGACACTGCTCTGGGCATCAGGGTAGCTTGCCTTATCTTAGGACAGCTTTTGGATCAAACAAAATGGACAAGGAGGGGACCACTGTCGGGCAGAGCGCTAGGACAAATGCAAACACCCACAGGCGGATCCCACAGACCTCATCATCTGAGCTGTTGTAACTGCCTGCAAACTCCTTGTCCGAGTATATCTTGGAGGTCGTCTGTTGCAGGAAATCCGAGATCCTCTGCACTAGAAAGTCTCTATCTTTCAAATTGGCAAATAGGAAGGTCATCCTGTTCCTGGTGCTGATGGATAAAGGACTGGGGAGTACGCTGGAACTGTCTGCCTTTTCCACAATCGTCACCTGAAAGAAACAGGAAGCAAAGAGCATTGCTTTCCGGGGTCACCCAACAGCAGCCTCTGAGCAGCACCAAACAAGGAATGCAACAGTTTTGCATTCTGTAGGAACCACCCCTATCTTATTGAGGCAAAAATGATATTCTCTGTCTCTGTTCCAACAAAATAAAAGAGCTCCTAACAACTCAAGCTGGATCTCATATCAGAAGCTGGAATCATCGTGCTGGTCTTTCTAAACCAGCAATTCTACATTGGGAGGGATTTTGCTCCCCCCCGGAGACATCTGGCAACATCTAGAGGCATTCCCTGTTGTCAGGAGCGGAGGGGACCAGTGGCATCTAGTAGGCGGGCCCCAGGGACGTCGCTGGCCAGCCTGCAGTGCACAAGACAGCTGACCTCCAACACAGTCTGGCCCACAACGGCAATAGGACCAAGGTTCAGGAAACTCCTTGTGAAGAAACTCCCTGATTTTCATTAAAATTTCACGAGTCCTAAGGGAGAGGACTCCTCGCTGCCCTATCATGCTAAGGGACAGAAACAACCCATGATACTTGTGCCTTTTTACCAAGTTTAATGTTGGGATGGTTTTCAAAATCTCTCCCATCTTTCAAACCTCTCCTTCGAATTCCAGAGCTTTGCAACCCTCTCCTCTTACCACCTGAATGTTTTACAAGGCTCGACTCCGAACAGACAGGAGGTAAACAACTTAATCGCATCCCCGCCGGCGCTGGCGGACCGTGTGCGCAGGTGTGCGCATGCGTGTGGCGAAGCAACTCTACCACATGAGGAAATGAGCAAGAAAGAAGGACGTTTGTTTTATCTCTGAACTGAAGACATATAGTTGGGGCTTTAGAAGAGGATTTTCATCAACTGGAAACTGGGATAAATGCATAAAAATATTTTTCTTTAGCACGGTAGGAAAAAAAAAAATCTCAAGGCAAGCCCTCGATAAATGGTTTACTTGAAGCAGCTCTGACTATATCCTTGAAGATCAGTTTCTCTTACCCTCTTCATTTCCACCTGTAAACAGTCTGGACAGGTTCAACTTTAACCTCTTCATCAACATGTTCATGTGAAATACATTTTCTCCAAAGCTTAATTTTAAAAGCTTTTTCCCCTTCAAGGCAAAAAACCTGTTGGAGTTGCCTGAAAAGTTGAATGGCCCCAAGTGTAAAATGGGGACAACTGGGATCCACAGACAGAAAACTGCAGGATCCGACTTCTACTCTCGGATTTTATCAGTACATACATACATGTACATATATTTTTAAAAATTTTTTAGAAAAGATTTTATTTATTTATTTGAGAGAGAGAGAAAGTGGAAGGGAGAGGGAGAGAAAGTCTGAGGGAGACTGCACTGAGCACAGAGCCTGATATGAGGCTCGATCCCACGACCCCAAGACAATGACCTGAGCTGAAACCGAGTGGGACATTTAACCAACCGAGCCGCCCAGGCGCCCCTATATTTATATACTTTTAAAGGAATCCCCTGGGGTACATGGGAGTTGTATCTAAAAGTAGGTTCTTCCTAATGCAAAAAAGCTGGAGAAATGGGGAAAACATTTTCTTTATCATGAAAAGAATTTTTCCATGGCTCTTAAACCATACTAAACAATACCTATTTTTAAAAGACCTATAAAAACTCCTTTTCTCACAATTTTTTTTATTCTTTTTTTTTTCCCCCCCTCAGGGTGTAACCGTCCCTCAGAATTTTTTTTTTTTTTTTATTCTTTCGGTCACCACAGGTCTCAGACCAAATGACAAATGCCAAGGGAAGTAAAGGTTCAAGTCCCACACCCAAAACCCAGATAACCCTGTGTATCTTGGTGAGGTCAAAGTGGAAAGTCCTTTAGCTAGATCACGGATACAGAAACAACCCGAAAGCTCCCACATAAAACGTGAATGCTCCCGTGCACTACAAAATAGTTTTTGCTGACTATTCTACCAGAAATAAACTACCAGTTTGTTTCTGGTAGAATCTGACCCCATAAGCTTTGTGACACCGGCAAAGGGTAACGGCCACATGTGACATTCTAGTTTAATGAGACACATTTCATTACCAACTTGGGTTATGAAAATAGACTGGAATTTAGTCAAAGCCTGATGTTTAATATGTAATATCTGCAAGGTAATTTATGATTTAAAAAAAGAAATTTCATCTTCATCTGGAATCTCTATTTAATGAAGAACCTGATCGGTTCACTTTCTCTCCCTGCTTTGGGGCCTCAGGAACTTCTTCAAAGTCTGTAGTAACATGATTCTGTGTCTATTTGATCTACCTTAAGTCTATCTGTGGAATATACATTAATAATCTCCAGTCAATATTTTGGCTTAGTTGTAAGAAATTAAATGAAACAACAATTCCTAGTTAATATCATCCGAAAGTAGCCATTTCAAGTAGGATGTTCCCATGGAGGCTGCTGCTCATCAATCAGCTTAACTCAGGTCTAAAAGGTACCCAGTTCACAGACAGACCCCTCTCTGCTCAGACAGACCCTGTGTAAGGGGGGAAGTGGAGGGGGGAGAGGAAGGGAGCCCACACCATCGCTTTTCTGAATTAAGGTAACCTAAAGGTTATAAAAGTTACACTGAGTCCTTTGCTTCTTCCATTAGTTGGGATTAGGGATCTATTGTTCATGTATGTTGGAGATTCATCAGGTTAAAGGAAGGGCACTGCTGCCTTCTTTGAAGTTGCATCTACCAACCATAACATGTTTTCTTTCTTTCTTTTTTTTTTTTTAAAGATTTTATTTATTCAATAGAGAGCAACACAGCGAGAGAGGGAACACAAGCAGAGGGAATGGTAGTGGGAGAAGCAGGCTTCCCGCCGAGCAGGGAGCCCGATGCGGGGCTCGATCCCAGGACCCTGGGATCATGACCTGAGCCGAAGGCAGACGCTTAATGACTGAGCCACCCAGGCGCCCCGACATGTTTTATTTCTTGATGCTACTACCTCCACTATTGTTCCTCCTCTGATTTACCCTGAAATATGACTGAATGATCTCTGCTCTACCAGCTGTTTGGGAAAACAAGCAAGACCGGCTGAGAATATCAATCCCTCCCCATTCTCCCAGTTGCCCTGAACTCTCACTACCGTACTGGATACAGCACTGCAAGGGGAAGAGAGCCAGCAGGAGGTGGTGATAGGAGAGCGGACAGCGGGAATCTTGACCCCTCCCCACTCCTTATCTCCCTGTGGATAACAGCGACGACTCGCTCAGATTCACCAGTGCACATCCTTCATCCTGGAATGGACTGCCCTAGCTGTCGCAGGTAACTTGTTTTTGGGTCGTACGTGATGAAGAAAGTTAGAAATGAAGAAAATTAAGTTTGGTAACAGTCTATGGCAAAGAAGGTCCATCTGCTGGAAAAAGTTATGAAATCCATTCCAGAGCCAGAGGTAAGTACTTGTTGAATTATCTGCCTCAGAATGCATCCCCACCACATATCTCCCCACACAGTGTCATAATACCTGTTTACTCATCTTAGAAGAAGTAGAACCAGATTTGTCAACTGCCTAACATTTTGCATCCTTTTTGATTCACCCATTCAGCTTCTAGGGACTTATAATTCATAGTCTAACGAAAATTAGACACAGAATTGGAGGAAACTAAAAACAATGCATGGGTCCAACCATAGGTAACTAAACAAATACATTTTATAGATCCAGTTAATGGAATAATAGGTAGTCCTTAAAAATGATACTATCAAAGAGCATTGAATGATATAGGAGAAGGTTTAATATACACTCAGTGTTGAGGAAAATAAGCAAAAAATAAAAATGCCCTGTGTTTTATATCTAGATAATATACACATATACACAGCCAAGTATATGACATATGACATATACACAGCCAAGTATAGCAAAAGCCTAGAAAAGCTATATAGCTGAATAACAGACTATCTTTGACTGGTGGGACTAGGGATGTATTTTGTGTTCCCTGTTATTTGTCTGTACTTTCACAAATTCTCTGTGGTAATGGTGAATTGTTCTTTAAACAAAAGAAAACAACAATAACAACAAAACCCAAAAAATCTGCTTATATAAATGTTCTCTCTAAAAAAGAAAAGAAGGCAGAGGGAGACTTGAATCCTTTACTCTAGGAAATCTTAACAAAGGGTCGATCTTAATTACATAACCAAAGTTTCTAAGCACCTTCACTTCTAGAAAAGGACCAGGGCAGGTTAAAGGTGGTCACCAGGACTAGACACCGCAGGACTTCCAGTCCCCAGTAGCCTCACGGGGAGCTCCTTCTCAACTCTGAACTTCAAGGCATGGTCTCCATGAAAGTCCCAGAACCACCCAGCACCGTGGAGACAGGATGGAAGCCACCTCCTCCCCAGAAACAGTAAGAATGTGGAGAGAGAAAGAGTGCACAATGTCTCCATTGTGCATGAAGATCGGCCTGGGACTTGAACTTGCAGAGGTTCAGAAAATGTGGGGCGGGCTCAGGAACCTGCCTCTATGGCCGGCAACCCGTGCTTCTCTTGCTGGTAACCAGCAGACCGGATCTAACACTTGGCTTTCTGAGTCACAGTCTAGACTGTTCCCTAGGGACCAAGCTGCTCTCGGGTTGTGAGCAGGTGTAGTAGCTACATTTTGTCGTTTCTGTATTGAAGGATTTGACACTCCGGGCCTTGCGGACCCTGGCAGGGGCCGCCCTCCCAGAGTCAGCCGACTCCAACTCACCCGGGAGCAGTCCGTTCCTACACAAACCAGGCACCACACCGCCTCCAGCTCCTTTAATCCAGCTCTCGCACTTAGGATCAACTATCCTTGCTCTAGTCACCATGGCGGTGGGGCGGGAGTAGATCCCATAGAGCTAGGGACAACCCCTGGCCCCAGAGCCTGCTGAAATCATTCCAACCAGCCCATTCGAAACCTGCCTCATCTCTTTCCTCCCATAGAAATCACAATAAAGGCCCTTGCCCCCATTTCCGACTCCCTCTGCCTACGGACCAACTGCAGTGCTTCCCCAGTGGGCCCCCACGGCCTCTCCCAGAAGGATGGTGAGTACAATAAGCTCTTTCCAGTGGCAGCCACCTCCTGATGTGTTGGCCTCACCACACCTGAAAAACAGTAACATTTCCATTTTAAAAACTCTAGGCTGGAGGCATGTAGGTGGCTCAGTCGGTTAAGCCTCTGCCTTAGGCTCAGCTCATGATCCCAGATCCTGGGATCTGGTCCCGCATCGGGCTCCCTGCTCAGCCGGGAGCCTGCTTTCTCCCTCTTCCCTTGCCCCTCCCCACTGCTCATGCTCCCTCTTGCTCCCTCTCTCTCAGATAAATAAATATTAAAAACAAAAACAAAAACAAAAAACTCCAGGCTGCCTTTTCTAGGAAGAAAAGCTCTTTCAGGTCACCAAGAGCAATGACAACACACAAAAGGGGGTGGCCAGGGCCACCAAAGAATTATGAACACGCACCTACAGTTAAAAAAAACAATGAAACACTGGGAAAAACATCTGTGGTTCACACAGAAAAGTATTACCGACGAAACACTTAGGAAACCAACCTTCACCCAACACCCACCTCACGGAGTGGGATGATGAGGCTACACACGTTCTCCCCCTTGCTGGTGAAGCAGATGTAATTTGTGGACACAAACATCTGCCCCAAGATGTGCATTTTGTTGAATGGAGTCCACAGGGTGCAGTCTGTGTGGCCGTCTAGTTTTTCATCTTTGGGCAGCCGGAAGAGTGCACGGTACCTCTCACTCTTTGCCCTGGCATCGAGATCGCTGGAAGGCAAGAAAAGCGTCACCTCACGCGAGAGCAACGTTTCAATGGCGTCTGAAGGATGCAGCAGGGGAGGTCCCCCGGCCCATCTCTCTGCTCCTGCACCCTGTCAGACTCACCGCCACGTTCCTGGCTTTCTACTGGAGCTAACTTCAACCTGTGACCCAGAAGCACAATATAGTTATTTTAATCTATTGAGGTTCCTTGGGCAGTCATTTTACAATCAGTATCGGTAAATGTCCAGGAATCTGAGGAAAACCAGGCCGGGATAGGAAACCCACTCTTTTTCTAAAGGAATAGGATGATTTTTGAAGAGCGTATTACATTCACACTTGTCCAGAGCCACTTTTGGGGCCTTGTCTCTTAAGAAAGATCTAAGGAGAATGTAATCAAGCCTCAGCAATCTTCTGGCTATCACGGTCTACCCTAAAAAGACAACAAAATTGCCTAAAACACAGGAACAAGCCCCCGCTTGTCCACATCGAGTTTCCAACCTCTGCTCGGTTTTTTTCCCCCTTTCTCCTGTTTATCAAGTCAGTTGTTCAAACCTCTCCTCCCAAGCTTCTGTGCCACCTCAGCCCCAGGGAGGTCGAGTGTCTGGCTTCCCAGGACGAAGACGCCAATTTCCTTCCATTCTCATCTACTCATACTTCCTTTCCGTTTCAGAGGGAGAGGTATGAGCACACACAAGCAATTTTTTCCATGCCCTATTGGATGTCGCTTCTAAAATGACTGGTTTTCTGATAGCTTTAGCTCTGTGCCCCCTCCTTACCTTCGCCGCAAGCCCCTTCCCCTTCTATCCTATACTCAAACCTTCTACATTCTAAGAATAGCACTCCCTCTTCCTTTACCACTGAATTTCTCGAAAGAGCAGCCTACACTTGCCAAATTCCCGGTCCTTGCCTTTCATTTGTGATTCAATCCACGGCAGTTAACAACCTTCACCCTCACCCGCTCTACCGAACCACGCCTCAGATCAGCAGACATCTTCACTGTGGCGATGTCTCCTCAGGTTCCAAGTCCCAGCTGTACGCCACGGATTTCCAGTCCCATCTACGCTCCTGGACCATCTCTAGTGTGACGCTCTACAGACAACTCAACTCAACACGATCAACACTGAGCTGGTGTATCTCCCTTGGCTACACTCTGACTCTCTCGCTCCCCATCTCAGTTCCAGACAATTCCATGCATACACTCCCACGTGAGAGCCTCAACCTTCCCTCACCCTCTCTCTAGCTCCACTCCCACAGCCAGACTTCCAGGCTTTTCTGCAGCCTCTCCTCATCACACGCCTCACCACTTTCCAGACATTGATGGACGTAATCCCTTCTGTGTTGTTCCCTCGTGATTCCTGCATCCTGTTATTCCTGAAATATGCATCCGACTGAATCTGCATGGGTGACTTCTACGACCTCTGGAGAGTCCGCTCCAAGCAGCACCCCATGAGGGTGCTCACCACCCTGCCCCATCTCCCCACAGCACCCCGCCCCTAGGACCAGAAGAGTTCCCATCACTTTGTGTCAGAGCTGGCGGTGGCTGCCTCACTCATTGACCTTTGAGTGCTTCAGAAGGGAGTCTTTTTCAGTTCCACATCTATACCCAGAAAACTGTTCAGACCCCTTGAAGTGGTTCAGAAAAGGTTACATTTCACAGAAGAATGTAAGAGTCTTTTTTTTCTAAAGTGCATAAGACTCTGTCTATGTCACCTACCGTTTCAGAGCTGACACTTTTTTAGGAGACTTCTTTTTCAGTTTGGGCAGGGACTTGTCCTGTTCAAATCCCTCATTGTCTAAGAGCTGCCTCATGGCTATGTTGGCGAGCTGCTCCATTAACTTGAAGGTCTCATTGATGTTGAGAAAGACAGAGAAGAAATGTTCACTGGACCTCGTGCTCACTTTGATCACATCAGGCAGGAGCAGCGTGGCGTTCTTCTCAAGCTGTGTGATGTCCACCCACCGGATCACCAGCTTGGCTGAGCACAGAGAACAAGCTGGTCAGCACCTGGCTCCTTAAAATCCCCAAAGGATCCTTCAGTTTCATGACCCGACCCCCAATCTCGCTGAACTCCTTTGAGTCTGCATGCGCCATATTTATTACTGCTTTGTTTGTCTGAGAGACAAATTCAGACCCCATCAATCCCGAAGTCATCATTATTATGGACTGAAATTCATGTCAACAATGTTTATTACAGCTTTGGGGAAACTTTATTACTTAATAACCTTTTTTTTTTAAATAATGAGAATAATTGACTTCACTTATTACATAGTTAAAACATAGCATAGACTGAGTCATCGCTACAGATCTATTTGCAGCATTCTGATGTGGCTTATGAGTTTGGGGCAACATCTCAGCAGACTTCCCCAAGCTTCCCTCTGAAATTCTAGACAACTCACCTTCCCTTCCCATAAGGAAAGAATAAAAGCAAAGGTGGTTAATACTGAGGTACATCCAACCCTGACGGGGGACCTTCCCCTTCCAGTAGCTGCAAGAGTAGTAGTTGACAAGCTTCTCTTCCTCGGGCATCCCGAACAGCCTGTGGAATTTCACAATGGCTTCTTTAAACTTCTCTGTGTCGTCATCTTCCTTCACATCATTGATCTTGTTATACTCTGCAATGATGCCCTAGAGCAAGGAGAAAACAAGGCACACAAAAAGTATTAACAAGATTAGGGCTACTTTTTTTTTTTAAAAGATTTTATTTATTTATTTGACAGAGAGAGAGAGAGATCACAAGCAGGCAGAGAGGCAGGCGGGGGGGGGGGGGGGAAGCAGGCTCCCTGCTGAGCAGAGAGCCCAATGTGGGGCTCGATCCCAGGACCTGAGATTATGACCTGAGCCGAAAGCAGGGG
This sequence comes from Procyon lotor, assembly GCA_028646535.1. NCBI lineage: Eukaryota > Metazoa > Chordata > Mammalia > Carnivora > Procyonidae > Procyon > Procyon lotor. The sequence continues at coordinate 100,124,304 of CM053604.1, forward strand.
CTTTAATACACTGAGCCACCCAGGCGCCCCGACTAGGGCTGCTTTTTTCTGCATGCTGTATTGGAAAGGAAAAAACCAATTACTCATGCTAGAAATTTTTTTAATTGATGAATTATTTTTCTAAGGTGGCCCCCTAATTCCAAGCCCATTACCAGGGAGCACTTGTGTACTGAAAGATCTTCAAATAACAATATCGATTTGATTATCTGTTTATGGGTGTTGATCATTTTAAGAAGTTCACTTAGAATGAAACCATGGTCTTAGTCTATAGATGAGGAGATGTAAAGATTTTGCAAATTCTCCTGCTTTTCCTAGCTTATCATGATAAAGTCACCCCAAAGGTCAGTTTCTGCTTTTCTTAAGATTACTACTTCATTAAGAGAACAGAGAGGGCTGGCTTTCAGGGAGACCAGGGGAGATCCATTTGGAACTGAGGCTAATCCAGGGGTGAGCAGGCTTTGGGAGCGTGCTGTATTAGGGAACTTCAGACAACCACAAGGTGGGACAAGGGCACTAGACCTCTGGGTGGGGAGAAGAAGCCACTTCAGATGAAGGAGGTACAAACCTTTCCCAGTTGGCAAATATACCTGCAGCCCATGCGACAATTCAAAATTATCAATGCCTTTAGAGGGGGATTAAATATATATATATATATATAATTCCCTTCATATATATAATATAATATATATAATATATTGGTTGGGTTGCCTAGAAACCCAACCTTTCCTCAAAGGTGAGGAAAGCAAGGGCAATATATATAATATATTATATTTATATTATATATGTATAAATATATATATTTATACATATATATATAAACATATATATATTTATATATATTTGTATAAATATATATATTTATACATATATAAATATATATATGAAATGAATGAATAAATAAAAATGAGTGGGAAGCCATTAATAAGTAGTAGCGGTTGGGTTTCTAGGCAACCCCAATGGCCAGTCAACTCAGAGTAAGCCTGGATATCCTCAAGTAGGCTAATACCTATTCCCCTAGACCACTTAGCAGGACGCTGACCTCAAGTCAGAATAAGAATATTAGGAGGGAGTGGTGTACAACAAACCAAATGATACCCATGTTTTGAGAGGAAAATCATTCAAACTGCATTATCCTAGATCTACTAAATACCATGCTTCTAGAATGCTCATTTAAACTTAAAAGACAAGATGTCTCTAATAGGAGAGAATTTACGAGGATGCAGAACTGAGAAACACTGCTCTGGAACACTCCCAGGCTTAGTACATGATACCAACAGGCCAGGCCTTGCCAACTAAGTGCAACGGTAAAGGTAATAGTCCCCATAAGGTTCACTTCCCAACTTCCCCACCTTTAAGAAGAGAGAAGATCCAGAATGCAGAACCTCTCCTTAGTTTGCTTGTAATTTTTTTAGCCAACTGAACTGGATGAGGAACAAGGGGATGGAACATCCCCTTCCTTTAAGCTCTACAGGTACTATGTGACATAAAATGGGTTATCCTTTAAGTCCTACAGGTATTACGTGACATAAAATGGGTTATCCTCATTCCAGGCAACAGCTCCACATAACTTTGAAAAATCACTACAATCCAAGTATTTGGGAGTCCAGTATAAATTGAAATACACAAAGGGCACTGACACAGAATTCACAAAAAGGAAAATTAGCGAACCTGAAAAAATGTTCAACCTCATGATCAAAGACAGAAAATTCAAACAGTAAGAGCTCAACTTTTACCTATTAAATTTGGGAAACTGTTTCAACAACCAGAATGCTGAAAAGTGAGCAATGACATGATTGCACAGGGATCCTAATATACCGACAATCTCTACTGAGGGCCACTAAAAGTGTGTCAACTCAGCAGTCGTCATTTTGTAATTTGTAATCTATCCCAAAGGAATGGAACAAAAACTATAGGAGAACTTATACGAACAAGTGTTCCCCGTGGGGTCTTACTGTTTGTGCCCACCCCAACTGGTCTAGAATCTAAGGAGACTTCTAGAAAGAGAGGAATGGCTTGGTCAATAGTGGGATGATATTCCATTATTAAAACAGCAACTAAAAATTATGTAACAATACTAGTCAAGGAAACAAAGACGTGATGAAAAATTATATGCACAGTAAGACGGCTACTAAGATAAAATGCACTCCAGATATCTAGAAAGAAATACACAAAATGTTATCTAGGGTTTGAGTTATGGTTGCCTCTGTAGTTAATTATTACATTTATAATTTATAAAAGTTAATTTGAACTCAAATAAATGTGTCGGTTCCCTTCATTATCGGACAACCGGGAATGCTTAAAGCATCATTTGCACATGAATGACATTCTTTCACACGTAATTGCATTAATAGCAATTCCTTCCTCATAATTGGTTTCAGGGGAATCAAAGGTGACATTTTTGGTGTAATAAAAACAGTGAGAAGAATTGGCTATTTGACATAATTGGTCCTTGTGTTGTTTGTGTGTTGGTTTTTTTTTTCCTCCTGGCCATTGTCACTTCTAAGTACTTTGTATCTATTAGCCAAAGATGTACCATCTGAGGGAGGGCTAGCAAAACCTAACTGAGGACCTCAGCAGGGCCTCCCGCACAGGAAGAGGCCTCACGGCCATCCCCACACCAGTCAGCTGCCCCCAGTGACACGGTCAAATGAGGAACCTCACACTCTCTCCCTTCTCATTACTTCCCAGAAATTCAGACATGTGACGCAGAAATGAAATGAGGAAGTTATAAAAACCAGAAGGGTTTTATCAATAAAACCCTCAGGTATTCAAGAACGCTGTTTTGTTTGGAAACTCCTATGTCCTCTCTGCTTCAAACTGACCCTTTCCAACATCTTCCCTGCTCCCACCTTTACCCTCTTCACTACCTGTCTAGTTTCATTAATTATGACCACGGAGTAGAAACTGAAATCAGCCATCTTGAAGCAGTGAAAACTGTCCATTTTTGAGGGGCTGAGGGTGCGGGGAAGGAAAGTGATATGTTGAATACGCTTTCGTGCTGTTCAACCCTCCCTAATTTTACGTGGTCCAGTTAAAACTCAGTTCACTCTCTCAAAAATATCAGACCCTAAAAAGGGACAATATTCAACTTCTTTTTCTGATTATAAAACTACTACTTGTTTGTGTAAAAGTTTAGTGAAAGAGAAGAGATCAGGTAGAAATTGACCATCTTGTATAATTTTAATGAGAAGTGAACTATCAGATCACTTCCTAGAATTCTTCCTTAACTGGGGTATAAAGAAAGGCTTTCTAACGATGACTAAAAATCTGGAAAGAATTTCTAATTTGGACTAAATAAAACATTGAGGTGTTCCGTGGCAAAAACTATCATGAGCAAAATCAAAAGGCAAATGACAAACTTAGGGAAAATATCTGTGATGCATATCACCAACAAAAGGCTAATAGCCTTTATATAAAGGAACTCAAAAATGAAAGAAAAATAAGACCAAAATTCCATAGAAAAATAGGTGAAAGACATGAGCAGACAATCTACAGAGATAGAAAAATGGCCCATTAAACATTTAAAAAGATGTTCAACTTCACTCCTAAGCGAGATAAATGCAAATTAAAACAACACTAAAATATTTCCCCCCATCAGACTGGCAAAAACTCAAAAGCTCAATAATCTACTTTTTTGGTGAAGTTGTAGGAAAACAGGCATTCTCATATATGCCAGTGGGAATGTAAAATGGTATAATTCCTGTGGGTGGGGGGGGATTTGGCAATATTAAGCAAAATGACACATGCATTTACCCCTAGAACTGGCACTTCCACTTCTACCAGCTTATCTTCAGATCCTCACAATACAGACACACACACACACACACACACACATCATGTATATCATTATATATGTGAATTATAATTCATGCGTACATATATGTGTGTGTGTATATAATTATTTATAATTGTAAAATATAGGAAACTACTTAAATACTCTCTATGAACTGATATGAAGTGTTACCCAAAAGTTATTGAGTGAAAAGAGCAAATGCAGAGGAGAACATATACATGAAGGCTTATGTGCAGGACTTAAAGAGAAATAAGAAAAATACATATATGTGCCTCTTTTTACAAAAAGAAACATAGAAAGGATAGAGAGACCAGATAACATGGAAGTTAGTTAACTACAAGGGGTTGGGGAGAACAGGGTAGCAAGGATGCAGAAAGAAGTAACACTCTGGGAAATTTAAACTTTTGGAAGCATGGTAATACTTCCTGCATGCAAAAAATATTAAACTAACATAAACTAACAATGTCAGAAGAAAGGGCCTGAAACTAAAAGCAAACGGAAACAAAGGGCTGATTCCAGGACTGGGACACAGAAAGTACAAGATGAGTCTGGGACATAGAGCGCCTGGGTGATTCCGTTGGTTGAATGTACGCCTTCGGCTCAGGTCACAATCCCAGGGTCCTGGGATCGAGCCTTGCATCAGGCTCTCCACTAAGCAGTGAGTCTGCTTCTCCTTCTCCTTCTGTGATTTCTCTCATTTTCATTCTCTCTCAAATAAATAAAAATCTTAAAAAAAAATAAAAAGATGAGTCTGGGACATCCCACTATAGCAGAAGTAAACAAGTGTTCCAAAAAGTAACAAGGACATGACACAAAGATGAAGAAGGCAATCTGTAGGTTTGGGACAGTGTGAGTACCAAAATAATTAAGTCCAGTAATGAAACATAAACAACTGAAAAAGATAGGAATCATGAGTCCATAACAAAAATAAATGGATAAATAAATGCCAAGAGAGCTCTTGCTTATAGCAGAATGACAGGGGCCAAATAATAAATGTGAGAGAATGCTGGGGTTGGAAAATGATTATTTTGTAAAAACAACCCAGCCAAGATTGGTTCAGAGAAAAAAAAAAAAATCATGAATGGACACTAAATCGTGGGGAAATTTTGATAAGGATATCTGCGTAGCTTTAAAGTGTTTCCCCATAGAAGATTTCAAATTGTTTATTACTGGAAAAAACAGAAGTAGTAACTCTACAGTGGAGAACCTGGGTAGGTAACACCTTGCTGGGTTTCTATCCCCCACTAGAGGAGATACCATGTGCTTCCAGAAATAATACTCTTATAAGGACGGAAGTGTTCCACCTGGGCGTGCACCATCAGAATCAAATCCTAGGAAACATCTGACAAAATCCAACATGAAAAATGTCCCATTAAAAAAAAAAAAAGAACTGCAGGGGCACCTGGGTGGCTCAGTGGGTTAAAGCCTCTGCCTTCAGCTCAGGTCGTGATCTCAGGGTCCTGGGATCGAGCCCCGCATCGGGCTCTCTGCTTGGCGGGGAGCCTGCTTCTCCCTCTCTCTCTGCCTGCCTCTCTGCCTGCTTGTGATCTCTCTCTGTCTGTCAAATAAATAAATAAAATCTTTAAAAAAAATAAAAATAAAAGTCAAAACAAAAGAAAACAACCTGCTACCTGTATTTTTCCTCTCACAAATGTGGTGATATCATTCTCGTTTTCAAAGATGGAGAGCGTCTGCAGTAGATTCTGCTCCAGCCATTCCCAGTGTTCAGTGATTTCTTTTCTGGAACCGCCTGTATGAATAATAAGATGATAAAAAATAATGACAATAAAATCTGGGGAATTTAAAAGATACTTAAACAGGCTCACTTGATCAAGACGCAGAGTCACTAAAGGAGACCACCGTCCCAACAGCTCTGCCTTGGAATGCTTTCTCCCTTCCCGAGGAGACACAGAAGACACACAAGGATATGGAAACCCAAGAGGAAGCACTTCGTTAGAGTCAAGTGTGATCCAATGGCTTCAGAAACTTCTCCAACACTGTCTCCAATTGGAAGGTAGCAGCGTTTCTCCCACTCTCTTGTCTGGACTGGGACTCGAGCACGACCCTCCGCCTGTCTCCCTCCTGGAACCTGCACGCACTTTACAGGGTAACCTAGATCTCGCTAGGAGCCCAGGTTACGGTTGTTAAGTCGCAATAATCTGAGAGCTCTGCTATGCCACTGAAGTTTGAGGGAACCACCTCGGATAATGGGCAAAAATGATCCTTGCTCACTTCAATTATGAATGAGACGTGAAAGGGGACGATCACTGGGGATAGCTGCTTGGCTCTCGCGTGCCCGGCTGCCTTGAAATGGAAGGGGATGAGGTCATTCTCACAGCCTCCGCTCGAGTCACTCCACTTCGGTCAGCGGTAAGAAGCATTAAGTCACCTCTCCTGGCAGGCTCCGCCCTCAGACAACCCCAGCCTTGCAGCCTATGGAACACGCACCGCTCTCCCCTCACCACTGGGGGGCGTCCCCCTGATGGATGCCGTCAAGGTGTGCGCCCAAATTCCTTCCCCTTTCCCTTTTATTCTTGCTCTGGGATTGTTTAACCATCTTGCAGAAAACCAGGTTGTATAAATCATTTATATACGTATATATAAATTGTATGCCCTACTCGTTCCAGAATTAAAGAATGATTTTCTGATTCCACTGACCCAACCTCCAGGCGTCTCCTCAGATTTCCATGCTTTCTTTTCCTTGGTTTCTTAACAATGTCTTTTCTACTCTTTGTTCTCTGTCACTAGTAATTCAAGGGAAGTCAGAATCTCACTCTGACTCCTGACAAAGGAGGGTGATAATACTCAGAATCTCAGGAGCAGAACTCAAATTTCCCTGAGGCGAGGTTTCAGAACCGCTGTTTAAGGAGAGGGAAAACCAAACCAAACCCAAGTTCATTTACTTTTATTTTAAGACTAAACACCAAAACTGCCTACATGGAATACTGATGGAGAGGACGAAAAGCAGATTTGTCAGTGGAGAGGCAGCCCTCTGAAAACACGAAGGAACAGAGTGCCGCTCCCTGTGGGCATTACCCATGCCTCACTTATTTGGGGCCACAGTCAACCACGTGTTAAGGCAACTGAAGACTCTGCACTATGATGTCATGGAGAGAGCTAGAACTCAGGACACCTGGGTCCCCTCCCTCAGCCATTAGCCAGTTGGATGAGTTTAGACAGTTGGTTTAATCTGTAACATGGAGGTGAAACACACACACACACACACACACACACACACACACACACACCACACACCCTTCTCCATCTCAGAGAAATACCATAAAAATCCCAAGGAATAATGTCCACAGAGATACTTTGGAAAATAGTAAATATTTTTCAGATGCAAAGAACAATGACCATTTGGAATATTGAGGGGAATGAGTCATTTTCGAGTTTGCCAGAGTGCTTTCAAATATTTTAGAGTTTGAATTTTTCAGTAGTCACTGGAAAAAATTCTTGCTTTTTTTTTTTTTTTTTAAGGATTTTATTTATATATTTGCCACACAGAGAGAGAGAACAAATAGACAGAGAGGCAGGCAGAGAGAGAGGGAGAAGCAGGCTCCCTGCTGAGCAGAGAGCCCAACGCGGGGCTCGATCTCAGGACTCTGGAATCATGACCTGAGCCGAAGGCAGAGGCCTAACCCTCTGAGCCACCCAGGTGCCCCCTAAATTCTTACTTTTTAAAGATTATATTTATTTATTTATTTGAGAGAGAGCTAGCGAGTGAGCATGAGCAGAGGAGGGGCAGAGGGAGAGGGAGAAGCAGACTCCCCGCTGAGCAGGGAGCCCCTCGGGGCTTGATCCCAGGACCCTGAGATCAGGGTGACCTGAGACGAAGGGAGACGTCTAACTGACTGAGCCACCAAGGTGCCCCGGTTGCTGGAAAAATTTCTAAAATATTCTGTGCCCTTCTTTGTCTGAAAACAGGTCGCTCCCGTCCCCAGCTGTGACTGGCTTGATCATACAGACAAAGCCGTGTTAATGCCCGCCAGGAGCCCTCCACCCCGGCTGCCTGTGCTTGCTGGCGCTGGCCAGTGTGTGCATCTCAGGGCAGAGGCACTCCTGTAGACCCACAGGACTCCCGAGCTTCTGCAGACCTGTCGGGCACAATTCCCAGCGTCTGTCTGATCTTGCTTCTTCTTCCGCCCCTGCCAGTGTTGACTGCGGATGTGCCTTCCAGAGGCTGGTTTTCTCGCGATCTGGCTAGTGACTGTTATCTCAACATGCTCTGCCCTTGACCAGGTAGTCACTCCAGGTCCTTGACTTTAGAGTCCCTGTGACTTTGGCTCTGGAATCCAACCTCCGCTCAACCTCACTAATCCTCAATCATCCTGCCAAGAAAAGCCCATCAGCTACAAGACCTAGGACGGAACAGGTGTGCCTTCAGCTTTGCACACGTTCGAAGTGTTCTTTCTGCACGTATCCACATAAGCACACCCACCCACGCCGGCAGGGTAAAAATGGCATGTGCGTGTGGATATACTCATTCAACAAACATTTACTCATCCTTTCAATTGTCATGGAGAGAATACAAAGACATTATGGCTAGTTCTCATCTTTTTAAAAAATATATATTTTTAAAGATTTTTGTTTTTTTTAAAGATTTTATTTATTTGACAGAGAGAGAGATCACAAGTAGGCAGAGAGGCAGGCAGAGAGAGAGAGGGAAGCAGGCTCCCTGCTGAGCAGAGAGCCCGATGCGGGGCTTGATCCCAGGACCTGAGATCATGACCTGAGCCAAAGGCAGAGGCTTAACCCATGGAGCCACCCAGGCACCCCTTTTTTAAAGATTTTATTTACTCATTTTTAGACAGAGAGGGGGGAGCAGGAGAAGGGGAGGGGAGAGGAAGAGGGGGAGAAGTACTCTCCACGGAGCGGAGACCCCACAAGACCCCATCCCACGACCCCAAGATCATGACCTAAGACGAAACCAATTGGACACCTAATTGCTTAACCGATTCCTCCCCCAGGTGCGCCTCCCATCTTTAAGTAAGCACTCTGGTACTGAAGTTCAGATTTATGACAAACATTGTTTCCCCACCTACTGCTTTCTCTGCTGTCCCGGGACCTGCCGTGTCCCAGCCCATTGCACTGTCCACCATCTCCATGATCTGCACCTTTTACCACCTTCCACCATGTGCACCATTGGCTTTTCTCTCTCCTTGCTGCCCAGGATGCAATCCCCACCTTTCTATCTCTGATCACTACCACTGCCCCCCCCCCCCACTGCTTCTGCTAGTGAGGTTTCCATTCTGCTCTCCATCTCCCGATGCTGCTCCCATACTTTTGAATGTCACAGGAAAAGGCTAGGCTTCTAGAGTTATCCTGAGCCACTCACCGCTCCCACATATAGGGAAGGAGCTGACACTGCATATCTCAGCATCACTAGGTCTTGCAACTCTTTGGCGTACTCGGTGCCTTGGGCCTGCTTCTGTACTACCAAACAGGTTTTGGTGGTTTCTTCTGGCTCTATCTGCATCTAAGATCCCAGAGTTCCAGAAGACTGAGCTCTAGATAAGGAAGGACTTTGTGTACCACGATATGAAACCCTTATCACCATATACTATTTGAGAAGAAAAAAAGACCCAAATGCCATAGGCCAACGGTAGTTGCAAGAATTAACTATGGGTACTTATCCATACCCAAAAGATACTTTCTAGGGCACGTAATGAAACATACCTTTTATGTTTATTGCTTACTATAGAAAAGCACCACATTCTCTGAACACTTTCCTAAATGCCCCGGGTTCTGGGGGCTTCTGGAAGTATGATCAATACCGACAAAGCAGAGCTGATTCCCTGACCCGGCAGATGAGACAAATTCTGAAGATGCCACCCTTGTAAAAAGTATTTGTGAAATCAGCCGTCCATTTCTGTCCACTTCTCACCCCAGACCAAAGAGTCCCCATTACATCTCAGAGATCACAGAGCAAATGTCCTATCAACCGAGACCCACTGTCACTTTGCCGGACCACTCTTTAGGAATAAGCAAAACTACACAGGAAAAAGGTTGGCATCCTAAAGGTTCCTTATAAATAGCTCTTTCCTTTCTCAAGACACTAAATACAAGGGCTGCACTATTTAAGATGATGGAAGTTTTCTTTGGTTATTTTGTAAGGTGAAGTAACACATGGAGCTCTTATGCTGTGAATAGGGACAGGTGTATTCACCCAGCAGTTTGAACAGAAGGTGTCAGAAGCTCAGAACAAGAAAGGAAGGGCTTGGCTGTCCATTTTCTGGAAAGGCTTCATTTATAGAGATACGGCAGGAAAAACAAGCTGACCCGACTGTGTGATCAGCTAGAACTACAAAGAAAGCCAGTGTTGGGCATGAGAATCCCTCAGAAAGTCCAGGTTAATCCAGGTGAAAGCATCCTGCTGTGCCAAAAACTACATCAACACCTGATGAGGTTAAGGTTACTTAGAAATCAACTGTGGAAAAATGGGAATCTTTGTCTTTCCAAGTGGTGGTTTTTGTTTCGTTTGTTTTGTTTTGAAGAATACTAGTCACAGGCCCTGCTGCATAAATCTGGGCAAAATCTGAACATGATTTAAGATGATGAAAAATACAAAATCATCCTAGTCTAGCGTCTCATCTAACTTCATTTTTTAAAGATTTTATTTATTTGACAGAGAGAGACATAGTGAGAAAGAGAACACAAGCAGGGGGAATGGTAGCGGGAGAAGCAGGCCTTCCGCAGAGCAGGGAGCCCGATGCGGGGCTCCATCCCAGGACCCTGGGATCATGACCTGAGCCGAAGGCAGACGCTTAAGGACTGAGCCACCCAGGCACCTCCGCATCTAACTTTAAATGTATCTTAAAGTACATAAAGACTACATGAAATAAAAAGGAAGAAGCATTAAGATGGACCCATGATTTGGTTCTATCCTATCTGGCCTCTGAGGATTAAGAACAAAAGCTTACAGTCCTCCTGATACATAATCAGCAGATATTTCCTTGTGATGCATGATTGCCTAGCTCTAAAACCTATACTTAAGGATGAACACCTACCATTTACATCCACTTGGATGGAAGTGGAGGGTATTACGTTAAGTGAAATAAGTCAATCAGAGAAAGACAATTATCATATGGTTTCATTCATATGTGGAACATAAGGACCAGTGCAGAGGATCATAGGGGAAGGGAGGGGGTAACAATGGGAGAAAATCAGAGAGGAAGACCATCCATGAGAGACTCTTGACTCTGGGAAACAAGCTGAGTGAGGGCTGCAGAGGGGAGGTGGGAGGGATGGGGTAACTGGGTGATGGGTATAAGGAGGGCACATGACGCAATGAGCACTGGGTGTTATATGCAACTGATGAATTATTGAATGCTATGTCTGAAAATGAGATGTACAATATGTAGGCTAATTGAATTTTTTTAAAAAAAGGATATTTGTTGGAAAAACAAAACAAAACAAAACACCCCCAAAACGAAACCTACTTAAGTGCAGTAAGTATGCCTGGAGGTTATATTATCTGGAATAATAAGAAGCCTGGTTATCAGGGAGACGATATCACACCATAGATCAGTACACAGGCTAGGCTTTGATGTCAAAAAAAGTGAGAGTTGGTTTCAAAAGTACACATACTGACTTTGTATTCGTAGGTAAATTACTTAATTTCTTTGCGTTTTGAATATGTCATCTGTGATATGTAGGTAACAACACTCACCACATTGATTTGTGCTGGGGATTAAAGAAGATAACACACACATGTGAAGTCCCGAGCACAGGTCTAGAATATCCAAAGCACTAAATGAACAGTTGTTCTTGCTATTACCATCGCGAGCAACAAAAATCTTTTCTTGACGTGTGATGCAGAAGGAATTTCTAACTTCTGATGTCAGGACGCTAAAACATTAGCTGCTTAACTCTTGCCTGACTAGCATGCATTGGGCAGAAAGCTCTTTGGCCATGGCATCATTATTTTTGGACTGCAAAGTGTAGACATTACTGAAGTAAGGCATTCATAGAACAACTTTTGTAACTACTGTAAGCTTCTTTCATAACTCTGCTTAAATCTCTTATGGTCATAACAATATGCTCATAGCTTTATAATCACTTTTTTAAAAGATTTTATTTATTTGTCAGAGAGAGAGAGAAAGAGCGAGAAAGAGAGCACAAGCAGGGGGAGCAGCAGAGAGAGAGGGAGAAGCAGGTTTCCCGCTGAGCAGGGAGCCTGATGTGGGACTTGGTCCCAGGACCCTGGGATCATAACCTGAGCCAAAGGCAGACGCTTAACTAACTGAGCCACCCAGGTGTCCCGCTTTATAACTACTTTGAGAAAAGAGAAGCCCAGGTAGCTCATCCAGCCTCCACTGTAAGATTCTTACAATCCTGGATGTGGTTGATGTCTTTATTTTACGTATTTCACTTCAGTGCCAAGGTCCTTTCCCACTCTGATGGGGAGAAAGTAAAAGGCTATCCTTCTGGAAGTTAGTCAAGCTAGAGGCACTGAAAGCCTTACAGATATGTACATTTTTGACTCAGCATATCTATTTCTATAAACTTATCCTCAAATGATAATTAAAGGAATGTGAAAAGATTTTTTTCAGAGGATATTGATTAAGGTTGTTCAAGATGCAATTAACATTAGGGGCAAAAAGACTCATGTTTTCGATAACTGTGTATCAGATAAATTATGTTACGCACAACAAAATACTGTCTACTTATTAAAACTGACATTACAGAAATAGGTTTTTTTTTTTTAAAGATTTTATTTATTTGTTTGACAGAGAGAGATTGAGATCACAAGTAGGCAGAGAGGCAGCGAGGGAGGGGGAAGCAGGCTCCCTGCTGAGCAGAGAGCCCGATGCAGGGCTGGATCCCAGGATGCTAAAATCATGACCCGGGACAAAGGCAGAGGCTTTAACCCATTGAGCCACCCAGGCACCCCAGAAATAGGTTTTATTGACATGGAAAGTCTATACATAGATGCACATTCACACATCATGTGTGTACAAAAACACATATGTCTGTGTTTTTGTACACACACACACACACACACACACACACACACACACACACACACACAAAGTCTAAAAGGTGATTTGGAGGGGCCCCTGGGTTCTTCAGTCAGTTTAGCATCCAACTCTTGGTTTGAGCTCAGGTCGTGATCTCAGGGTCTTAAGATCAAGCCCCATGTGGGGCTCTGAACTCAGCAAGGAGTCTGCTAAAGTTTCTTTCTCCCTCTCTTTCTCTGCCACCCTCCACACTCATGTACTCCTTCTTTCTCTAAAATAAACAAGTCTTTAAAAAATATAAAAATAAATTAAAAATAAGTAAAAGGTGATTTGGAGTGTGCTGTGATTGTTTTTAAATTTATTCTTTTTTCTTGCATTTTCTAATTTTTTGCAATGAACATGTATTACTTACAAAAAAAAAAAAAAGGTTCTTTTTTAAGACTTATTTATTTATTCTAGAGAGACAGCGAGTTAGCACAAGCAGGAAGGGCAGGAGAGGAAGAGGGCGCCTGGGTGGCTCAGCAGGTTAAAGCCTCTGCTTTCGGCTCAGGTCATGATCTCAGGGTCCTGGGATCGAGCCCCACATCAGGCTCTCTGCTCGGCGGGGAGCCTGCTTTCCCTTCTTCCTCTGCCTGCCTCTCTGCCTACTTGTGATCTCTTTCTGTCAAATAAATAAATAAAATCTTAAGAAAAGAAAAAAGAAAAGAAGGAGAGGAAGAGAGAATTCCAAGTAGACTCCTTGCTGAGTGCAGAGCCTGACATGGGCTTCGACCCCACAATCCTGAGACCACCACCCGAGCCCAAATCAGACGCACCACAAGTTCTTTTTTTTAAGCTGCTGTGTTCCCACGGACACAAGGATAGTTTTTTTAGATACTATAAATTAGAAATTTATAGAATTAGATTTTTATAGATACTATAAATTAGAAATTTATAAATTAGAAAATGCCAACTTGCACATTACATGCATTTCATGTGGATGGCAACTAAATGACCCTGCATCCTCTCTCTCCATTGTAGAGAAATGGCAGAAGCAGAACCAGCTAGCAATCCTTAATGAAACTCTGGGTTTTCCCAGCTGCTGACTAAAAGAATGCTTAATCATGAAAGCCAACATGGTGCTGCTCAACAAGGACTGGGCGAGGAAGGGGGAGACCTAAGAATTAGGTCTCGGCTCTGCACTAACCAGCTATAACTAGCATTGTGAACACGGGGGATTCACCTCGCCCCTGCATCCTAGGAAAGTAAAACTGTGAGACAATATGGCAGCTAAAATAGCTTTCAGGTCTGAAAACAAATGACCATCGAGGCCCAGATGAAATTCTGGGATAGTAAAGAAAAGAGAAACTAAATCAATCGGCAGCCAAATCAAGGCACCATGCTGGGCTGTGTCATCAGTAAAATGCCCCCATCAAACACACATTCCCTTATCGTCCTGCTGAATAGTCAGATGTATTCAGAGGGAACTGTCATCAGCTCCTTCCTTCTTTCTGTTGGTTGCTCTTCTCGGTGGTCCCAGAGCTCCTCTGTAGACAACATCCTTGGAGTTACCAGCATTTTTACGTGTCTGTATTCTCCCTGAGGTTGTATAACCATTCTTACTGTTAGAATCTTCTGGCTCTTCTAATGGGGAGAGCCAAATGGGTTGCCTTCTACTGAAATCCATGCAAGGCCAAGGAGCGCAGACAACTGGGCTCACTCCTGCCTCTGGGGTACCAAATCCAAAACAACAGCTGCTGAGTGGAAGATCTATAGCTGTTTTGCTCCCTAATGAGAAGCTCGGATGCAAAATAGTTAGTCAACTGACTGGTAGGGGAGAGGGAGAGACTGTCCGAATATAACAAGCTCAACAAAGCTGCCTGGACAAATTCCTCTGATACTGCTTCCCTTATGTTCTCAGAGACAGCACAAGGTATAATTTACAGCATAAGCCACTGAGCAAAATGCAATTCAGCAGGCTAGAACTGATGGCACAACGGAATAGCAACCGTTGAGAGATGAGAACCGAAGAGAAAGATGGTCGGGAGGCCTGGGTGGCTCAGTTGGCTGAGTGTCTGCCTTCGGCTCAGGTCATGATCTCAGTGTCCTGGGATCGAGTCCCGCTTTGGGCTCCCTGCTCAGGGGGGAGCCTGCTTCTCTGTCTGCCTACCGCTCCCCCTGCTTGTGCTCCCACATTTTCTCTCTCTCAGACAAATAAATAAACATTTTAGAAAAAAACTAAAACAACAACAACAACAACAACAAAGAGAATGGTGGCTTCATTTTGGGTAGTAGTGAAAAGAAACAGTCATTACGTGGGAATGCTTTTGGCTCCCTTTCCCAGTTAAAGGTCTCAGTGTCAAGGAAAAGTAAAAACAAAACAAAACAAAACAAAAAACAAACCAATCTGGATACAACTGTTAGATTAGAAGCAGCACATGAAAATAACGTTTCGCCAAATAACTGTTGCTTTTTTTCCCACTCTCCTTTCTGTATGGTTCACATTATTGCCCAGGGCCAGGTGACTGACTGCTATAGTGGAAGGAAGTGAGACTCAAAGCAGAAGACTCCTCCTGCCTGGCTCTTTGCGGCTCACGTTGAAGGCAAGTCAAAGGACTAGGATTCACCACTGCTCTTCTATAGAAAGTGGTTTACATGGAGCTACTGATGGAAGTTGCTCCCTTGAATCCAACTGACACGGTGCCGATTCATGTGTATCGCGTACACCGATGTTGTGCAATCCCGTAGCTTCCTCAAGGCAGTGAGTTAGACTCACCCAGTTTTCTGCTGACACTTCTCTTATGGCAAAGATTCATGAAAGACAAGTAAATTAAAGAGCTCTTGACATACTGTCCCACCAAATACTGACTTTATAGTTCACACACACACAAAAAAAAATTAAAATTACAAACGGAAAGGTCAGCATATCAGAGAAATCTGAAAGCTGGCAGCTTCCGCTCTTAAAATCCTCCCCTGAAAGGGAGCCAGCAATTTGGGTTTTAAATGGAAATCGATAAGAAGGACTAATGGGTGAATGGGACTTTCACGGTGGTTGTCACTTCCGTGGAGCCTTCCACAAGGAAATTCTGGAGGTAACTCTATGGGTAATCAATATATACAAAAGCCAAAACTGTTCTGGGCTTATTATAATGACATCATGCTGTTGTGACAGGCAGAATTTACTGGGAAAATGAAAGTATATCTCTTTGTGGTATAAATTATTCCGTCAGCATGTCCTGCCTTGTGTTCCTTAGCCTTGGCTTGGCAAATAATTCAGAAATAATTCAGCTTTGTAACTCTGGGCTCTTTGCTACATGAGCATTCACAGGAGCATCTGCTTCAGAGGATGGCAAAGCCCCAGAAACTAACTGAGGAGTAGTGATGTCAGGTCACGGGGAAAGAAGGAAAGCTTAGGGCCGAGACGGCAGGAATAGAAGTCACAGAGACACAAACCAGCAGCTCCCCTCGGTGCAAACGCATGCCGACTGGCAAGGTTGTGCTCCTAGAATCCCTGCAAGGAGAGAGAAGAGGGCCCTAAGGAGCTCTAGTCTCCAAAGGATCTCAAAAGCCTCTGGATACAGGTAGCAGACAGGCGTGAAGGTGAGAGAGAACGTGTCAGAAGGTCCATTCCACACCCTTGTTAAGTCAAGTGGTTAAGGGGCTCTGCCTGATTTCTAATTCCCTATCTTTTTACTTCTTCACTTGCTGGCTACAATGTCTATTTTAACACATTCTAGAATGTTCATGGACTAAGTGTGATGCTCTCCCCACCGACCACCCCAGGGTACTTCTCCCTCTAAGGCAACTATTGGGTCCTTCCCCTGTGTATTGAATGAATGGCCATCAAGCGCTGGCTTAGAGGAGCCTGGATGCCTGGGGTAAGTCTGTCTTCTTCGGGGTCCCAGCTTCCCTCTTCCTTTAGCCCGGATCTCCTTTCTCTTGCTGCAATCCCCACCCTTCACTCCTAAGGGGTTTTCTCCATGCCCCGCACCCTGATGCCATTCCTTCATTCACCAGATTGCATAAATGACTGATATATATATTCCATCATTTCTCATGGGGCTGTTTGCAGCTTAACCAGAATAACTTGAAAGGGATACAACACTACAATGTCAGAATTTCAGGTACCATTAAATCCTCGGGGGCGCATTCCTACGGCACCAGGAAATCACGCCCAGATAACCTCTCCTACCTATGGAAAAGGCCAGCTGAGATTCTTGCATTTAGCTGGGCACCCTGCGATCGGCTGGCACTGCATGGTACTCGTTCACACTGGGCTATAATTGAATATTTACTTATGTTCTCAAGAGCAGAGACCGGATCTAATTATCGTTATATCTTTAGATCCTAGCACAGCACTTCCTACTGAGTAGAGATCAATTTAAAGACTGAGCAAAGTCAACTGAAAGAGCTCCCAATGGCCAAAGCTGGAATGATTTGAGCAACAAAATAAAGTAGCATTGGACTACTTCAAAGTATAAAATCAATATGCTTGATTCCATACTGATAAAAATAATTGAATAAATTAAAACTCCCTACTCCTTAAGGGTGGGCTGTGCATAGTGACTCCCAGAGAGTAGCAGCATGGAAAGGGGAAAAAACAGTAACATAACAGTGGAGGAACCCCAAAAATACTACTTCAGCTGAGTGATTGAGGAAAACCTCATTAGTCATAAATTAACAATATGTACCCTTGCTTGACATAATGTGATAAAAATAGCACTTTCTCTCTGTGATCTCCCTCAACAGAAATCCATCATCTTAGCCTAATTGTGAGAAAAACATCAAATTCCAATAGAGGGACATTCTACAATATTTATACCTGACTAGTAACTTCCTTCAAAACTGGCAGGGTCATCCAAAACAAGGAAAGCCTGAGAAATCTCCACAGCCAAGAAGAGGCTGAAGAGACATGAAAACTAAATATAGTAACCTGGATAGGATCTTGGAACAGAGAAAGGACATTAGGTGAAATTTAAATAAATTATGGTTTTTGTTTAGTAAATAGTGTATCATGGGGCGCCTGGGTGGCTCGGTCGGTTAAGCGTCTGCCTTCGACTCAGGTCATGATCCCAGGGTCCTGGGACCTACTCTC
This sequence comes from Procyon lotor, assembly GCA_028646535.1. Taxonomy (NCBI): domain Eukaryota; kingdom Metazoa; phylum Chordata; class Mammalia; order Carnivora; family Procyonidae; genus Procyon; species Procyon lotor. Next base: position 100,142,134 of record CM053604.1, read on the forward strand.
ATATCAGGCTCCTTGCTCAGCGGGGAGCCTGCTTCTCTCTCTCCCTCTTCCTGCTGCTCCTCCTGCCTGTGCTCCCTCTCTCGCTGTCAAATAAATAAAATCTTAAAAAAAAAAAGTAATAGTGTATCAACACGGGTTCATTAAAACATACTAAGATGTTAATAATAAGGGAAACCGTATGTGGGGGGTAGATGGGAGCTCTCTGGACTATCTGCCCAACTTTTCTGTAAATCTAAGACTGTTCTAAAAAATAAAGTCTATTAATAGTAATAAAAAAAATTAAGTGGAAGTGAAGAAATGAAAAAAAATTAAGTGCTTGGTGCCCTTGCTTTTTCTATGGTTATTTGCAAAGCCACATGCAAACAAATAACTAAAAAAAATCTTGGCCACTTTGGATTAAAAATCCTTGTGAGAGATCCAATAATGAATGGCAGGGCTGCTGACCACCATTTAAAACACAGGACATTATTATAGATTATGATCAGGGAAAAAAAAAAAGATCCCTTTCTACTCAAGTAGAAAGTACTATACTCGGAGATGTAAGTATTACTGAGTACACTCAAGTAGTCCCCTTGTTCCTCTTCATTTCCCAGCTGCCCATGGAGTTAAGTCGGGGGTCATGTGACTGGTTCTCGTCAAAACAGCGTGAGTGGTATGTGACATGTCTGGGCCCAGGGAGTTAAATGTGGGCATGCCTCCCCCGATGTTTAAAGCATCAACGTCCACAATAGCCAAACTATGGAAAGAACCTAGATGTCCATCAGCAGATGAATGGATAAAGAAGATGTGGTATACATATACAATGGAATACTATGCAGCCATCAAAAAACCAAAATCCTGCCATTTGCAACGACTGGATAGAACCAGAGGGTATTATGCTAAGCGAAATAAGTCAATCAGAGAAAGACAATTACATATGATCTCTTTGATATGAGGAATTTGAGAGGCAGGGTGGGGACATCGTGGGGGGGTAGGGAGACAAATCATAAGAGACTCTTAATCTCAGGAAACAAACTGAGGGCTGCTGGAGGGGGTTGGGGGGAGGGATAGGGTGGCTGGGGGATGGACATTGGGGAGGGTATGTGTTATGGTGAGTGCTGTGAATTGTGTAAGCCTGATGATTCACAGACCTGTACCTGAAACAAATTATATATTTTTTAAAAATTAGAATATTCTAGAAAAAAAAAATGTGGATGTGCCTCTATCTCCTACTTTTCCCTTCTTAGTTGTCCTCCCATAAGCTTTGTCTCATGACAGATGGAGAAGGCCACAGGATCCAAAGCGGACTTTGCTGGAGCAAGAAAGAAACCTTTACCATACTAAGCCATTAAGATTTTGGAGTTTACCCGCTCAAGTGGCTAGGTCTAATTATCCTAAAATACCGAGCGACTGTCTTCCCAAATAAAGGGTCCTTCCCTTCTGGCAGAAAGTTGTTAATGGCTACTTACCACAGGCGATGGTCCAATAGACCAAAGAGTCTGGAGTCTGGTACAGGATTCGGTAAGGGGCCACCCGGGCACTGGAGTCCAGCACGACATCAAGGGTACCCACGAGAAGGCCTGAGGGCAGAGAAGGGAGGAGAACTCTTAAGGGCACGGTCACCACACCCTTTTTGTTGGACCTCCGACGGTCTTCCCGACGGCCCCTCTCCTGCTGCACCCCACCCACCCTGACGAAGTCTTCATCGTAAACAGTCTAATGCTGTCTCTACAGTACTTGTTCCAACAACCTCCAAGAGAAACCGCCTAAGCCGGAAGGCAGTCTGCTGGTCTCAGAACTAATGGGAGGCGGACAAAGCTGAGAGCCCAGTCCCTGGCAGATGCTGGTGTTTACAAATGCCTCCCGAAAATAAAAATAAGGACGGCATTAAGCACTTATGTGTTGGTGTCCCTGCTTTATCTACATTATGCCCAATATGCATTCTTTCCTCCCCCTTCTCACCTAAGAAACAAATCCTTATTTTGAGTAACTTGCCAAGGCTCGGAAGCGGTCATGTCTCTCTGAGTCAGTGTGCCAGGCTGGCCCACATATTATTTTAATCTGTCCCACTTTTCTTTGTATTGAAAAAGCATAGGTTGGCTCAGCAAACATCAAGTAAGTACCTACTAGGTGCAAGGCAAACCCCGTGGGCACAGAACACAGTAAGACTGAGTCCTTAAGGTATCTAGCAGGGGAGTGATTTAACACTTGCTTAGGAGTGAACAAGGTCTGCAAAACAAGCCTTTTCACACCTCAGTGGCAGAGTCCTTTGGCATTTGTCACATCAATCATTAAAACCAGAGATGGCTGCCCTCTGCAAGGATGCAGGAATTAGGCTGAGGGTCAGGAAAGGCACCGGGGTACCACAGGGTGGCATGCTGTGGGTCAGGAACCTCACTGATCTATCCAGACCCTGGGGGAAACTCGCCCTCGTCACCCGAGTCCAGGAAGCCTGAACAGTCAGCAAAGGAATTTACCTACTCATTTATGAGAAATGCAAACACTCAGTGCACCAATGCTCACTTAAGAAGAGGCAGTGTCTCCGGTTTCCAGGAATGCAAATCTATCCTATAACCACCATTCCTCCCACGTCCCCCCCTCTCCAGGCAAGTCAAGTGTGCCTCCTTTATCTACCTTGAACCGGGATTAGGCATCAAACATTTTCTCCACTATTCTAAAATAACATGGACACACCCACAAACTCTACGAACTCAAATAAACTAGATCCCTTACTTGGCAGGATGAATCCAAAAGATCCCCATAAAGAAAATCCCCACAATTATTCCAAAGTCAGATGGAAATCGGCACAGAGTGGGATTTGGACTCAGAAAAACCAATTAGGAACTGTGGCTAGTTTTCATCTTTGAGCAAGACGTCTTATTTTCAATGCCTCGGTTTTCTCAAGGAAAAAATGGAGACAGTATCACAGTTACAAGATTGTGCATGTAATAAGACTAAATATAATAGGATTTAAGGGCAAGAGGCTGAGTGGAAAAAGGGGTTAAGAAACCTGTCTGGAACTTGCCAAGAAACTCCTTTATTTAATTTGACTTCTACTTAGACGGCATGTTTATTAAAAATGGCTTGGGGATACTGCTGATAGTGCTTGAGGCTGAGAGGGGGAGTCTAAAGGTCCCCAGACTCCCTCGCTCTGCTCCTGCTGAAAACAAGCAGCATACTGCGCAGTACGGAGCTCCGAGCCTGGCTCATAGCAGGATTTTCATGAAGTTCTGCTGAATCTGAACCCTAAGTTCTTCTGAAACTGTCACCACTAGTATCACCTGACGTGTTGTCCTTTAACAATGTCTTGTGGTTTGGTTCCCACCATATCACCATATCGAATGCCTTGATGTGCGCGATACCAGCGAAATTCACTTCCTTCTGCTCCGGCAGCCTAGGGTCATGGAAAGAACTAGACTGCTGAGTCACCTAGTGTTCAGACGAGCTCAGTTCTGCTCTGACTCTGTTACAACCAGTTCTGTGGTGTGGGCATGCCACTTAACTTCTCGTTGCTTCCACTGGCTCGGCTGTAAAGGGATCATAATAGCACTTGCCTTCCTGAACCAGCGTTATTAATCAAGAAGCCCTACGGAAGGTTTAACCACGGGCAAGTCCTACAGTTGTCCTTGGTCTCTGTCCAAGGACAGGAACCCGTCTGGGTTTACTCCAAACCACAGTGACCATGGCCGATCTGAACACACCAGGAAAAACAAACTTTCACTAAAGTGGAAATTAATTCATTTGTTTGATCTAGCCTGTATGAAATACAATATGGCCTGTAGTTTTCCAAGGGGTAAATTTCCACATAATGCCACACATGTACGCATCTTTCTTTTCTCTACTGTGGCGTGGATTTACTGCAAAGACTTCTAATTACCTTCCAGTTATCTGCAAGATGGAAGACTACATTAATAGGAAAAGCAGAAAAGAGCGCTGGCCAAGCTGGATTCCCTTCAATGTTAACCAGAAATACAAGGGCATCATTCGCAACTGAGTGTTTGTAATACTCCACTCTTCTTGAATCCAAAGAAGAAACGAAATCCCCGCAACACTGGAAAGGTCACATACGTCGGTTCTAAGGAACACATACTTCATTCTGGGCTTAGGGAATTCAGTCAAGGATTAGCCTACGTGGTTCAGTGAGCCTGTAGAAGGGTGTCATCACAGATAGAGGTTCTTCTGAGGGCAAGCACAGCTCACTGGGCAGAGCAGCCAACAAAAGCGATCCCAGTTCTAGAATTCTTTAGTCCTGGCCCTGCCACCACCCTACGCTCACACCCAACCTCCCTGAGCCTCAGTTTCCCCATCCCTAATGTTTCATTAGACTTCTATACTCTGTAACACACCAGGGGGGGTTGGGGGGGGGAGTCGGGAAAGGCTCAACCTGATTCAGTCATCTTGACCACAGAGGTCCCCAATTGAAATCCATCTCCAATACTCAGTATCCCACGTTAACAAAATCTCCAGTGTCACTCAGGGACAAAGAAAACTGCGTTGTTTAAAGAAGACCCCCTCCCCCCAGAGTGAGGGCTTCTGATGCGATACCAGCTCATCAACGTGGAGTGTGAATTCACAATGGGCACCACCAGCTTCCAAAAGATTTAGATGAAAGCAAATAGGTTTTCATACCTATTCATACCAACTATAGGGTCCAGGCTAAAATATTTTAAACCACAGACAGTATAAGATTGTAATACTCACATGAGGTGAACACACCATTAAAAAACTGTGCTGAAAATTCTTTGAAAACATACAGTACTAGATATTCAGACAGAAAGTCATGCTGTGAATTGACGTACGCAGTTGGCCCACGGAGTCAATTCATACAGTCTTCCACATTAACCCAGATGCGCCCTTTCCCTCTGTAACACTGACCAGAATTTGCCCTCTATTCGGAATGTTGTGCTTATCGGTCAATTCTCACTTACCACTGCCTGAAATGACAAAGTCCTAAGTATTTAATACTGCTCTTTCTATCCCTCCTCCCTTCCAAGTTCTGCTTCTGCAGAACTTTAAATTTATTTAAAATTACTTGTATATTTGCATCCTTCCACGTCTCCTCCTCTTTCCGGAGGACCTCTCAGGGTGGAGGCTGACTCTTCCTGAGTCCTGGGTCCTGCACTTCGCTTGGAACACACACAGTAAGCCCTGAATACACATGTGACCCATGGAAGAAACCGTTAGTTTTCAAAAACCTGCAGAAGTTATCCCTGTGCTGCCTAAACGCTATGGATACCTAGAGTCAATACTCTGGGAGAGGGGAAGTATTCCTCCCAAAGCCCCTATCCATACAAAATAACTGGAAGATGGGACATCCGAGCCTGAGAATCCAATCCTCCCCTCTCCACACGCCCCCCCAAAAAAACCAACCCAGCAATCAAGACTTTCTTAGAAGTCTTATTACTCACACCTCTGAAATGGCTGTCAAAATACTGAACCTCTTACCATTTCCCACACGAAGCACTGTTTTAGCAGGTGCTCCAGTCAGCTATTTCTGGTGTTAAACAATCTTTGATTGCCTGAGATAACAGAGTCAAATTATGGGTCTCAAAATAACTCTTCCCCACATCTACCTATTGTATTAGTTCGGCAGCATCTTGTAACATAATAATGCTGTTCTCAAGGAGACTCGGAAAACACCACAAAATTGGTACGTTTAGGCTTGCCATCTGCTGCGGGCACTGGAGGGTGTGTGAGGCACACAGAGTCATCGCTCGCTCTGCTCCCGTGTCAGGGGTGCGCTGGACATGTAGGAACTTGCCCGTGACAATGATCGATCGCCTACTGATGATCCTGGAATAACTTAATGTCAACGCGGACAAGATCCCAAAGCTCATTCGGCCTTCCTCTACCCCCTCAGCCATGCAGCCAGTCCGAGGTCTACAGTGAAAATGGCAGCAGAAAGGTCACGGGCACGGGCAATACCAGCCCCCTTCTAAGAGAGTGCCACAGACACCCTAAGCACTATCGTTCAACGACGCTATTTCAGAACCACAGAAGAGTATAGGAAATTACCAATATGTGCGCCGCTGCTCTGACTTTTAACATTTGGCCTTATCTGGTTTTTTTTTTCTTTTTTTTAAACAAAGAAAATGTAACACACACAGCAAAGGTCCCTTTAATGCCTCCTCGATCCTATTTCCCTCTCTCCATTCACCACTGTCAGGTGGTTTTGTATTCTCCCCATCCAGGTCTGTATACTTTTACTGCCCTGTGTGTATGTACATGAATGCACACTTAACGCTGACGTGCACTTTAAAATTTACATTAATGATAAAGAGTAGATATTGTTTGGCAACCTGTTTTATTTACCCAATAAAATGATCATAAAATTTACTCAGGTTAGACTTGTAAATTTGAGTCACTCATTTTAAATGCTGTATAATATCCACGGTATAAAGATAAGTTACTCTTTTTCCTAATAAAGGACATTTGGGGTTACCTCCAATTTTTTTCTTGTAATAGGCACTGCAATTATTTTCTTTGTATATGATGTTTTAAGCACGTGAAAACATTTTAGAATGTAATTGTTGGGTCACAGGGCAAGCATATCTTTAAACCTTATCAGACATTACAAAATTCCTCTCCAAAGTGATTGTGCCAACTTACTTTTACCAAGAAAGCTAGACAATGTTTCTCCACAATGGTCCCAACACTTAGTATTATCAGTGTTTTGGGTTTTTTGTTTTTTTATTTTCACCAATCTCGCGGGTGAGAAATAGTATCCATTTGTTGTTTTTGTTTTTAAGTAAGCTCTACACCCAACATTGGGGCTTAAACTCACAACTCTGAGATCAAGAATTGCATGCTCTACCAAGTGAGCCAGCCAGGTGCCCCTCCAATTGTTGTTTAAATTTGCAGTTTTCTGATTACTAAGGAGTTTGAGTATCTTTTCCTGTTTATTAGCTATTCTGGTTTCCTATTTTGTGAACTCTTTGCCCTTCCCACTGAACCGACTTGTGCTGGAGATCCAGTTCAGAGATTCAGAGTTTACCATTTAAAGGCTCCCATGAATATATACCCTGATCAATACATTTCACCAAATAGCCACTGATCTCCCTAAAGTCAAAGAGGTAATATGCTCTTCTTTATGTATATTCTAGATAAGTAGAGGAAGTTGGGATCAGTATTTGCAAACCCCTCTTCCTCACTCCCATGGAAAGTTTCTGTGGGTCGCAGGGTCCCACCTTCTCCCACCTGCTGCTCCCCAGGGGTCACTGGCACATCCCTTGTTGTAAGTCTTAGCACTGACATAGGGTTACATGCTCTTAGGCAGAGAGTAATTAAATAGTAACACCCAGAAGCAGCAGCTGACAGGATTATAACCTCCAGCCACACCATAGTTTTTACATGTAACGAATCTTGTAGTTTCCTCCCACAAGTCTGTGAGCTCCTGGAGGGAAGGCCCAGCCTCGTTTACCTTGGAATTCCCAAAGCCTCCAGTACGTCCCTCAAGTTATGCTGAATATTTATACACTGGGCCACAAAGTTTTCACTTTGATGGACATTGGGAGAAACCAAGAATTATTTTCCAACCTTATTCAGCTACCATAGTACCTAATAAGTTCTAGCAAATTGACCTTAAATAATTAAAATTGTCTAAGCATCATTCAATGAATGGAGACCAACACTTGAGAAAAGGCTGAAACATCCCACTTCAGAGACTGCGAGGTAATACAGCTCAAACTCACATCTAAACTTCGTACCATGGGAGATCAGCTTCTCTAATTTCGGAAGTCATTTGTCACTTTTTAATGAATATTGAGATTTATCTGGAATTAACGTGGATCAAAAGCAGAGATCTTTACGGAAACCACAAGTCTTTTTATTCCCCTACTTTTGGAAACTAGTCCAGAGACTGGCAGTTGTTGCCAAAAAACCATAAAACTATCCCAAAGTTTAACCAGTTGAAACTCCTGCACCCACAGACAGATTGGTAAACAATTTGTGTTGCATACCGTACTGGTCAGGGGAGTGGGTGAGAGATCAGGAAAACCATCCTGTGTACACAGCAGGGAGGGGGAGGGAAGTGCTGGAATTGCCAGGTGAGGGGTCAGCTCCAGACCTCTAAGTGCACCCAGGCTCACAGTGCCACCAGGAACGATGTAGAGGTCCACACAGGCTCCTCTGCCCAGCTACAGTGTCTCTGAGAGGGGCCATGTCTGTTCTCTGGGTAAAGAGCTGAGGAACGTAGGTTTGTTGGGACAGGGGGCTGGGGCTGGAGATGGGCCATGAGTCTCCTCAGATTCACAACCTCAAAGAGTCTAACAGCCTTTCTCAAGTTCTGGCTAAAAGGGAGAGACCAGTCCCCCTCCTGGGAGTCTACCTTCAGTGTATAACTCTCTGAGCATGTTTTTATTCTAACTAGTGCATACTTTCTAATCCCTCTAGTGGGTTTAAGTAAAGATGGTTTCTCAACATAGTTCAAACCACTGTTGCTGGTTTAAAAGGCCGTCTGGAACTCTCTCCTCTCAACTTCATAGTTGTCTGTTACCACACCACCCCAGCCACACGTATGTCATGGCCACCTTATAATACGACAATGCCTCTCCCTTGAGGAGAGAGAGGACAGAGGCATCTTACACACACACCCACACACACACACACACACGCACACAGGGATTTGTCACCATTTATGGAGAGACGAACCAATGAGAAATCTGGTAGCACAGGAAACATACTGTCAACTCTGTCAATTAGGAGAGGACTCCTCAAACTGTTTGTGACCAAAAATTAGTTTGGGTTTGGTTTCCGATCTGTTACAGACTGATATTTTTTAAAAATATGGTACATGTGAAATACTATATCTATAAATATGAAAAAGACAAAAACGAGCCTCCGATTTTTAAAAATTATTAAATTCAACAAATTGTTCTGTTTCTAAGTGCTTAATCTCAATTTCTGTTCTTTAGCTCAAAGCAAAGTGGTAACACACAGGTTGCAAACCAGTACTTTAAATAAATAGGACTAAATTAGGGAAGGGAAGGCTGGAGGGCAGGAATTTTCTCGGGACTGTGTTTATGAGAATCATTTGCGTAGTTTTAAAGAGCACATTTAGGGGAGTGTGGGTGGCTCAGTTGGTTAAGCATCTGCCTTCAGCTCAGGTCATGATCCCAGGGTCCAGGGATCGAGCCCCGCACTGGGCTCCCTGCTTGGCGGGAAGGCTGCTTCTCCCTCTCCCACTCCCCCTGCTTGTGTTCCCTCTCTCTCTGTGTCTCTCTGTCAAATAAATAAATAAAATCTTAAAAAAGAAATAAAGAGCACATTCAATCTATAATACACATTTTTTATTTGGGAAATTAAAATAACTGTCTACCCACTGCAACCTAAAATGAAACCGGACAAAATCATTTCTTAATTGAAGGCAAGAAGACATGAATGGGGGACGTATGAGGTTTTTGTTCTATATTTATCCCAAGGGCACTGATTTAAAAGTGTGGAAAATCTACAACGTTGCAGGAGCTGAGCCACCGGGAGACCCTTGAGGCATTTCTTACCAAGAGAGGGGCAGGCTCTGGGGCAGAAGGACAAGCTCAGAGAGGCAGAGCATTCCCTCTGTAGTATTTCAAACTAATTCTGGATTGCAGGGTCTCTGAAATTTAGGCTTGCTTATATGAGTACAGTAGTTCCTTATCCGTGGTTTCACTCTCCTGGGTTTCACTTGCCCCCAGTCCACTGCCATCAGAAACAGACGACCCTCTTTCTGGTTTGCGATCAGAAGGTCAATAGCAGCCTCACACTGCGGCACGACACTTGCATCATCCATTTCATCTTGCCATGCAGACCTCCTCTCATGTCACGT
>CM053604.1:100152414-100216963 GCA_028646535.1 Procyon lotor
TCTGTCAAGTTGCTTATTGTACTATTATATGTTTTTCCATATATGTAAACGATCTGCATATGCAGACGAGTCCCTTATGGAATACATGAGATCCAACCGAGCATCCCCTAATAGTTCAGGTGTAGCCTAGAAATAGCCTATAAACTGTTTGGAAAAATACTGAAATGGATGGAAAAAGGGATCACTGACAATTGCAAAAGCAGTATACTGAGGTGGGGAAGCATTCCATTGCAAAGTGATTTTAAAGTCGTTTCCAAGGGGCGCCTGGGTAGCTCAGTGAGTTAAAGCCTCTGCCTTCGGCTCAGGTTATGATCTCAGGGTCCTGGGATCGAGCTCCGCATCGGGCTCTTTGCTCAGCGGGGAGCCTGCTTCCCCCTCTCTCTCTGCCTGCCTCTCCGTCTACTTGTAATCTCTCTCTCTCTGTCAAATAAATAATAAAAAATCTTTAAAAAAATTTTTTTTTATTTCAGAGAGAGAGAAAGACAGCACAAGTGGGGGGAGGGGTAAGAGAGGGAGAGGCAGAGAATCCCAAGCTGAGCACGGAGCCCACTGTGGGACACCATCCATCTCACAATCCTGAGATCGTGACCTGATCCATAATCAAGACTCGGACACTTAACTGACTGAGCCACCCAGGCACCTACAGCAATGACTTAAGAATGCCAGCGATTGTTCTTCGATGGCGACTTCACGATCCCTTATCCTTTCAGACATGTCTCCTCCTTGTGCCTGTTAGAACAGCTGATGGCTATCAAGTTCACTTCCCAGCAGCATGTCCACCGGACCCACTGCTGGTAGAGGCAAGGACGATCCTGGGCAGAGAGAGCTGCGGCACAGTGGGACATTGCATCCCCGCACTCCCTGGCTTCAAAACTTGTCCTTCACGGGGCCAGGGCCTCTGAAATCTCGAGCACGCATTAGGAAAACAGAGTCTTCCCACAGCCCGGGCACATCGTGAAGACCACGCCCTCGGGAGAGGCATGCGTTTCCCACACTCGTAGTTTCCACTGGGAGCAATCCAGTGCAATCTGCAGGCGACAGGAAAGCCAGACGGTGGGTTCCCAGGTGCCACCCCTTAATTCTCTATCTGCTAGGCCATGAGATGGCGACAAGTGTTCACTGTTGCTGTTGTTTGTTCTTCTGCATTTTCAGAGTTTTATTGAATAGACAGGTCACTCTCCAGGGTTTTTGTGGAAGAAAAACTATGCCGCTCAAGTTTGGTTTTGAAAGACACTTTCAGCATTGGAGAGGCCCATGGATTCCCCAACCCTCGGTGGATTTGAGTGGGGTCTTCCCCTGTGTGTCCTGCTCATACTACCATTTGCCAAGTGTGCGGGGATGTGAAAATAGGTGGAAAGCTCCGGGTTAGACAAAATAAAGCACAACAAGCCTTCAGGTCACAGCACATTACACCACAGAATTTTTATACATTGATCTCAGTGTGCACGGACGTCATTCAATTGAATTAACAGTATGTAGTTGTCCCACAGTGAGCCTATAAAGCTGTACTAAACACACTTCAGTTTACTTAAATGAAGTACGTGTACTGTTCTTTTATAAGAAAGAAAAACAGGGGCGCCTGGGTGGCTCAGTCAGTTAAGTGTCCCACTCTTGATTTCGGCTTAGGTCATGATCTCAGGGTTGTGAGCTGGAGCCCCACATGGGGCTCTGTGCTCAGTGGGGAGTCTGCTTGAGATTTTCTTCCTTCCCCTCTGCCCCTCCCCCAGCTTTCTCTAGGGGAGGGGCTCTCTCTCTTTCTCAAATAAATATATTTTTTAAAAAGAAAAAAATACACCTAAATTTGCCCATTGGGAGGTGACTCACATGACATTTGCCTGATCTTCTCTTTATGCTAGTTTTTTTTTTTTTAAGACTTATTTATTTATTTATTTATTTGACAGAGAGAGAGAGAGAGAGAGAGATCACAAGCAGGCAGAGAGGCAGGCAGAGAGAGGGGAGGAAGCAGGCTCCCCGCTGAGCAGAGAGCCCCATGTGGGGCTCAATCCCATGACCCCAGGATCATGACCTAAGCCAAAGGCAGAGGCTTTAACCCACTGAGCCACCCAGGCGCCCCTCTTTATGCTAGTTCTTGGGAAATTTTTATTAAAATCCAAAAAGTCTCCCCTGAAATGTTGGAATCTTTGATCCTTTTCTTCTGTTTTCTGAAGGGATCCTGAGGAAGTGACCCAGGGCCTTATAACTGGTGCCCAGGTGTCAGGCCTTCTGCCCCCCAGCCAGTGACTCCAATGAACAGATAACCACTGTGACTGAACCCCTAATGAGCCAAATGATTAGGAAATTCCTAAGAGGATTACTTCAAAGTATTTGCAAAAAGATCACCAGGAAAACCCTCAGAAAAACTCAGCTCTTTTAACTTAAATCTGGGAGAGTACCCAGGAATCCAAGGGAAACATTTAGATGTTGGTACTGGCCTACTTCCTTGATGGAAAAGGAACGTTTCCAACATAGCAGGGCCCATGCTGTGTCGTGCTAAGTAATCACAGGCAGTGGTTTAGGTTCCCGCTACCCCACTTGGGTGCTGTGTGGCTTCAGGCAAGTCACTTAGCCTCTCTGAGCCATAGTTTCCTGCCACTGATCAGGGATAATTTATCTTCCCTGCCTGTCTCCCAGGGTTGTTGGGAAAGTCAGGCAACATGCAGAATATCTCACCTGTGTAATGTATCTAGACTTTTTTTGAAATAATGTTTTAGAGCAAGAGAGAAGCTTAGGTCGGACATTTCCATCTTCTTGTATTACAAAGAAGGAAACTGGGCATTAGATGACAAAGTGCTTGCCAAGGTTATGGTTTGAATCTTACTAAGTAGTCACAATGCTTATTACTATCTAGAAAAGGTGAGGAACTAAATATGGTCTCAGTCCTGGAGATGTGTGTTTTCTTTTTTTTTTTTAAGATTTTATTTATTTATTTGACAGACAGAGAGATCACAAGTAGGCAGAGAGGCAGGCAGAGAGAGAGGGTGAAGCAGGCTCCCTGCTGAGCAGAGAGCCCGATGCGGGGCTCGATCCCAGGACCCTGAGATCATGACTTGAGCTGAAGGCAGAGGCTTTAACCCACTGAGCCACCCAGGTGCCCCAGATGTGTGTTTTCATCCTTATCCTCATGAAACAGAAACTGAGCACCTGTGAAGCAGACACTTTGTAGGGCCGTGGAGATATCATCTATCTCTGCTCCATTGGAGGAAAACAGGATCTGGCTGGGAAGACAGAGGTAGCCTATGCAGACAAAAACTATTAAAATGACAATTTGCCCCGTTAGTTCAAGGACGCATATACGAGATGCTATGGGGATGACTGCCCAGGGCTGGGATGCTCATGCAACAGTTTTGAACAGTTTGTCCTGGAGTTGGGCTTTGGTAGAAGGTAACACTTAAAAGCACTCAGATAAAACTTGCTGAGAAAGTAGATCTTAAAAGTTCACACAAGGAAAAAAAAACATATTCTTGTAACTATGTATGGTAAAGACATTAACTTGACTTACTGCGGTGATCACTTTGCAATATATACAAATATCGGATCGTTATGTTGTACACCTGAAACTAATACAATGTTATATGTCAATTACACCTCAAATACATAAGTGAAAACACATACATTCATAAATACATAAATAGCTGGCGTGGAGAACCTGAGTGGAATCCCGGTCCAACTACATCCTAGGGTCAGGATGGAGCAAGGCATGCAATTTATAAAAACCCCAATTTCCTCACCCAGACAGGGTTGCAGTGAGGATTAAAGGATGTGATGCATCAGAAACATTTCAACAGCACTGGAGACTTGTAAGTGTTTGTAAGTGTTCAGTAACAGGACCTACTGCGGTTGCTGAAGTGTGGCAGGGTAGCCCAGCCAAGAGGGAAGGTACAGGGCATGCTTGGGGAGTGACCACAGGGCTTGGAATAGAGACCAGATTGCGGCTGGGCAGCCCTGTGCTACACTGTTTGGACTTTACACTATCAGTGACAGCTTTTGGGCTTGAGCTACATATGCTGGTCAGAAATCCCTCTGATGGCAGTGAGCTGTAGTTGGGAAAGGGGCCATGGAAGCCGGAAGACAAATTAGGAAATTTCTTATGAGGAGATTCATTGAGCCCCTCCTTTTATACTAAGAATTTTCCTTATACAGAATCACCCCTTTAATCCTTGTGAATGCCCAGCAAGTTCTTATCCCCCTTTCACAAATGAGGCAATAGAGGCCCAGAGAGATTAAGACGGTGAAGCCAAAATCTGTTAACTGTCCATGTGAGTCCATAGTGGTGCTTCTCCTGTACAGGTTGATAGGGACCACCGACCACCAGATATGCCAGGGAAACCGAATCTGCTTCTTTATTTGGACGGTAATGTTGGCCACTGCAGGGAAGACGGTAAATTCTCTGCTGTTTTTATTTCCATCGGGGGAAAGGCTTCTTAATCCTTTCTTTCTTTCTCTCTCTTTCTTTCTTTCTTTCTTTCTCTCTCTCTCTTTTTGTTTATTCTTTCTTTCTTTTGTTCGTTCTTTCATTCGTTCGTCCTTCCTTTCTTTCTTTTTAAGATTTTGTTTATTTATTTGACAGAGAGAGATCACAAGTAGGCAGAGAGGCAGGCAGAGAGAGAGGAGGAAGCAGGCTCCCTGCTGAGCAGAGAGCCCCATGTGGGGCTCGATCCCAGGACCCTGAGATCATGAGCTGAGCCAAAGGCAGAGACTTTAACCCACTGAGCCACCCAGGTGCGCCTAACCCACTTTCTGGGGCTGGGGTGGGGGACGACTAGCCTTTGTTTCTAAGGTGATCCATAAGCTTCTACCACTAACGGAAAGTTTGGCCATAATGAGTTTAGTATTTTCTGCTTATTCTCCAGAGGGGAAGATGGACTCTTGTAGCTGGGCCCACAGACCAGCTCCTCATGTGTATACCCAGAGGGGAGCCACTGTGGCCCTAGCAGCAAACACAGCTCCTTTCCTGGTTTCTAGAAGGTGATTTTCTGTCCTCACTGTAGCTCAGCCAGCCTTGAAAGGAAGTTTCCAGAATTACCCTGGCCCCTAACTAACAACAGATAACTAGACCTAAAGGGAGATCCTTAGGGTCTGGGAAAGAGAATCCACATTTCCACTAGAAGCCTATTTATACTCTGGTTGGAGAAATGAAAGGAATGAAAGGAAATGAAAGGTAAATGAAAGGAAAATTGCTATATATGCCAAGCAGGCATATTATTCCAATGGACCCCTGAAACAACCACCAGATATCACCAATAATGGCTAACAGCGGTGACCACATGCCAGCTGCTGTCCTCATCACTTTATATGCACTTTCTAACTTAATCCTTGCAACATCTAATGCCATATATGTTTCTGTGTGTGTCTCTCAGGGCCGGTCTGTCCCATACCCAACCCAGGATTTAGCCCTCCCCTGCCTGGATTCCCACAAGGCCGGGAGCCTGTTTTACAATCAATGAAATTAATAACTAATGCTGAGTCCATAGGAGCAAGGGACCTTTGGGGGATGAGAAAAAGTTTACTCAAGCCAAGCTTCAACAATCAGAGTAACTCGAAATGACATGAAATCAAAGTGTTAAATTATTACCTGGGCATATGAGCCAATTACTGTTTGCGGAAGTGATCACAACATATGCCATGACAAAACAGGTATTTGGTCATTTGAGAAGTTCCATTGATCATTGATCATTCACCTCCACTCATTTCCCATAAAAAACACAAGCCCTCAGAAATCTAGAAGGAATTGACTGCGTATACTGCACCAAGTGTGTTTAAAATCCTTTCCATTAACCTTTCCACCTGGTTCTACAAAGAAGTAAATCACTGTCATAATAAAGCCAAGACCATACATATTTTTATTCAGTCTGAACTTAGGTCAGAGATCCAAACATGCCCCAAACAGATCATTTGTTTATCAATTCAATCATTCATTCATCCAGCAAACATTTACACAGTGACTCACCAAATGTCTAGTATGGGGCCGAGTCATGGCAATGCTACTTAGTTGACCTTAACTAAACCCAAGGTTAGTGGGGACTAACTAATTTAGTAAACAATGTAAGATAGATAACACTATGATTCTGGCCTAATATTAATTCTCAAAAGTAATACCATTCTGGGACGCCTGGGTGGCCCAGTCTGGCCCAGTCGGTTAAGCGTCAGACTTCGACTCAGGTCATGATCTCATAGTCCTGGGATCAAGTACCAACCAGGCTCCCTGCTTGGCAAAGAACCTGTCTCTCCATCTCCTTGTGCCACTCCCCCTGCTTGCGCTCTCTTGCTCTCTCCCTGTCAAATAAAATCTTTCAAAAAAATTAAAAAAAAAAAAAAAAAAGTAATACCATTCTCAAC
Source organism: Procyon lotor (assembly GCA_028646535.1). Lineage (NCBI taxonomy): Eukaryota > Metazoa > Chordata > Mammalia > Carnivora > Procyonidae > Procyon > Procyon lotor. Next base: position 100,158,751 of record CM053604.1, read on the forward strand.
CTTTCACTCTTCAGCTATTATTAAAACAATTAAACCACTATTTTCTGCTCCATGTTACTGTTACTTACTTGGGGTATCTTTTTCCATATTACTTTGAAAAGACTCTCATAGCCATTTTGTCTGAAATGTCATTCTCATCGCCTCCAAGGTGTGCCTCTGATTCCCCCCCTTCTTTCCTTCTCAGAGCACTGGATTTTGCCAGTAATTCTCCTTCCTGTCCATTGAATTATGACGAATTACTCTTTGGGCTTTCTCTTATCGTCTTTCATGCCTGCCCTCATCCTTGCTTTTCTCCCTTTTCTTTATTTCTTTCAACTTCCTTTGGGAGTAGGTGAGCTTTTCATTTTTTCTTAGACCGCCAAATGTTATTGCATGATGGAATGCACAGTATCTACTCACTAGAGTCCTTTCAAATGAGAAAGGCCTTACTATGTCTGAGTGATTATGGTGTCTTGAATCACAAACTCTAATAACTCCTAGTAATTACCCCTTATATGCTGTGCACTCACTCTCAGCTTCTCTTCTCAATACCGTGGGTGGCTGACATAAATAAAAAGGTGTCCATAATCCATAATTTAATCATTGTGGCCTTCCTTCAAGAACTTACTATGAAAAGGCATTGCCAACAGACCCGATCTCAAACTAACCAATCTTTATCACGGCTTCCCAGTCTCTGATAGCTTCCTTCCAATCTGGATAGACCTTTAGAAAAAATGAGAACATTTTAACATACAGGCTCCATAAAAAATGTCAAATTTAATGATTAAAAAAGAGTGCTTTTCAGGGGCGCCTGGGTGGCTCCGTTGGTTGAACATCTGACTCGATTTCGGCTCAGGTCAGGATCTCAGGGTCATGAGATCCAGCCCCGTGTCAGGCTCCGTGCTGGGCGTGGGACTCCTTAGGATTCTCTCGTTCCCACCGTCCCTCTCCCCCACTAAAGAAAATGCTGCTTTTCAACTACTTGGTAGCATTACTTTCTGAATACATTTAGGATAATAAAAGTTACCAAAATAGCAAGTGATGGTATATTTGTGAAATGAGACCAAATGGGCCTGATTAATCAAGGTCGCTGTGCAGTTTCCAAGGTCAGCTGGCCATTTTTGCGCTACCCTTCTCTCTCACCACTCCCTCAAATAGTGCTAAGGAAAAGAAACCAGATACAGGCTAAGGCCAGAGCTGGTCTATTCCTGGTTCGATAGGCAGCTAAAACATCCTTGTCCAGCTTCAGCTCCATGAAGCACAACAGATAAGAACGATGGAGGAAGTACCACAGGAGCTCCAATGTCACAAGGCTATGATACAGCCCGGAAAGGCAACCTCATCAGCACTGCCAACTACGTTTTTGAAGGCTTTTTCAAAATTCCCTTTGAATTTGGAGTAGGAAGACTTTCTATGATTCACAATCCAGAAATTGCTTTTTTTAAACCCCCAAATTTCTACATGCCCAAAATACCCTAAGTTAAGTCAAAAGACAGACGGGGAAAAAAAAAGATGCAACTCGGATCACTGACAAAAAGGCTCACGTCCTTAATGTATAAATAGTTTCTAAATGTTGGTAAGAAAAAAGAGCAGCCACCCAATAGAAAGTGAGCAAAGAACAATAACAATTTACTGAAGAGGAAAGAGAAATCATTTATAAATATATGAAAAATAAACATCACTTCTAGGAGAAACACAAATTAAAAACATACTGAGATACCATTTTCATTTATCAGAATGGGAAGAATCCAAAGTTTGAGAACACATTCTCTTTATGAGGAGACTGAGAAAAAAAGGCAGTCTTCACATATTGCTTGGGAGAGGGGAACTCGGTAAAACCCCAAGGGAGGGTAATTTGGCAATATGTATCAAAATTCCAAATGCAAGTATCCCACAGCCCTGCAATTTCACTTCTTGGTATTTATCCTACAGGTCTGTTTCACTTGGCTAAATAATATTTACAAAGTTGTTTACTGCAGCATTCGTTTTATGTTAAATGTTTGAGAACAACAGAAGGGAGAAGTTAAATAATTTGCCATATAATGGAATAATAGGCGGCCATAAAAAAAGAAAAATGGCAGCATTCTGTGTCCTAAGAGGGGAAGATATACTGTTCACTGAAAAAGTGAAACGTGCAGAAAAGCCTTTCTGTACAAGGAGTTGAGGGAAGGGTGGGCTAAAGCTATGTACTGGTATTGGCTTGTATATGCAGAAAAGGATCTGGGGAAGATACACAAAAAATGGATACAGAGGTCACCAAGAGGGCGGAACGGGGCTGAGAGAGAGTGCAGTGTATACCTTTTAACATCTTTGGGTCTTTCAATGACAGAAATGTATTATTCAAAACTTACTTAAATTTTAAGAAGTGTCTTCTTGACTGTTGAAAATGTTCTTTGCTGAGAACATTAATAAATCATTAACCCCAAGAATTAGAGGATAGCTGAGGGAAAGACACTAAGGGTCATCATTTGTAGTCTCTTCTCGTCTTGTATAGCTTCCCCATGAATTATGGACCTTAAAGGTGGAAACATTCAAACAACCCCTACCCCTATCAGTACCTTTCCTTAAAATGGCATTACTTATGAACTAAGAAGTTTAACTAAGACTTACTAAGAAGTTTAGTTTTAGAAGTATAGAAGTTTAACTAAGTTTACTAAGAAGTTAAATTAAGAAGTTTACGTATAGGGGCGCCTGGGTGGCTCAGTCGTTAAGCGTCTGCCTTCGGCTCAGGTTGTGATCCCAGGTTCCTGGGATCGAGCCCCGCATCGGGCTCCCTGCTCGGCAGGAAGCCTGCTTCTCCCACTACCATTTCCTCTGCTTGTGTTCCCTCTCTCGCTGTGTTTCTCTCTGTCAAATAAATAAAATCTTTAAAAAAAAAAAAAAGAAGTTTACGTATAAACTTCCTGGGCTCAAAGCTCATGTACAATTCTAAAACCAAAATGCATTTTCAAAGTAAATTTAACAAAATTACAGAACCAAGAAACATCTGAAATAACCACAGTATAACTGAACGGTGAGGTTGATTTGTGTGAACTACACGGTTCCTTGCAGCAGGAATCCTGTGTAGGTTCTCTGGGATTCGGTGTACTGCATTACCTTTTGTTATGCAGAACGGGACTCGACCACCATGTTACTCTATTCACATTTAGGAAACCTTTGTGTAGTGTGTTGTGAAATCATCGGACCTTCCTCTGACCAAATGTATCTTCGAGGCATTCAACTCCTCTGTCACTTTCTCAATGGCTGAAAACAACTGATACGGGAGTATCAGACATAAATCCAAGTGCTCCCTGAGTACTGAAATTGGTATCATTCATAAGGTGGTCACTCTAACAGCCCAGGATAAACTTGTATTAAGATGATTTTATTCACATTATTAATTTTTAACATCAGTGTGTCTTGCTCTATTAGGACATAGAATGTTCCCATTCTTTTCTTTTTCCTGTTTACCTCTCATTTCATTATACAGCAATTCTATCATGTATTTAATCCCTCCCCATGAATAGACATTTATGGTGTTTTCAAACACTTACTGTAAAACTAATGCTGCAAAATGAAAATATCAAATTTAAAAATTATGAGAACTCAGGCTGAGACTGAACCCAGACCCCAGGATGCAAAACACAGTGGTAATCAGTTACCATGTTTGTGAGATGCTGCCTCTATTCATTGCCCCCGTTGAATATTCTGCCCTGGTTTTCAGGCCTCTGAGGGGTCAACTCTGGCCCCTGAGCCTCCCTTCACCCTCGATGCCCTCTTTGCGACGCTGCCCATAGCTGTGGAATGAGCCTGGTCCCATTCCAGCGCCCACTTCCAGGCTTTCAAATCCCAGCCCGGGGCAGAGTCGGGAACCACCTAAGGACTAGGACGGGAGTGTGGACGATCCGTGATGACATAATCCCCATTTAGTACAAATAACAAATCTCCACAGTGGGCACATGCATTTCGATCCGCATTTCAACATCTCTCTCATTAAGTCTTAACCCAAACCAAGAAACTAATTTCAGCATGAAACATCTGTGCAGACTCTTGCTGAATCCAGTCTCTCAAGTGTAGGAGTGATGTCATACTTTTGTGCATCTTCAGTGCCTAACAGGTGGTAAACACCTAATATCTGTTTGATGGATGAGTGAGTCAACGAATGAATGAGTGAGTGATGAATTAGCAGAGAGTAAAATAGGGAAAAGGCCAAAAACAGCTTCTCTGCTCTACCGCAGAGTAGAGTCTACCGTGGTAGACGGTAGAATCTACCGTGCTGGTAGATTCCACTTGAGACATTAGCTGGCCTGTCCTCTTTGTTTACACAGAAGCAGTATTACCCTTTCCTAATTAAAATCTTTCACCACTCTTAATGTTCTTTATCCTATTTTTCTGATGGACTATGGTTCTTAGAGTTTTCGTGTGCATCTATTTGCAAAGCATTTGCAGGTATATTAGAGAGAGTCAGTCTGACATTTGGCCCTAAGACTAAAGCTAAAACAAGTAGATTCTACTGGACTTCAGTTAATAAAGAATGTAATGTGGTAAACACTTTTTCCATCAAATGGTGCTGTGATTATAAAGGTCACTGGCTACATACTTCAGACACATTCTTTTGATACCGCGTTCAACATCAGTCAGGAATGTTGGCCACAATCCAACCCAAGGAGGGAAGGAAACAATTTTCTCTCAAGTTCAAGCAGCCTCTGAGCTGCATGAAGGTCTGCATTTATTTATTTATTTATTTATTTTACTTCAAATGGTAGAGAAGTAATCGTTCTGCAAAAGCTTTCGATTAAGTTAGCCACTTAAGGTAGAAATCTACTTCCTTTGATGAAAATGTAGGTACATGTCATACAAATAAAAGGGAGTATTTCCTGCCATTCTGGGGTCCATACCAGATTCTTCAGGCATTGCTTTGTTCCTCTTTGTATCTTTTTCCATTTGGGGTTTTCTCTCCGTCATAGTCCTCATTCACCACAGCTATGGAAGTGCCATTAACCGGTTTTCCCATCTCTCTGTTGACACTTCAGGTTTCACATGACAACACAGTGAAACCATGTCGGTGGATTTCAGAATGTGAAGCCCTCATAAAAGTAATGGGGGTAAAGGTGTACATTAGTGAATCTGCTTGCCCTAAGATGTTAGGGATGCATGTGGTCTGCACGAAACCCCAGTTGTAATGAGATTTAACTACCGCTATTAGACTCTGATGACACGGACATGAGGGCCGCATACAAACATATTCCCCAAGTTCAACTTGTCCATCACAACAGCCAAGAGCCTACTGAAAGCACAAGAGAAGGTGGTCACTTGCGTTCTGTTGAAGAAGCCCTACTTTCCTTCCTCCTGGTTTTCAAAGTAGAATAAAAAACAATGATGCAACAGGATTTTCTCCCTTACAGTGTTTCTTTGTTAAAAAAAAACAAAAACAAAAACAAAAACAAAAACAAAAACTCCCTTTGGGGCAATTATTTCATTTGGGATTCGAGGAGGCACTCTATTTTGGAGGCACATCATCACTGACTTGCCCAGATATTTTTGTCATGACCTCTATGGGGCCAAAAATTTCAGTGTTACTGAGTGGTAGAGATTGTCTTCCCCTACAGAGACTCCTGGCTACTTTAGACAGAAAAAACCTTCACTTGCTTGGTCTCTTCCCATAACTTCATAGAACTTCACCCTTTAGTCCCACTCTTCCCGGAGGCGCTAAAAGGCTTTGTCTGAGTGTTCAGCCTTCAACATGATTAGCAAGGTTGCTTGGGTCCATCATGAGCTGCTCTCCCTCATCAGAGCACTCTGACAATTGGCACCTATCCAACAGCCGGGCGTGTGCAAGCTGGCCACTCTGAGGACAAGGGCACCTGGTCGGGAAGAAGGCTTCCACTCTAAGCTGCTGGAATCGGGAAATCAAACATCAGATACCCTGACAAATGACAGATCTGATGGCACAGTCTACCTGAGACAGCCACAAGAAACAAAACACGCATTTGCTTGCACAGCAAAGCCACCGACACACAATGGTAAGGAGCTGAGCACCACAGGTGGCAAATATGAATGATGGGTCCTCTCCACCCCCCAAATGGAGAACATTGCAGACAGGCCTCCTTTCTGCCAGAACAATCACTGTCCACCCTCAATAGGCTTTGAACTGCTATTCTAAACAATCAGTCAGGGGCACTTGGGTGGCTCAGATGGTTGGGCATCTGCCTTCAGCTCAGGTCTAGACCTCCAGGTCATGGGATCGAGCCCCATGTTGGGCTCCTGGCTCAGCTGGGAGTCTGCTTTTCTCTCTCCCTCTCCTTCTGCCTCTCCCCCTGCTTGTGTTCTTTCCATCTCTCTCTCTCTCAAATGAATAAATAGAACCGTATTAAAAATAAAAGAAAATTTTTTAATTTAATAAAAGAAATTAAAAATAAAACACTACTTAACCTGTCTTCAACGAATTCAAGTTGAATAAGTTCAGTGATACCTACCCATTACCCAAAGATGACTAATCACATTGCTACCCAGACCGTGGGGCCATTTAAACTTGCTTCTGAGGTTCCAGAAATTGCAAGGGGGAGAGGAGGTAGGCTGCAAAGTGTTTCAGCAGGTGGGCTCAAGGCAGACTGCCAGGGTTCACACACTGCTAGCTCAAGCCCTTACTGGCTCAGCGACCTTGGGCTCAGTCTCCTCCACCAAAAAGCGGGGATAATGGTATGTGCTACTTTGGGGGGTTGTTCTGATGGTCAAAGGAGCACGCCAGACTCTCAATAAGTATTCGACTGGTATTACATATTATTATTATTAAGATCACTAATTATTACGAGGAGTCTCATTGCCCAAATCCAGACACTGTCCTCTGACTAACCCGTTAAAAAAAAAACAAAAAACAAGCCTTTAAAATCACCAGAACGACTGATTCACCAAAGGGTAAATGGTTTGCAACCTGGTGCCTGTTTCATGGAAGAATAACCGGTCTAAAACCCCGTACAAGCTCACGGGAGAACAATACTAAGCTAAACATCACCAAAGCACCTCAGCGCATCCACACTCCTGATTCATCCGATCTTAGTGAAAATCCTAAGGAGGAGTTATCTTTCTCACCTTACACCTGGAGGAAAAAAACTGAAATTGGTAGCACTGGGGCTCAAAGCCCCATTTCTTTCTTATTCCAAATCCTCTTCTCCTTCCCTCACACCACGAAGGTTAAACGATTCCCAACTGGTGCTCTGGAACTCAAGGCTGAATGCAGTCAGAAGCATGGCTACTTGGGGCTCCCACTTTTTTCCGATAATGGAACCCGTCTACTGACAGAAGGAGCTGAGTGCCATGGGGTGAACCTCCCCACTCTCACTGCCCGTTCCAGAACTCCTCTTCATCAGAGCCATGACTTCCTGAGTTCTCGCTAGGCTCCTGGTGCTGTCCTCAGCGCCTGCCACTTGTCAATGCAGGCAACCCATACAAGGGTACTTGGACCCTTCTTTCATTTAATTTTTTTTTTTAAGATTTTATTTATTTATTTGACAGAGAGAGAGATCACAAGTAGGCAGAGAAGCAGGCAGAGGAAGAGGAGGAAGCAGGCTCCCCGCTGAGCAGAGAGCCCGATGCGGGGCTCGATCCCAGGACCCTGGGATCATAACCTGAGCCGAAGGCAGAGGCTTTAACCCACTGAGACACCCAGGCGCCCCTTGCCCCTTCTTTTATTTTTTATTTTATTATTTATTTATTTATTTATTTATTTTGACCCTTCTTTTAAAGACATGAAGACTGAGGCAGGGAAATGCAACTTGTCTCCAATCACACCAGCTTGGAAGTGAGAAGTAGATTTCAAACTCATGTCCAGGGCTCTTTCAGGTCTCGGAGCAATGTATGCATAGCAAAAAGGTACCTGGATAAGAGGGATGGGTGGTGAGTGGTGCTGAAATGCAGCCTCCTCAGCTCCGTCTAGGGGGGCGGGGGGCTGCTTTCCCAGCCACACAGCTCAGAAAGGACGCATTGCCGCGCTCAGGAAGCAGCTCCAAAGCCAAGCTCTTAAACACAAGCCTATGCTCTTAAACACTACACCATGGTCCCTGTGGGGAGTACCCAATGAAAATACAAACTCAAAAGAGCATTGATGGATGTATGAATAATGCATAATAAGTAACGGATTCTAAGTTATTACAGGGGAGTGGGATTTAGAGGCATGGGGTAGATTATTGCTCAATCTCCCCTGGCTGACTTCCAGGACAGCAAGTCTCTTTGGACAGTTGCTTATCCTCGTCAGAGACCCGCCACAGCCCTTGTGTGGAAGGAAAACCAAACACTAACAGGTACCTTTGCACAGCTACAGATATATTTTATTATGTGAATATGTTCTGCCTTAATAGGGAGTTACTCCTGTAAGATGCCTCAGATACAAGAAGACCTTTGGGAAATTGGAATACCTTTCCCAGTTAGGACACTCTTACTGTTTCTTCATCCAAGTTCTAAAACAAACCATTGCTCATTTCCCATGTCATCTCATTAAGTGTTCATTTCATTAACTGAAATAAAATCTGGTCTTGGTCAGCTTGCTTCAGCCACACCCCCACCAGTTAAAACCGGTTTCCATATGGAACTCAAGTCTTCCCAGAGCTGTTTATGCCATAGGATGTAACACTCCACCGAGCCCCAGAATTCCCTCACTGTTATCAGGAGACCAGGTTTTCTATGGGAAGTGTGATTATTAGAATCAGTAAGCCTTTGAGGTTAATTTCAAAGTTGTTGAATAAATAGCAGGGGATGAACGTTCCTATTGATACATTCCAACCAACAGCATCTATTTGTAAATTGCAATAATGGGCACCATGGTGAAACTGTACAATGCAATCGCCAGTGTAAATAACAGCCTGAGACTAGCTAGCTCGGTAAGGCAGGACCCTCTGCCCTGGTCCCGTCACTCCCGATGGCCTCCCTTCCACTGGGATGAAGACTAGCTTCCACTTAACACCTTGCACTCAAAATAACTACAGTCGTTGTTCATAGTAATGAAATGTATCTCTATAACCATAAACTACATCTCTATCAAAGCTGGAAAAACAAAGAAAGAAAAAAACAAAAACAGGCTAAGAGGACGATAGGTTCCAAAATATTTGGGAAAAGGTATTTCTTTGTGCAATAAAGAATATTCCTAAGTGTTTAACATTTTAAAAAACTGACCTTTACTATGCAGACAACATCTCTCTTCCCTCCATTCCCTCCTTCCTCTCTCCCCTTCAAAAATCCTTATTTGAGTTGAAAATGCCAGGAGTTATTAAACATGCAGGTACTAATCCCTCCTTTATTGAGCTGGTGTCAAGATCAGACTTACCCCGGGGAAAACAAGAAAAAGTCTTCCCAGAGAAATTTCTCTTTCTGAGAGTTGTTTTCTAATCCTTTAGGGGTTTCGGAGGCGGGAAGGACTGTAAGTCCTTAATGCCTGGATCTTGACTCTCCCTGGTAAGTTTCAGCAAACAACCCAACAACTTTAAATTACACAACATTAAATTCTTACTATGTGTGTTTACACACTCATTTCTTCCCGACTGTACCTGGAAGCCCGGGAAGCTGGACAAAGGGCCACCCAAGAACAGGTAGGCAGGCTTCTTTCCCATTTCCTGCTTTGATTGTCCCAGAATGAAATCATAACAAGGTATGTGGAACTTTTTGACTGTGTGGGTTGTAAAAATAAGGCGTGTTCTATTCCTGAAGAAATAAGGAATAGTCTGTCAGTTTCACTTAGATTTAAAAAATACAGGACCTGGGGCGCCTGGGTGGCTCAGTGGGTTAAAGCCTCCGCCTTCGGCTCAGGTCATGATCTCAGGGTCCTGGGATTGAGCCCCACATTGGGCTCTCTGCTCAGCAGGGAGCCTGCTTCCCCCTCTCTCTTTGCCTGCCTCTCTCCCTACTTGTGATCTTTCTCTCTGTCAAATAAATAAAATCTTAAAAAAAAAAAAAATACAGGACCTTACAATTGGCCATCCCAGACGGTTACTGAAACCAAACATTTTTCTTTTCTTTTCCTTTCCTTTCTCTTCTTTCCTCCCCCTCCTTTCTTTCCTTCCTTCTTTCTAATGAATGTCTGTCTACTCCCATAGGCAAGTCTGTCTTGTGTATGCGCTATTTCCACTTGGTGCTTGCTGTCACCAAGCTGATGGCCGCCCTGTGGGTTCGGGATACTATCACCCGAGGCTGTTCCTGATCTGGCCAGAATCCAGGATGTTGGATTCTTTGGAAATACAAAATCCTGACCCCACAGGAAACCTGGCGGGTGCTTTCAGCCTCCCAAGCACTTTCAGTAGCTCATTTGATCTTCACAATGAAGGTGTCAGGTGGCTGGGGGAAACCATCCCCCTTTTCGCAAGGAAAACAGTCCCAAAGAAGTTAAGAATCATGGTCACACATTTAAGAGCTAGCATGGCTGGGCCTCCTTCCATTCTAGAAATCCCTTTAAGATAGCAACCACTAAGAATGTTTAAGCTCTTTCACTACGAATATAATTTACAGTGAAAGACAAATATAGAATTTCTCTTTATCAAACTCTTTCTCTCTGCCACAAATAATCTCAAGTGGCAACAAATATTCTCTGTGATATTTGCATTCTATTTGAAGGGCATCTCCAAGGCTCTTTCAGAGATGACTACCCCATTGACTAAAAAGCTTTTTGAAAATACTCTCTCTCCTTCCGTATAAGCATTAGGGATCCTTGAAGACAAAGATCTAGTTGGTAGATATGAACAAGAAAAATAAAGTGCTGAGCTAAGGACTTTAAAAATCTGTGTGCTCTTCTAAACTTTAAAAATGTCCGTTATTCTCCCTCTCCCACTCCCCCTCTTGTGTTCTCTCTTGCTGTCTCTCTCAGTCAATAAATTTTAAAAATCTTAAAAAAAAAAATGTGGGGGGTGCCTGGGTGGCTCAGTGGGTTAAAGCCTCTGCCTTCGACTCAGGTCATGATCTCAGGGTCCTGGGATCAAGCCCCGCATCGGGCTTTCTGCTCAGCGAGGAGCCTGCTTCCCCTTCTCTCTCTGCCTGCCTCTCTGCCTACTTGTGATCTTTCTCCTCTCTGTCAAATAAATAAATAAAATCTTAAAAAAGAAATGTGGGTTATAAGCATAATAGAAATAGAAACCTGCAAGAGGCTTTTAAAAGCACACATGCTAAAATTTGGCACAGCTGTGACATCCAATTGTATACAGTCCTAGTAACAAAGTGAAATGTCCACAAAAGGCAGAAGAGCAAAGAGGTGTCCTCTGCAGCCCGAAGTTTCTATTAGCACCAAGGAAGGGGAGACAGATCAAAACACATTATAGATATTTCTACCCACAGTACCACTGAAGTTACTTAAGTTGTGAAAAAGTCCTAGGGTGTTCGCGTGGCCAAACGCATCCTGAAATTGGCATCATATGGACAAAATTAGCAGGACCCCAAAATAGAACAGCCCAGACCTTTACGAATCTTTTCAAAAACAAAATGACATGAGGCCTTTATGAAGATGCCATGGAATCTGTCACAAAGATGGGGCTGTCAGAGGAGAGGAAAACTGGCACTTACCAGGGACAGAGCAAGGAAGAAGGGGACAGTGGGCTCTCAGATACACAGATAGGGACAGACAAATAGTTAAAGTCACAGAGCAAATGGCACCCTCTTCCTAAAGTCCACAGGTTACACTTGGGCGGTAACCTTGGGCCAGGACTGAGAGATGAGAGGTGGCCCAGCTGCAAAATAGAGAACAGAGAGGTTTGCAGTTCTTATATTCTGAGGATTAGCCTTTTGGCAGTTAAGGGAGGTGGAGGGCGGGCTCTGTCTGTAATGATTAGCCAGGCCATCTGCTTAGATCTGCACAGCCATAGTCTGATAGTGGACCTGAAGAGAGCAAAAGGGAAATGTCAACTCACCATTCTGTATTTAGACTCCATTCCCCTCTGCCCTTGACCACAGAGAAGGAGAAATAATAAGGGAGAAACAGGGGAGTTTTCCTGTTAGAGCTGTGAGCTCTACATTACAGAGCATCCCAGGGATGGCTGCCTGTGAAGGGCATCTAGAAGGAAGAAGGAGCCAGCTCCCTCCCTCTCTGTGCCTTTCCCTCTCCCTCTACACACACACACACACACACACGTGTGCACATACACACACACACACGGACACACACGTGTGTACTCGCACACACACACACATTATAAGGGTCTTCCCCACCATAAGAAACTGAGAACTGTAGTTGAACAGTCCCACATCTGGGTATCAGGATAAGAGTGAAAGCAAGTGCATTTTTATCACTGTATTCAAAGACACTGATGTGTTACCACTGTTGAAACAATATACAGCCACAGAATTACCTAAAAATGGACACGATCTCTTATAATTCATAGTAATCCTGGTACAACCAACAGCAATAAATTTCTTAAAACTGCTTTGGTGGGAAATTCAGCACTGAGAAAGTAGACTGTAGGGTATCAGCTCTTCCTTTGTTTGATGCACAATCCACTTTAAGCAGCTAATGGAAGTGGCGGAACCTCTGCTCTAGAAAAATACACACTCCTAATGAATTCCGTAAATCTCGTATATGATTTCAGGCCATTCGAGGACCTCCTCAAATCCCCACCAGCTTAAGTATTTCAAAAAGAAAAAGAGGTCTGAGGAGTATGATCCCATAGAAAACTCAGTATCTTTATACCCACAGAGAAAAGTAGATACTAAGTAGACAAAATCTTTAGGACATTGACATAAATCACATTACTCAAAAATCAAGACTGTATGTTAAGTTCACATTTTTCCTCCTTGACGGTCATAAACTCTTTGAGATTGCCCTCAATCACGATAAGCATGGATACTGGTTTTCTGTGTGGAATATTCATACAAACAGGCCTTGTCCTTGTCTGTCCTCCATCTGGAGGGTCAATGCTTCTTGCCCGGAATGGCTCCCTACTGTGGTCCCAAAGACAGCTTGCTAGAAAACTGGAAATGGGACAAGTTTGGAAAACTTTTTAGGAAAATCCAGAGATGGCGTTCAGATTTCCACCCTGGTGTACCCGAGTCATGTAAGGGTCACCCATGACAGCAGCTAGTCAATGACATCACAGCCCAGGAAAAGGGGCATCCTTGCTTCGCCTGTTTCGTTCATTTCCACACTCAACACTGCATTTGTGGGACACCTGGAGGGCTCAGTTGGTTAAGTGGCTGCCTTCGGCTCAGGTCATGATCCCGGGGTCCTGGGATTGAGTCCCACATTGGGCTCCCTGCTCGGCGGAGAGCCCGCTTCTCCCTCTGCCTCTGCCTGTCACTCTGCCTGCTTGTGCTCTCTCTCTCTGACAAATAAATAAATAAAATCTTAAAAAAAAAAAAAAAAAAGACTGCATTTCTAAGACTGGGGCTGATTTTGCCCCAGTTTCCTTTAGCTTTAAGTGCTTCTTCCTTTCTCCTCTTTAATCTTCCTTTTCCCTTTCCAAATTCAGTCAAACTCAAGTGTAAATCCAAGCTCTGCTGGTAGCAGGGTCTCCTCAAGTATCTTACTTCTTGAAGCATTCAGTTTCTTTTTCTATAATAGAGGGAACATCTAACCTACAGGGTTGTTCTGAAAATCAAATTTGTGACATACGAGGAGTTCTCAGCAGAATGCTTAAACCACAGGATTTCAGCAAATGTTAGTTCTTCTGCCTTTATACTTTATGATATTTGTAAAATTAATAAAAAATATACATAATCAAGTGTTAGTTTAAAAATATGACCAAAAAACAGAGCTTTTCCCCTAAGGTCAGGAACATGGCAGGGCTGTCCACTATCACCACTGCTATTCAACATAGTACTAGAAGTCCTAGCCTCAGCAATCAGACAACAAAAAGAAATAAAAGGCATCCAAATGAGCAAAGAAGTCAAACTCTCATTCTCTGCAGATGATATGATTCTTTATGTGGAAAACCCAAAAGATTCCACTCCAAAAGTGCTAGAACTCATACAGGAATTCAGCAACATGGCAGGATATAAAATCAATGCACAGAAATCAGTTGTATTTCTATATAACAACAGCAAGAGAGACAAAAGAGAAATTAAGGAGTCGATCCCATTTACAATTGCACCCAAAACCATAAGATACCTAGGAATAAACCTAACCAAAGAGGCAAAGAATCTGTACTCAGAAAACTACAGAATACTCATGAAAGAAATTGAGGAAGACACAAAGAAATGGAAAAACGTTCCATGCTCATAGATTGGAAGAATAAATATTGTGAAAATGTCTATGCTACCTAGAGCAATCTATACACTTAATGCAATCCCTATCAAAATACTATCAACTTTTTTTCAAAGAAATGGAACAAATAATCTTAAAATTTGTATGGAACCAGAAAAGACCCCAAATAGCCTGAAGAATGTTGAAAAAGAAAGCCAAAGCTGGTGGCATCCCAATTCCGGACATTAAGCTCTATTACAGAGCTGTAATGATCAAGACAGTGTGGTACTGGCACAAAAACAGACACATAGATCAATGGAACAGAATAGAAAACCCAGAAATGGACACTCAACTGCATGGTCAACTAATCTTCGACAAGGCAGGAAAAACTGTTCAGCGGAAAAAAGTCTCTTCAACAAATGGTGTTGGGAAAACTAGACAGCCAAATGAAATGGACAGAAGACATGAACAGACATTTCTGCAAAGAAGACATCCAAATGGCCAACAGACACATGGAAGAATGAAACTGGACCATTTCCTTACACCACACACAAGAATAGACTCAAAATGGATGAAAGACCTCAGTGTGAGACAGGACTCCATCAAAATCCTGGAGAACACAGTCAGCAACCTCTTTGACCTCAGCCGCAGCAACTTCTTCCTAGAAACATCTCCAAAGGCAAGGGAAGCAAGGGCAAAAATGAACTACTGGGACTTCATCAAGATAAAAACTTTTACACAGCAAATGAAACAGTCAACAAAACCAAAAGACAACCAACAGAATGGGAGAAGATATTTGCAACTGACATATCAGATAAAGGGCTATTATACAAAATTTATAAGGAACTTATCAAATTCAACACCCAAAGAACAAATAATCCAGTCAAAAAAACAGAAGACACAAACAGACATTTCTGCAAAGAAGACATCCAAATGGCCAACAAACACATGGAAAGGTGCTCAACATCCCTCAGCATCAGGGAAATACAAATCAAAACCACGGTGAGATACCATCTTACAAGAGTCAGAATGGTTAAAGTTAACAAGTCAGGAAACAGGTGTTGGCGAGGATTTGGAGAAAGGGGAACCCTCCTACACTGTTGGTGGGAATGCAAGCTGGTGCAGCCACTCTGGAAAACAGTATGAAGGTTCCTCAAAAAGTTGAAAATAGAGCTACCTCACAACCCAGCAATTGTACTACTCGGTATTTACCCCAAAGATAAATATGTAGTGATCTGATGGGGCACGTGCACCCCAATGTTTACAGCAGCAATGTCCAAAATAGATAGCCATACCATGGGAAAAGCCTAGATGTCCATCAACAGATGAATGGATATATATGTGGTACACACACACACACACACACACACACACACACGCCGCCATCAAAAAACCCGAAATCTTGCCGTTTGCAATGATGTGGATGGAATTAGAGGGTATTATGCTAAACAAAATCAGTCAATCAGAGAAAGATAATTATTTGATCTCACCAATATGAGGAATTTGAGAAACAAGACAGAGGATCACAGGGGAAGGGAGGGGAAAATGAAACAAGATGAAACCATAGAGGGGAGACAAACCATAAGAGACTCTTAATCTCAGGAAACAAACTGAGGGTTGCTGGAGGGGAGGGGCGTGGGAGGAATGGGGTGGCTGGGGGATGGACACTGGGGAGGGTATGTGCTGTGGTGAGTGCTGTGAGTTGTGTAAGACTGATGACTCACAGACCTGTACCCCTGAAACAAATAATACATTATATGTTAATTTAAAAAAATGGCCACAATAACAATGCTTTGAAATTTAGCTTATGACCACATAAATATGAAATTTTATTACAAAGATGCTTTTAGAAACACTGTACTTTCTATTATTAGATATAGCAATAGATGTGTAAATGTTATAAAATGCCAGTTGGGTGAAAGACAGTAAATGAATCAATGGTTTCTTCATTTTATGCTTTAATAAAAGAGAACAAACATAGGTCTGTTAAGTCTTGCTCATTTTTTTATTAAGGACTACCTTGGTACCTAAGTTAACAGAGATTTAAAAGATTAATTGGTACTACTAAAATGGAAATAGTTTTCCTTACTAAGAAGTATTATACGCAGATAATCTAGGAAAAAAAAAACAAATGAAATCAACAAAAGTTCTTTTTTGTTATTCAGAATGTAAATACAGATGAGTCTTTAATGAAAGTCTTAGAAGAACACAGCTGAGGGGGGGAGTGTTTCACAGACCTCACCTCTTGAACTAGACAGTTACTTGCCCAGTTTTGAGCTTCTAGGATGCACACGGAAAGTTAAGAGTTGATTCCTCTAAATGCCAGTTTCTAGTCCCCATCTCCAGAGAAGAGTTAGAAGAACCTTCATGGAGCTCTAGAATGGATCCCAGCTCTCTTGAAGGGACGCGTACATAACCTAAGAGCAAAAGTGTGAAAGGAGGTCCGAAGAAAGCTAGAACCCAGTGGCAATTTTAGAACACCTTTAAAAATGAATGGTCTATCCTCTAAGCTCTCTAGAACATACATCTGACAGGAAAGGAAAACAAAGAAATGGGGAAAGTGGGTGAAGGACTTCTTGGTCATTCTCCGGTTTAACTATTAGAATCCATGTTTCTAAATGACAAACTCCTGATTGACTAACCATTTATCCATATAAAGAGAAAAGGGAGTCCCTCTCTGCCTCCTACCCGTCTTCTCCTTAGAAGTCCCACTTGCCAATGTCAGAGAGAATCTTTTGTGCAAGGAGAGAAGAGAGGAGAGAAGAAGGACAGAAGAGAGAGGTAGGACCATGGGAGAGAGTACTAGGTTTCCTGACAGTTTTCAAAAAGGGCTTGTCCTGGAAGGGAAGGGCAGGGAGGGAAGGAGGGGAAAAAAGGAAGGTGTGTAGAAACGATTTAAAGTTGCTGATCAAAAATCACATTTAAAAAAAATTTCCATCTTCCAAAATCCCTGAATATGACTTAGCTTTTTTAAGCTGCTTAAATATCAGTTATCCATTTGCTTTAACAGCACCCTTTGAAAAACACAATGTCTCTGTAAACTGCAGGCTCTTCTGGTGTTCACACACTGCTGTGAATTAGTTCGGGAGTCAGCTGCCTCCTAATAACTTCCCTAGATCCTCTGCAAGGGTAGAACAATGATGGGCCATCATCTGTGAATGGGTCTTTATGCTTCCTGTACTTTACATAACTTAAATAGAATCTTCACAACAGGCCCCGAAGGATTATTAAGCTATTTTACATAAAGTCAAGCTCAGAAAGGAAGAGAAACTTCCACAATGCTATCTCTTGGTAATAGATGGGGCTGGGATTTGAATCCCTCGGGCTGCTTACCAAGGGATGGACCGGAAAAGAACAGAGCCCTGTGATGCAGGTAGTGAACACAAAGAAGTTGTGCAAAGAGCAATCCTGGTGGTTTTCCAACTTATCTGTGGCATTCCCTACACTCCACTGTGCCTTGAAGAACATATGGGCTTTGGCCTCCGACACCCAGAACTCAAGGTGGTACCTACCAGAGCTGTTGGCATAAGCTGCCCAGTTCCAAATGACAAAGTCCTGATTTGTACACAACTACAAAAGAGGTTTTGTGTAGGCTTCTGTGCAGGCAGGGGAACCATCCCACAATTGAGAACCTGATGGCTTCATATGGTGAGAACCCTATGCACGACAGCAAAGCAGCATGTATACGCAATGTCCCTAGAAGAGGGCAGCCCGTACCCCTCAAATTTATGAAGGGAATCCTGGAGTATATATTCCCCTCCCTCCTAAGTAATCTCCACCATTCCCAATGTGAAACTCAAACTCACCACCCCACAATCAAGAGTCACACACTCCTCTGATGGCTCCAGCCAGGCACCCCCATTACCCCCTACTTTTTGAGACCAATTTATAGAAACCTGGAAGATGTCAAAAGCCATCTCAAATCCTACACAAATGATACGCATTCACCCTTCAGCTTCTTTTAGAATAAGGCAAAGTCTCAAGACAAATTGGAATGAGTGATTAAATCACTCTGCAGACGAAATTCTCTTAAAATTCATCATAACAAGCAGAGGGGGGACAAAGTCATGGAACAAACAAGCAACATCTCCTTTTATCTAGTCATGCTCCTTACTAGTAGCGCTTGCTTATTATATATTAGGAGCCGACTCCGTACACAGCTGTATAGGACTGCCCATACCAACACAGAATCACCAGTTATGACATTAGACTTCATCAGGAATGCATGTAAATTTTGTTTGCTTTTATATATAATTAATCCACAAAGAAAAACTTTTACTGCTAAGTGCAACAAGAACCAACTTTGTTGATAGAAAACTTACAAATTAGCAAGAGGAAAGCATTTTCCTTAAAAGCAGGCACCTGTTAACTGCTAAGGGCTTTAAGAGCATTGTTTTGCTATTTCTCTCACCACTGGGAGTTCTTTGTTCATGCAGAGGAGGAAAAATTTTCCTTGACTCCCTTAGGATCCCTGGCTGGGTCTGAAAATTAAACTGACAAATATAACAGGAGAAAAACATACAAATTTTACTGAATTTGTACCTGTACAAGGAAGGCTTCACAGGAGATTAAAGAAACAAAGAAGTGGCCAGAGCAGGGAGCTTTTATATCTTTCGGTCAAAGAAACTATGTGAAAGATTGACAGGACATAATTCTTCATCTTCCTTAACTAGGAAGGTAGGGGTTAGTTTAACAAGATTTGTTTACAGATTCCTCTGGTGCCTCTCTGGGCTAATAAGAGTCTGTCTCCAGGAAAAGGGGAATTTATTTCCTGCCTTGAAGTGAAAGCGAGAGCTTTTTTCCGTGTTTATTGCTTCTTAATTGATTTCAGCTCAAAATAATTCCTGTGTCAAAGAGACATGTTTTTAGGGGACAGCCTGGTTTTCTTTATCAGTAAGCAAATGGGGCACTTCCCTAGTTGTGAAGGTCTTCATTTGATTACAAAATCCAATTCCTGGACAGTCCAGTGCTAAATCGCCAATGGAAACAATCTGAGAGCCTTAGTCTTCACTAGTATCATTATCTCCATGCCTATGCTCTTACTTCGCCCAAATTTATTGATACAGGTTTGATCACCAGGTTAGTAATGAATGGCTCAGCAAGAGGATCTTGACTTTCCCTTCTTATATATCTTTAGAAAGTTCAGCATTCATAATAGCTGGTACTCAAAACATTTCTGACAGAACTGTTCACAGCAAATATTACATTTCTGATTTCCGTAATGAGAAATTGTCTTGATCTCTTGGTGACATCCTTTAACTTAAAGCACCTATGTTCTAATTCACCTGGGAGCCACAGAGCTCCGGAAATTGCATGTAAATTTGGGGGGGGGGTTCATTTTTCTGGAGATAGAGTCAATAGTTTAATATTTATTAGATTCTCAAGGAGGATAGTAAAGAAAGTAAGGTTAGTCCGCACCATTATAATTAGTCTTGTAAAGAAAAGTAAATAAATACAAAATCTAATGGGCCTTTAACTTACTAGCTGTGACCCATGGCGAGTCATACCACCTTTCTAACACCTTACTTTCTGTTTGTGGGAAGTGGAAATAATAATAGCAGCCACCTTACAATGGCACACAAGGTAATTTGCTACTAAGGACAACTATACAAAAGGGATAAAATAGACTTTAAAATATCAAAGAATTTAAAAAAGAGAAATTACTTCACTTAGGAAAGAGAGCAGCTCAAAGACAAGAGCCCTACATATTGGACAGCTATTATTTTGGGAGGCATTTGACTCTTCTAGAAGGCACGGCTGAGTGTCTGAAAGTCTGGATGTGCTTTTAACAGAATCATAGATTGGGAAGACAAGGATAGGAATCAGTGCCACCAAAGAGGTAGGGAAACCAATGATGCTTCCCTCTCTTTGCTTTGGGACCTGCAAGACATACAACCTAATCATGAGTGTGAATCTTAAGTAGGCAAAAATCACAGTAGTTAGAGCCCAGTTTTGAAATATATCAATATCTAAAAATAAAGTGATTTTGTTTTGCAAGTGGTAGGAAAAAAATATATCAATCATCTTCTACTTCAGGTTACTTCTGCAAAGTAGAAGTACAATGACCAGCACATAATCAAAAGTAGCCGGGCATACCAGAAGACATAACAGCATGAATGAAAACTAGGAGAAACGAGAGACAACAGAACTAACCCACAAAGCCTTTGGGATATGGGAGAGAACAGAGACTGTAAAATAACTATGCTAGCCATGCTCAAGATAGATTTTTTTTAAAAAGATTTATTTATTTGAGAGAGAGTAGGGAGAGTAGCAGAAGGAGAGGGAGAGACTCTCAAGCAGACTCCCCGCTGAGCACAGAGCTCAACACAGGGCTCCATTTCACAACCCTGAGATCATGACCTGAGCCAAAACCAAGTCAGACGCTCAATCGACTGACCACCCAGGTGCCCCCAAAGTAGATTTTTTTTAAATACTGAGAGTTTTTATAGATAACTGGAATATATAAAAATGAGCCAAATGGGAATTTTAGAATTTAAAAAGTAATTCAGAACTAAATACAGTTAAAGAGATGGTAAATTAAAATATATACCAAAAGAAAATAACCAAGATGATGGCACTTGGGTGGCTCAGTTGTTAAGCGTCTGCCTTCGACTCAGGTCATAACCCCAGGGTCCTGAGATGGAGCCCCATATTGGGCTCCCTGCTCGACAAGAAGCCTGCTTCTCCCTCTCCCCCACTCCCCTTGCTTGTGTTCCTGCTCTCACTGTCTCTCTGTCAAATAAATAAATAAAATATTAAAAAAAAAAAACAAGATGAAGCAAGTAAAAATCAAAAGGTAACAGACATAGAAAATACAATGAAAAGATCTAATATACACATAATGAGTATGCCAGAAAGAAAGATGAAAAGAATGAGGGAAAAGCGTTATTTGAAGAGACAATGGATGAGAGGTCTACAAAACTAATGAAAGAAGTGCTACTACACTAAAGCAGGATTTTAAAAAAAATCCACAAACAGCTGGGTCATAATAAAACTGCAGAAAACCCTGAGGGTTACAGGAGGCGGAGAGAGGCGGGTAAGGTGGAGGGATGGGGTAACTAAGTGATGGGCATTAAGGAAGGCATGTGATGTAATGAGCACTGGGTGTTATATGCAACTGATGAATCGCTGAACTCTACCTCTGAAACTAATACACTATATGTTGATTAATTGAATTTAAGTAAACAAACAAACAAAAAAAACTGCAGAAAACCAAAATCAAAGAGAAAACCTTAAAAGCAGCCGGAGAAAAAGGCATATTACCTACAATGGAATAATAATTCAGACTAACAGTTTATTCCTAAAAAAAAAAAAAAAAAAAGTAAATCACTAGACAATAGGACAATATCTTAACCTTATTTACAAAAAATTTAACTGCCAACCATTCAAAACAACAATATCCTTCAAGAATAAAAGCAGAATGAATACATTTTCAGACATAAAAAACTAAAGTCCTCAACAGCAGGTTTTCCCTAAGGGAAACAGAAAAGGACTTTTTTTTCAGACAATAGAAAAATGATGCCAAAAAAAGCACAGAAATGGAAGAAAAAAGTACAACAAAAACTATAAACATACGTGGAAATGTAACTGAATACAGACTATATAGTAGTAATTCTATGTTTTCATGTTAAAATATATAAGAATTAAAATATACTAAAACAATGGTATATAAGTTGGGAGTGGGGGGGTGAATGGAGTTAAAGTATTTCAACTGTCCTTGTGTTATCTGAGAAAAAAGTTAAAAGTACCAGTTTTAAAAAATTAAATAAAATGAAAGTACCAATGAACAACATATTTTATAAATTAAGAATGCATTATAATCGTCAGAGTAACCACTAAAAGAATAGTTAAATGAATATAAAATTTCTAGCTAATAGAGGCTTGAAAATGTAATCATTAAAAAAAAAATCCCATAGCCTACCAATTAAAGGCAAGAAAAATAAAAAATAGAGCAGAGAAAGCACTTAATAAGATAGTACAGTTAAACCCAAGTCACATGTACATTGACTAAATAATCCAATTTGGAGGCAAAAATTTTCAAGCTAGGATTAGGAACAAAAAAATCAACTCTGTTATTTACAAAAGACACACCTAAATATCACTGTACATCCTACAGACATTAAAAATGAGAATATTATTAACAAATTTACGCCAATATATTTGAAAATCTAGATGAAAAAGATAAATCCTAGAAATAGCTTATAAAACCAGCAATAAAAGAAAATTCTTTTTTTTTTTTTTTTAAAGATTTTATTTATTTGACAGAGAGAAACACAGCGAGAGAGGGAACACAAGCAGAGGGAATGGTAGCGGGAGAAGCAGGCTTCCTGCCGAGCAAGGAGCCCGATGCGGGGCTCGATCCCAGGACTCCGGGTTCATGACCTGAGCCGAAGGCAGACGCTTAACGACTGAGCCACCCAGGCGCCCCAAATTCTTAATTATTTAAATAGTTGTCATACCACTCGACAAACCCATGAATAAAAGTTCAAGGCTAGACTTCCTCACCAGTAAATTTTGCCAAATGTGTCAGGATGAAATAATATTGCTAGCACACAAACTCTTCTATAAATTTGAACAGAGTGAGCCCTCTCCAACTTACTTTTTTTTTTTTTTAAGACTTATTTATTTATTTATTTATTTGAGAGAGAGGAGAGCACAGGGGGAAGGGTAGAGGGAGAGGGAGAGAGTCTCAAGCTAACTCTGTTGAGTGTGAAGCCCCAGGAAGGGCTGGATCTCACTACCACAGATCACGACCTCAGCTGAAACCAAGAGTGGGAATACTTAACCAATTGCTCCACCTAAGCACCCCTCTCCAACTTAATTTTTAAGAACAGTATAATCTTGATACCAAATTTCATAATGATGTTATGAAAAAGAAAAAGTACAATCCAATCCTACTAATTTATAAGGATGCGAAAATCTTAAATAAGAGATTACCAAGTCAGGGAGCCTGGATATAAGGTCAATATAAAAAAACAACAATGTTTAGAGGTCAGCAAAGAAATGATTAGAAAATAAAACTTTAGAGAGATTTTTTTTTTTTTTAAGTAGGCTCCACAGCCAGCATGGAGCCCAACATGGGGCTTGAACTCACATCTCTGAGATCAAGACCTGAACTAAGATCAAGAATCAGAAGCCCAACCAACTGAGCTGCCCAGGCATCCTAGATATTTATTTCCTTTTTTTAAGGATTTTAATTATTTATTTAAAAGAGAGTGAGGGAAGGAGCAGAGGGAGAGGGACAAGCAGACTTGGTGCTGAGCACACAGCCTGACTTGGGGCTGGATCCCATGACCCTGAGATCATGACCTGAGCTGAAACCAAGAGTCAATGCTCAACCAACTGAGCCACCCAGATACCCCCACGTACCCTAGAAAATAAAATTTTAAAAAGATAAAATATACAGTAGAGTGAAAAAATATGAAATATCTAGGAATAAATATAATAAGATATGTAAGCCTTCTAAACAGAGAACTATGAAATATCACTGAGAGAAATTTTAACAAATCTAAATAGAGGAACAACATACCATGTTCATGGACCAGAAGACTTGATACTATAAAAATATCACTTTTCTCCAAATTTATTTATAGACTCAAAGCAATTGCAATAAAAATCCCAATATTTAAGTCTTTATTGCTGCTATGGTTTTGTTTTGTTTTGGTGGAACTTTAATAAGTTGATTCTGAAATGCTGTGTAAATGTAAAAGACAAAGATAGCTGAGAAATTCTTAAAGAACAAAAAAACAAGATAAGAATACTTGATCAAATGAATGTAAACTCTTACTATAAAACTACAGTGTGGTACAGGAGCAAGAATATTTTGATAAACTAAAGGAAGAGGCTAGATTGCTCAAACAAGTCAGCTGTCATATTTCTGGGCACCTGACTTATGACCAAGGTCATAAGTCACTACACTACAGAGCAGTGACAACAGATTTACCAGTAAATTATGCTGGGACAACTAGATGCTCACACAAATTTTTTAAAAATAAAACTTGACCCCTATCTCACACAACATGCAAAAATTAATTCCCAGTTAACTGTAAATATAAATTTAGGGGTTACAACTGAAAAGTTCCTAGAGGATAACATTTACAACCTCAATCTAGAAAAACACTTATTGAACAGGACACAATAAAACACTAACCATAAAGGAAATGGAACCTTCAAAGAATTCGGACATTAAAATTATGCAAGAAATCACTCTCTCCTTAAAAGAGTAAATAGGCAGGTGAGCAACAGAATGACGATTTTCCCACACATATACCCTACTATGAACTCATCTCCAGAATATATTTTTTAAAATACTGATAATCAGTAAGAAAAAAGACAATCCAACTGAAAAGTGGACTAAAGACTCGAACAATCATGTCAGGATATTTCAGATGACCAATTCCCACGAAAAGGTGCTCAACCTCATTAGTCAGGAAAAAGCAAATGAACTCAACAATGTCATATTACTATAAAACCATGAGAATGGTGAAAATTACAAAGACTGATGATGTTGGCAAGGATATGGAGCAAGGGAAATTCCCATATGCTGCTGGTGGGAGTATACTGGTACAACCACTCTGGAAAACAGTTTGGTATTATCTGCTGAAGTTGATGATACACACAACCTATGAGCTAGTAATTCCTCTCCTGGGTACCAGATAGAAATGTATGCCCACAGGCACCAGAAACACACAAAAGGAAGATCATAGCTACCTTTCCTTTAATGCCCCCAAACAGATCATTGAAAAATCCACCAACAATACAATGGATAAATATGAACAAATGATTGTGGTACACTCATGTAACAGTTTTCCGTACAGCAGAAAAAAATAAAGCACAAAGCCACAAGCAACATACATAAATAGCACAACGTCAGTGCTGAGCAAAGAATCCAAACACATGAATACATACTCTGATGACTTTCATTCCTCCTTCAAGAAACAGCAAAACCAAAACATGCGTTTAAAGATACTTTGTCAAAAAAAAACAAACAAACAACCTATAAAGAAAAGTAGCAAACTGTTACCAAGAAAACACAAGGATAATTTTTTTGTTTTTTTTTTGTTTTGTTGTTGTTGTTGTTGTTTTACCTTTGGGACAGGGTGAGTAATGACTGGGAGAGGTTACAAGGAGGAGCTTCTGGGGCAACGTTCTATTTATTATCCTGGTATTAGTTGCAAGGTGTCACTGTGATAAATCACTGTGCTCTGAATCTATATTTTGTGTACTTTTCTGTAGATGTATGAAATCTGTTAAAGGAGGTTAAGTTAATAAACCTAATGCATCTACAATAAAAAAAAAACTTCATTGCCTCAATATTTATGTATATTGCCTGGAATAGGGAAGGGAATAGCTCAATTTAAAAAAATCAAAATAAAAAGCAAGAGTCTTCACTGCGACTCATTATTTTTTATAGTTTTTGGGCTAACATCTCCCCAAGCACTGTGGACCATTGAGCACTCCTGGTCAGTTTCCACTGAGCAGGCCAGGTCCCATTCATCATCTCATTGTCATCATCATCATCCTAATGAGTGCACTGGTGCCGATAATGCACATTATCTATAAAGGTCCTGAGATCGTCCAGAAAAATCTCCAAAACTGACACCCAACATTTGAGTCTTCCCAACTCTCCTCACCGGCCGATATTTTTTCTTCCTTCAGTTCTCAGCTCAAGCGTCATTCCTCAGGAAATGTTCCTTGCCCCGTGCCCACACCCTCTCTCCAAGTAAGGTAACCAACAACACCATGTTCCTCTCTTTTTGATTACCGGTCATTCTCAGTTTGTTCCCATCTCCCAGATCCATCCCTAGGAGGCTGATCCCTAGGGACTAGATCAAATGTCACAGATCCAAGACAGTGGCCGAAGCTGGCAGGGTAGAAGAGAAGTCAGGCACGTCCTCTCCACTTCCTTTTTGCTGTGCTCTGTGTTTCTTTCTAGCAGAGCCTGCTTCTTAGGAAGCAAGCTCCTCCTGCCTGGGTCCAGCTCACAAGGCTTCCAGGAACATCATTCCTGCTGCCTATGTGGGTAACAGCCTCCATCGCTGGGCCTTTCAGTGGTTCTGGTAACCCTGCCTCCAACTTTCTAAGTTGTCTTTTCACCTACTCTCTCCACTTGAACTAGGTTTGGTTCTGTTTTCTGCTGGGACCCTGTGGAGCAGCAGTTTTATATGAATTTATGTGATTATTTTATCAACACTTGTCTTCTCCACAAGGCTGTGAGCTTCACAATACTGGTGCTTCAGACACTGCCAACAAATATCTGTTAAATGATTGAGTAAGTTAACGAACACATGAAGGAACTCACGTTAGGATCAAAATATGCTAAACATGGTTCAAGGATTTCTATAATGTTCCTGCTACATTTAATGTGGCACCAATCTATCTGAGCAGATATTTTTCCTCTTGTAGTTGAAAAGAAGCCTTTGTTGGCAGGAATATTTTTATTCGTGATAATAATTTCAATCATTCTGGCAATAAGTGCAATAACTGTGATTTTTCAAGTAAAAAGATGTAATGTTATCTTTCTGAAGTAAGTTAACAATAATGAGATTCCAGGTGGACCGTGGTTAGTTACAGTTCTGAGTCAGGAGGAACATAATAAAAATATTAACTAGGAAAAGAAGGCTCTGCATTTCTGAATTTTTCATAACCTACGGCATATGACTCTAGAAAAGAAATACTACTTAGTAGTTACACAGTGTAGGATAGTTAACTCCAGGGAGGAAATGTTCTTCGTTAATACAATAAACTACCTACTTTACCTTGTTTTAGGCTCAAAGTAGGACAGTCTGGGCTGAGCCCAGTATTAGATATGCAAGCTACATATTAGTGTATATAGTTTGACAACTTCTACAAAATGAACTGGAAAATTCTGATTCTAGGCCACTAATCAGAATTTCCAGGACAGGGTCTGGAGTTCTGCATATTGTCTTCTCTTTTATGGCAGAAAAAGTGTAGGAAAATCAGGTTAGGTATAAGCAATATGATATACTAGTTTAAATTCTTTAAACCCATATATATGCCATCACTTTAATTTTAATTTTAATTTTATTTATTTGAATTTTAATCTTGAGAAAATTAGTCTGTAAACTATAATCATAACTAAATACGTACCATACAGCACTTTGAAAGCAAAAATTTAGCTAGCAGGCAAGCTCCCTGCCGGTGGTATATTTTGGACTCTGAAGAGGTCAAAGTTCATCTCCTTGCTGCAGTCTCTTTCCTTGTTAAACCTCTCCTATTTCTTCTGCTAACTTCATTGTAAAAAGTATCCCAGTTCTCTTCATGCTAACTAACCACCACGGAGAGGGGGAAGGTCCAACTTTTCCAGTATGGTATGAGTTCAAGATTATTTGTAACCTCTCAAGCAAGCAAACTAGTTAGTTAATAACGAAGGCCTTCCTAATATGGCACTACTTGGGATATGCGTCTGACTTTACAATCCTGAAACGATAGGGCATGCTTTTAGTCATAGTTACATTATTAATAATACCTTGTGGGGGGGTCCGGCTAAGTGATTGAGTTAAAATAGTTAAAATGCAGTTACAAGGCTAATTCTTTTTACAACCAGATAACTTGCTTTGGTATGTCTAATTAAGTGCAACCACAACAACAAAAATCCTTTTCCTTCTCTTCGGTCATAACTAACATAGGAAATGACCACACCAGCCTCTTACTGATTGCTTCCCTGGGAACAAAAGAGCATTTTATACCTGATCCTGCCATGATCAGCAAAGAGAAGGAAGGAAAAATTAACCGTCCTCTACCTCTCTTGCCCATACGTAAAGCAGTATTTTTTAAGGGGAATAGGTAAGGGCGGGGGGTGGTTAGGGAGAAGTACTGCATTCAATTCATAAGGACTGCTCCCCCCATCTCCATTCTCATCCACATCACCCACTTAGGGGGCGCCCGGTACTCGAAGGGCCCCCTGGCCTGACAAGGTAGGAGAAGAATCATCTCTTTCACAGACTGAAAAATCACGACTCCCGATGCCTTCCACGCACCCAAGTGGGGCGGGCCGCCCAGCCCCGGGGGACCGGGCGGCGTCCCGGGTGCCCGCAGCCTAGGGCCGCGGGCGGCGCCGCAGCGCTCGGGGCCCCCTCCCGTACGGACTGGCCGCGGGTCCTTACCCGCGAGTCCGCCGCCGCCGCCTCCGTCGCCCGCGTGCCCCTTCCTCCGCTGCAGGATGAAGTAGGGGTTGGCCCTCTCGGTGATCCACAGCGCGTTAGCCAGCAGCACCTCTTCGGGGTTCACCCACATGTTCCCGGGCGCCGCGGGCGGACACACAATGGGGCCGCGGGGTCGGGTCCTGCACACACCGGCGCGCACAGGCGCGCACTCCCGGGCACACGCGCGCCCTCCCGCCAGCTAGGTGCGGCAGCGGAGAGCGACTTCACCAGCCGGCCGCCCGCGGCGCCCCGGCCACAACAAAGCCCCCGCGGGAGGCCGGGGAGGACGGCGAGGACGCGGGCGCGGCGAGCAGCATCCTCCCCGCGGCGGCGCCGCCCTCCGCGAGCCCGCGGCCGCAGACGCCCAGGCCCGCCGCCCCGCAGCCCGGCTCCGGCCCACGGCGGCGCGAGGACTAGGGGAGGAGGAGGAAGAGGAAGAAGTGGTGGCGCTCAGTCCTGGGATCCGGGATCCGGGCCCGCGGGAGCAGGGCTGCGGGCGACAGGAGCGCACACGGCCCCGCAGCGAGGGCCGAGCCGGGCTGGGGCGCAGCTGCTCCCACAGCACCGAGCGGAGCTCTGTCTGGGCCGCCTCGGTCTCTGGCTGCTCCGTGCCCTCGAGGTCACCGCGCGCTAACACTCCGCGTCGGGGCCACTGGAACACGCAGCGAAGCCCAGATCGCGGCTGGAAGGACGCTCCGGGCTCGGCGAATGAATGACGCGCTCACTGGGAGCGGGCCCGGGTGACACCGGTTTCCGCGGACTCGGGGCCTCCGCGGGTTCCTAGCGCCGAGCCCAGCTGCCGCGGCCGGCTTTGGGGCAACCTTCTGGGGACCGTGGGCCAAGCGCTCGGCCCCACGCCCATTTCAGCCGAGAGGATGCTGCCAGCCTCCGTGGGAGGGTGTGTATGTGTGTGTGTGTGTGTGTGTGTGTGTGTGTGTGTGTGCGCGCGCGCGCGTCGTGTGTTTATGGCTGACGCTCTGTAGGCTAGCGCCACCCCTCTTCCCAGGAAATAAGTGTTTTAAGGTTCCAGACTAGGAGCTAGATACCCTGTCGGAAGTGGACGCAGCCAATGGTTGGTCGTGTTTTTGTTTCCTGCATCCCTAGGGCAAGTCATGCGCTAAACTTGTCACCGCCTATAACCCCTCCCCCTCTACATTGCATTGTAATTAAAGTGGCCCAGCTAAGTGCATTACATCACTTCTTTCCTTGACCTGTAGGGCATGAGCAATAGCGAAGTTGGAAGCAGCCCAAGAGCTTAGGCCAACTAATTCACACTACAGCTGTTCCTATTTCAGGCATTTGGAGCTCTGAGGACCGGGCACAGCAGAATTCAGGGATTTATTAACACTTAATAGGAAAAAATTTTATAAATCATTGAAATCAGAGACACACAAAGGCTGGCTCTATACCTAAGCGGTTTTGCATTCCCCCAATACTTCAAACCTCTTGGGATCACAGCCGATCTACTTATATGTCTGATGACCTTTTTTCCCCTCTTTTTACACCTGGGAGATCTGCAGACAGCCAGATCAGCAGAAAGAGGCTCTACTTCCCAGATGATGGGAATTTACCAAGCTCTGTTTTGTTGTAGAAGTTGGACATCCTACAGACTTCTTCCTTTCCAAATAAGCAGAACAAAAGCATTCTCAAAGCAAATGAGACTTTGTGTGGACTGAAACAATTTTGCTTCTGTAGCTCTCATTTGTACTGCTAAATTCCTTCAATAGCAAAGTAAATGCATCCCAGCCATTTTTCTTTTTAAGATTTTACTTATTTATTTGTCAGGGAGAGAAAGGGAGAGAGCACAAGCAGGGGGAGCAGCAGGCAGAGGAGGGAGGAGCAGGCTCTGCAAGGAGCCAGATGGGGAACTCAATCCCAGGACTCTGGGATCCCGACCTGAACCAAAGACAGATGCTTAACTGATTGAGCCACCTAGGCATTCCCACCCCAGCCGTTTTAATGAGGCTGCCTCCTGTGACTGTTGGTTTCTCCTCAGTGAGCTCTCAAGGAAGTCTCTCTTTCCCTTATGGAATTGACTGACCTTCCGCC
This sequence comes from Procyon lotor, assembly GCA_028646535.1. NCBI lineage: Eukaryota > Metazoa > Chordata > Mammalia > Carnivora > Procyonidae > Procyon > Procyon lotor. The sequence continues at coordinate 100,189,069 of CM053604.1, forward strand.
TCTTAGGAAGCATTTTAGACCTCTAGGTATTTGTGGAAACTTTGCATTTTTAACACAGACTCCAAAATGTCATTTGGCATCTTTGGCCATAGCACGGTGCCTTTAGTCATAGAATCTATCACAAGTCAAGCACAATAAACATTAAGATTGCAAATCATACACATGCAAAAATTTAATAATATATTTATATAATTTTGAATATTTTTGCAGGCTTCCATGAATATTCCTTCATTTTATGTAATTAGCGTTTTTATAACTCCACTAAGTACCTTCATATTGTCTCTTTTGTTTAAGATTTTATTTATTTATTTGTCAGAGAGAGAGAGCACAAGCAGGGGTAGCGGCAGGTGAAGGGAGAAGCAGACCCCCGCTGAGCAAGGGACTCGACCCCAGGACCTTGGGATCATGACCTGAGCCAAAGGCAGACACTTAACAGACTGAGCCACCCAGGCTTCCCATATTCTTTTTTTTTCCCCAAGATTTTATTTATTTATTTATTTACTTACTTACTTACTTACTTACTTACTTATTTGAGAGAGAAGGGGGCAGGCACAGAGGGAGAGTGAGAGGGAGAAGTGGACTGCCAACTGAGCAGAGAACCCTACATGGGGCTCAATCCCAGGACCCTGAGATCATGTCCCCAGACATAGGCAGACACTTAACTGACTGAGCCACCCACTCGCTCCCCTTCATATTATCTTTTTATCGTGTCCTTATCATACTGAAAGTTGTGACTTGATAGCTCTACCATAACCCTAAAGCATGATTTTAGCTTAGCATTTTTTATCTTTTGGTATCAAAATGCTATTTACTTATAATTCATGTGTTCATTCACTCACTCATTCATTCAACATATAATTATTGAATGCCTACTATATTCTAGGCCCTGGGGATAACAAGCAAACAAACCATATAAAAATCTTTGCTGGGGCACCTGGGTGACTCAGTGGGTTAATTTATTTGTAGCTCTCATTTGTACATGAGATTCAGCTCAGGTCATGATCTCAGGGTCCTGGGATCGAGCCCCACATCGGGCTCTCTGCTCAGCAGGGAGCCTGCTTCCCCCTCTCTCTCTGCCTGCCTCTCTGCCTACTTGTGATATATCTCTCTCTGTCAAATAAATAAATAAAATCCTTAAAAAAAAAATCTTTGCCTTCATGAAGATTAAAATGTAAAATTAATAATAAAAACAAATTTACAAAAAGTTGGTCCTTAGTTATTTTCTAGTTTCTTGTAAGAGTTATAGCCCATTCTTCCCAGGAAATCATGGTTTCCATTATTATAATGAATTGTATTACCTGTGGTAGAAGGCATTGCAAAGAATCAGAGAAGCTACAAGGAGCTCATGACAGCTTGCTGGTCTCAAGACTGGGAACTAACCACTTATTAAAGCGTGGCTTTGTTAAAAAAAAAAAAGAAAGAAAGAAAATCAAATATACCTGAACTAGAAATAATACAAAGAGAACCTAATTAATCCAACCAGTTCCTCAGTGAGATAGGTATTTTTAGCTTTTGATTCATTCTCACTGGCTTAAAAGTGAGCTTAAAAGCTCAAGGATCATCTCAAACCACTTAAAAAAAAAAGAATGTAACAGATACCTTGATAACCTAGGGTTAAATGATGTCAGTCTTTGTGTCTCACTGAGATCATCTACTCTCCCCTCCCCCACATGGAAAGACTCAATTCTGATAGGGTTTTGATGCTCCCACCCCCACTGCTTGGGGCAACCAATGTGTTGGCTGCTTAGTGGGCAGATCTACCTGAAACAAAATTGTGAGGGTAGTAAATTTGTCTTTGGCAATTCTCAACAGCCCCCGCCCCCGCGCCCCTACAATGTTTCTACTTTTTCTGCTATTCACCTTCACAGTGGTATGTTTTCCTCCCTGTCCTCAACCCTCTCCAAATAAGTATTTTTTTTTTTAAGGTTTTATTTATTTATTTATTTATTTATTTATTTATTTATTTGACAGAGAGAGAGAGAGAGATCACAAGTAGGCAGAGAGGCAGGCAGAGAGAGAGGGGGGAGGCAGGCTTCCCACCGAGCAGAGAGCCCAATTCAGGGCTGGATCCCAGGACCTGAGATCATGACCTGAACCCAAGGCAGAGGCTTTAACCCACTGAGCCACCCAGGCGCCCCTAAGTCTTTATTTTGCCTTTTAGGGATTTCCCCACTCCCGGAAATGCTGGAGTCTTGGGCACTTTTTTCTGCCCACTCCCTCTCACCTCAACTCCAGCAGCCTCAACAGTGCTCACCTCAGTAGAAAATTCAGATCTAGTTTCAGCAGAGAAGATTCACCCAGCAGAGTATAAAGTACTAATGCTCCCCTGGGAAAAGCCAACTCCTCCCCTAGCCTTCTAGCTGAAGGTAACATGTTAATTGGAACCATTTTTTTTTTTTTTTAAGTGCCCGTATTTTCCTTGTCTAACATGGAAGGGCAGTAGCTACGGTAGGACACTTGGAATTTCTAGTGTCCACTGAGGTAGGAGAAGGGTTACCAGTTGGAGTAAAGAAGGATGATATTGTTTTAAAGATCCAAGGCTTTTTGGTAGCTTTGATAGCTGAAGAGACCTTCACAGTGGATCTCAGTTGCTAATCCAGCTGGAAAAACCAGATCAACCAGTCATCACAATGTCTACTCTGTAAGTAATAAAGCTAATTGATGATACAGAATTCACAGTTTGGTTCTTTCAGCCCTCAGTGGCTGAACAGATCTGTAGCCAAGACTTTCCATACATATAGTGCACACAAAATAGCTCAGATCTGTAAGCGTACCGCCTGCCCTCTATTCAGTGAATCGGTCCCCTTTTGAATTCTGAGATGCTCTGGAAATCAAAAATGAACAAAACATATTTCCTTCCATGTTGGAGAACTGTGGCCAGATGATCTCTGCCAAATGCTGTGCTCCTGGAATGAAGAAAGGAGAGAAGACAGCAGTCTTCAGGAGGAAAAAATGAAGCAAGGTATCGCACCCATTCGTTTTCTCATTAACTGTCATTAAAGAGGGCATGTTTTAATGGTTGGGAGTGATAAGGTCAAGAGCTCAGACCGTAGGAAAAGGAAGTATGCTTCGCCTACTTCAAAATCATCCATTGTCAGTTCCCTGAGGGCAGAGACTGTGAAGAGATCATTGTTAGAACCCTGGGCATAGCACCTGCACCTCTGAAAATGCCCAACAAGGAGGTGCGTACTTGACTGTTGAATTTCAAATTTAAGAAAGGTTTAGAGATTTAGGAAGGAAGAGAGACCCTGATTACAGTTACATTTAGTTCCTCATATTATTACAAGAAAACTAAAGCTCAGAAAAAGGAAAGGGCTTGACTCCAGTCACTTAGGTAATTCACAGCAGAGTTGGAAGTGAGTTTTTTTTTTTATTTAGGAGGCTATTATGGCCCCAAATCTTAACGCCAACTTTTCCTTCTTTCTCCACGTATTATTTGTCACATTCTTCTCAAAAATTAAAGTGACTCATAATTATATAAGGCTGTCCTGGCTATTATCTATCACTGTGGTCTGAGTATCCATATCCACCGACGGGCTAGACCCGAGTCACATGCCTGCCCTGGAGAGGTGGTGATAGAGGTGAGGGGTCAGTAGCTGTGGGATAGTCCCCAAAGGAAAATGAAAGAATTGTTATCAAAATAAGGTGAGAGCGTTGTGAGCAAGCCTGAACAACACAGGTCTACTAGATAACCTACTACTGACAATTGGTTTTTCAATGACTGAATCCTCTTGATCGTAATTTTCTATCGCATAAATATAACATACTTTTGTTTTCTGCTAAAACCCAGTGGTTTGACCCTTTTGATAATTAAAGTCAAAGATTATTTAATTTACCAAAGGGAGGAGTGAAGGAGGGAGGGATGAAGGGAGGAAGAATTTTTTATAAGGACTCACTTAGACAATACTAGTCCCAGAAACCTTCAGGAAGCTCTGGGAGCAGCCCCTCAGCCTCTCTTATGCCCTAGCGTGCTCTCTCACTCTCTCTCTCCCTCTCTCTGAATCTCTGCTTTTCTTCACACATGTGTTCCTCCGCTGACCAGCCTCCTTTCCTTACCCATAGTTTCTGTTCCTCATAACTCAAGCATGTGCGTGACTCATGAAAGTTTCTCCAGTTCCACCTTTTGTCATTGCTTTCAAGCTTTAGCTCCCATCGTGAACTAAAAACTTAGGTATTTCATAGCTATAATTCATGAGAGAGAAATTGATTGGGTCACCTTATCTTTTTGTCCAAGGACCAGGTTGTTGCCCAGCCTTTGGCTGCCATTTTGTCAGATTACCAAGACATGGCAGCTCTGTATGTATGCTTATTGTGTGCAACTGATGCTTCACACAGTCTCACTATAAGCTCATTTTTTATTAAAAAATTTCTCATTTTGAGAATTGACCCATTACTTGGCCTTCAAATACTCCACTAGCTGGGAAATGTCTGACATCTCCCCTGTTTTGCATGTGCCCATCAGCCATATCAACAAAGGCAAACACTCTTTAATCTGGTCTATAGCTATGGGCTCTGATGATCCAGGATCTTAAAATAATCTCATTTCTTTTAAGGATGAAGGCTTTTTTCCCCCAGAGTCATGCTGTTCTTTTGCCAGTGACTAATTGTCCACAATAAGCAAGTCCATTTTCTTGCTTGTTAAAAACACGCAAAACCCATCCACAGAATTTTTTAAACATGTGATTTTCCGAAAGTGAATTTTTTAAACATGTGAATATAGGGAAAAAGTACATTGGGACATTGATATTAAGGTAATAATACTGTTTCTTCTGAATTGCACATGTCCATATAAACCTAATAAGTACAGTTTTCTTTTTTTAAATAGAAGAATACAACTTTTTTTCCTCTGAGGATAAAAACTAAAATTTTTACTGACATTTTTGAAATAAGGGACTTTGATTTACACACTTGTGTTTTTATGAAAGAAAATGGTCAATTTTATGCAGATTCTCTAATTCAAAAATTCAAGGGAAAAAATGTAGTTTCCTTTTTAATATGACAACTCAGCTGTCTTTTTATTATACTGACAACATTCTTATTAGAGAAATATTGCATTCTATCTTGAATGTCAGATCTTTAAAACATTTCAATATGCTTGACTAAATGATTTGAAAGAAAGAGCAATATCTAGGTACCAATACTTACGCAAAAAAACAACGTGTCACCCAAACTCCCTTCAGTATCAACTGTATTTAAACCCTTTACTTGTTAATTTCCAGCTTCTCAGAGCTTTAGATTACAGATTAGAAAACAGAATATAATCTGATGATTGTAAATCTTTGAAAAACTGTACGTATAAAACATTAAGTGAGAAAAAAGAAAAAAAAACAACTTATTGTCTGCACCAAGGGAGAAATAGTTCAGATCACTTAATTCCTACCTAAGGGATAATATTAGAGTTGGCTGTTGAGCTAACTTTATCAGAACTGGGGAAAAGGCAAAAAATAACTCACCCTTTATTTGTCCCCCGGGCTTTTAACACTCTCATTAGGCATTTATCACTGAAGTGTTTTTGTTTTTTTTTACAGAATGTATTGCCCTTCAGTGACATCTTTGTCTTATTCTATAAAATACAGACCTAAACAAGCATTTTCATCATAAAATTGTACTGGTGAGAATTTTGCCTTTTTTTCTTTTGTCACTTGTGATCCTCTTAAAGGCTGTGAAATGCAATCTTCCATAAAAAGGAATGTGTTATATCACGCTGATTCCTATTCCAATGAAAATTACAGTTTGCTTTTAATGGGAATGACTCAGTCAATCAAATTGGAAGCTTAGACATTCTGTCCCCGAAAGAAACCTTAAAACATAATTCCTTCTTTCTTCCTTTATGCAGAGCCAGCTCTCACTCACCTAAAGAACACTGAAGTGGAAGGCACATATCTAAAATACAAAAATATAGGGGCACCTGGGTGGCTCAGTGGGTTAAAGCCTCTGCCTTGGGCTTAGGTCATGATCTCAGGGTCCTGGGATCGAGCCCCACATCGGGCTCTCTGCTCAGCAGGGAGTCTGCTTCCCCCTCTCTCTGCCTGCCGCTCTGCCTACTTGTGATCTCTCTCTCTGTCAAAAAAATAAGTAAAATCTTAAAAAAAAAATGCAAAAATATATACCTTTTGAATGCATCCTTGTCTACAAACTGCGGCCCTTGGATTTTAACTTGACGTCTCATTTAAAAACCCTTTGGAGGGGTGCCTGGGTGGCTCAGAGGGTTAAAGTCTCCGCCTTTGGCTCAGCTCATGATCTCAGGGTCCTGGGATCAAGCCCCACATAGGGCTTTCTGCTCAGCAGGGAGCCTGCTTCCCCTTCTCTCTCTGCCTGCCTCTCTGCCTCCTTGTAATCTCTCTCTCTGTCAAATAAATAAACAAAATCTTAAAAAAAAAAAAAAAAAAGCCTTTCGAAGGGAACAAGAAAATCGATCTCAGATGTACCAATAGAAAATCACAGAATTGTAGACAGAGACAGCTAGTTGGTGGTTAAATGAAACAGTGCTATATCAGAGATTACGTCTGATTAAGTCAACTCTATAAAAATATTTTTTTATAGCTGCAGTGGGATCCCATGGCTAGGTGCAATTCTGAGATAATATGGCTTTGCATCTGTGCTTGGAAGATTCCTTGGATGCGTGTTCCATACGCAGAGTTAAAGGGAGGATGAGAAATGCGATTATGACATCTCTCCCTCAGAGAGTGCAAGGACAGGGTGGACGAAAGAGGTCTCTTTATGCTCCACTTCTTCTATCTACCAGGGTGGAGGAGGCCCTGGGAAGACCGTGATAATGTAGGCAAAGTTCAGCTGAATACCCCAGCATCTTGCTCAAACTTAAAAGGGAAACACAGCCAACGCGAGGGATTCTAAATTTTCCCCTTCAGAAGAGATGCAGGATTCCTATGTAAAACGTGTGGTGACGCTCTCTGCGGCTGCCAACGCAGACACAGTGTTTCCTGAACAGAAGGGTCACCTGCTAGCACAGCTGTTCCACGGTGTTTTGATGAATCTGGCATATTTTGAAAACGGATGGCTTCTAGAACCTCATTTGACGGCTAAAAATATCGGCATGTGATGCCATTTTCATAGTTTTCTCCTTAGCTTATGTGTTATGATAGGTTCTTCTCATTAAATGTGGTTTTGCCAATGTTGTACTTTTTATGGGAATTGACGTCCCTCCTTGCTGAGGGTTACTAGCCAAAGAGACTCAGGGTGAACTTTTGTCTTTCTGGCTGCTCATTACCTGAGCATTCTTCCTCTCCTCAGGGAAGTCCCTCAGATGGCCACTGGGCTGTCTCAGCCAGGGCCAACTCGGTCCCACTTGGCTTCTTGGCCTTGGTGACCTCCCAGGTCTAGCTGGGTCCACACCCAGCCCTAGAGTTGGCCACACCACATCCTTCTGGTGAAACTTCCCTTCTCCCAGTCACAGGAACCCCTTCCCGGCCTGCTGATAATGTTTATTTCTCACTGGTGTTCAAGTGGCAGTGGGGGGTGAGGAGAATGGGAAGACAGAATTTTTTGGACCCCTCTCTGCCTCTGGGAGGTCTGCTTCTCCTCACCATGGACACAACATGACTCCACTTCCTGTTATACCTGCTTCAGCCTGGTGGAGGGAGGAGGTATTTGCTACCGAGGGGATAGAGAAAGCAGAGTGGGGCACCTTCTCACTGAGGCATAGAGTGTCACTGGCAGAGGCCCCAGTTCTCTTTCTGTTGTGTCTTAAGCTTACAGAGGGAGCTCTGCTGTCACACTACCTGGGGTTCAACCTGGGGAGGCCAAGGGGCAAGACAAGGTGTGTGTGCATGGGGGGGTGCATATTATATGGTTAATATTTATTGAGCATGAACTAGGTGCCAAGGCTATTTATATTATTGTATTTAATCCTTACAACAACTCTATGAGGGAGGAACTGAGTAAACTATTGTTATTATTATTTTTAAAGATTTTATTTATTTGACAGAGAGAGACACAGCGAGAGAGGGAACACAAGCAGGGGGAGTGGAAGAGGGATGAAGCAGGCTCCCCGCAGAGCAGGGATTCCCAACCCATGGGACTCGATCCCAGGACCCTGGGATCATGACCTGAGCCAAAGGCAGAAGCTTAAAGACTGAGGCACCCAGGCGCCCCAGAGTAAACTATTATTGAACTCCCTGTTATAAGTGAGGAAACCAAATTACAAAAAGTAAAGTAACTTGGGGCACCTGGATGGTTCAGTTGGTGAAGCATCTGCCTTTGGTTCAGCTCATGGTCCCAGGGTCCTGGGGTCGAGTCCCATGGGTTGGGAATCCCTGCTCAGCAGGGAGCCTGCTTCTCCCTGTCTGTCTGCTGCTCCCCCAGCTTGTGTGCACTCTCTCTCAAATAGATAAATAAAATCTTAAAAAAAATGTAAAATAACTCAACCAAAGTCATGCAACCAGGTGATAGAGTCAAAATTCAAAACCAAGCTGCCTAAACCTAGCCTGTGCTCTTAACCATATTCCTTTTTTCTATAAATATTGTCTATTATCAGTATTATTTTATATTTATATTGTCTCAATATGACTATCTGAATAAACTTTTTCGGGTCATGAGATTATACTCAGATCATCTTTGGTGTAAGAGGAAGTTTTAAGTGCTTTGGATGCAGATAGGCAAATGAGATAGTACAAAAACGGACATGTCAGCGAGGATGTGGGGGGCTACTCTGTTCAAGGCTTTCAGCAGCGAACAGTTGAATACAGTGAAAAATTCTGTGTAGATTTTGGTTTTCAGTTCTTTCCTTCATGTTTTATTTATATTTCCAGCAAAAAAAACTTGGGATCCGTGTTTTCATTCGTCTGCCTTTTCTACCGTTTGAAAGTGATAAGATTTGTGTGTCTCAGGGATTCCCAAATCTTAGTGCGCCAGAACCAACTGGACGCTTGTTAAGAGATTGGTATACGCCTGCTCCAGAATTTCTGAGTCAGTAGGTCTGACCGAGACCTGAGAATGTGCATGCCCAACACATTTTCTAGTGGTGTTGATGGTATTGATCCGAGGGCCACCCTTCTGGGAACCACTGGTGTAGATCAGAAATGGGTACTTCAGCTGGAAGCTATTTCTTTTAGACAAGCTGTGGATTTACTTAAGTAGGTACGTAAGATCTAGGTATGGGGCCCTCAGCCCTGGATTAATAGATCCCTTGACCCCAGACTCTAACTTGCAAAATGATCTAAACTCACCTCTCAGTTTTACATTGGGCTCCAGATTACCCTTGTGATCCTGTGTTCGCTGTTGGACGCTGCTTATAACCAACAAGTGACTGCACTAACTGTTGGCGGGTAGCCCGAAGGTGCCTGGCAATCTGCTGGATGTTGGGAGGGCAGGTCGAAGAAAATCAAACACTATTACACCCGCAAGAAACTAATAGCAGGTCAGATTCAAATATTCAGTTCTGCTGTGATAAGTATTAGGAAGGAAAAGATCATGTGTTCTGTGATCTTAAAGTCAGGGGTTTCACTAAATCCTGGTCATCAGCATCCCCCGAGGTGACGCTTTAAGCTGAAGGATCGGAAAAACCCACTAAGCCCTCTCAAAAATATTGCAAATGATGTTTATTTCAAATGGTAAGTAACATTAAATACAAAATAATTTTAGAAAGAGGAGAAATGTTCCCAAAACTCAAGAGGGCCCCTATAGGTTGTTTTGTCTTTTTTTTTTTTTAATTTAATTTAATTTATTTATTGGAGAGAAAGAGAAAGCTTAATTTATTTATTTGAGAGAAAGAGAAAGCACAGAAGTGGAGGGAGAAGCAGGCTCCCCACTGAGAAGAGAGCCTGATCCGGGACTCGATTCCAGGACCCTGGGATCATCACCTAAGCCAAAGGCAGACGCTTAACTCACTGAGCCACCCGGGCACCCAGCCCCCATCGATTGTTGAATGGACTAGAATGTGGTATTTTACTAAACTACAAAGCCCCTGACACTTCTGTACTTCAAAGTGCCAAATCAAGTTTTAAAACATCACATGAATCAGTAAGAATTGATCAAGGTTTATTTCACACTTATCTGGGAGATCCACTTGTGCTAGGAAAATATCTAGAGTTGGGAAAATGTTCATACTCTCAGGTCTTTTAGAAGAGTTTATTAGTTCAAATTTTTCTTAGTACTTTACTCCTCGTCTGAGGGAAAATGGAAAATAAAAACCTAAAAGAGCTTTGACTCATGTGAGTGAAACCGGTGTGGTCCTCTGGAGCAAGCCAACTCTGTTCCAAGTACCAAGACCCTGACCATTTTCTCAAGAAAATAATCTTCTCTCTGCAAGGCTTGTTAAAGAAAATGAAGCACATTTCCCTAGGGTGTGGGAGTGAAATACAGCCCTTAATTTTTATTTCTTTTCTTTTCCAAGGTAGAAAATGAGAAGTTCTGAGAAGTTGAGTCACAACACTTCCCATGGCAGCAGGCTGGAAGCGATAAAGAGTCCCAGGGGCATGAGGAGTAATAGAGGGAAGGCTTTTTTGCTCAGCAGATCAGGTGACTTCTTTGGAGACCCAGCATTCCGAGATTATTCCCTACGTCAAGTTTAGGAAGAAGTTAGTCACATGGCATTTAGGCAGATGGAGGTTGTTTAGGCAAGACCTTTGATAATGACATCACAGAGAGGTACAGCCTGATAAGCCAACCTAAATGCCCCCACCTGTCTCTGAAAGTTGGCAGAATGTCTGCATTTGGCAGTTTCTATGAAATAAATATAAAATATCTAAAAATGCAAATATTTTGAAGCAGAATCTCATTTCTAAGAATTTATTTTATGCATACATGTGTGCCAAAGATGAATGTATATCTATTTTACTATGATATTATTTGTCTCAAAGCACAAAGATGGAAAAACCCTAAATGTTCTTTCAACAGAAGACAGGTTATATAAATTGTGCTATAATCTTATAAATGGTATAAATCACAACTGTTAAAATATGAAACTCCTCTACATGTATATCTCCTATGAAATGAGTTTGTGTGAGGGGCACCTGGGTGGCTCAGTCCGTTAAGTGTCTGCCTTTGTCTCAGGTCATGATCCCGGGGTCCTGAGATCGAATCCTGCATAGGGCTTCCTGCTCGGCAGGTAGCCTGCTTCTCCCTTTGCCTCTGCTGCTCCCCCTGCTTGTGTTCTCTCTCTCTCTCTCCTCCTTCTCTCTCTCCCTCTCTGTCAAATAAATAATGTTTTTTGAGATTAGTTTATGTGAAATACTGGTAAGTAGAAAAAAGCAAGATTCAAGACTATATATGTCAAATGTACTAATTTACATAAAAGAGGGGTTACATCTGTCTATATTCTAGTCTCTTAATAGTGATATTTTCTAGGCAGTCCATTTCCTCTGGGATAGGAGGACTGTAGCAGTGAGGGTCTGGGGTGAGAGGAAGAATTTAAATGTCCTCAAATCCCATATGTATTGTATGAACATTTTGCTATGCCCGCGTGTGTTTCTTATACCATTTTTTTAAAAAAAGTTTTTGTTTTTGTTTTGTTTGTGTCAGAAAGAAGCACCTGACTATGTATATTCCCAGTGTACTCCAACATGGGTCTGTGTGTATTCCCAGTCTACTCCAACATCGGTCAGGGTGTTTGAATTCTGCAAGACAGAGGTTACATTAAATGTATTGATAATCCTGTTGTATTAGTCCACTCAGGATGCCATAGTGAATATCACAGACTCGGTGGCTTCAACAGCAGAAATTTATTTTATCATGGTTATGGAAGCTGAAAGTCCAAATCAGGGTATCAGCAGGTTTGGTTTCTGCTGAGAGCTCTCTCCTTGGCTTGTAGGCAGCTACCTTCTCGCTCTGTACTCACACAGTCTGTGTGCATTAATAGAGAGAGAGGGATTTGTCGTGTCTCTTCCTCCTCTTATGAGGACACCAGTCCTGCGGATCAGGGTCCCATCTTTTATGTTTTTCCTTAATTATCTCCTTAAAGGCTCTGTCTCCAAATACAGTCACATTGGAGGTAAGGGCTTCACCACATGAATTTTGGAGGAAGACAGTTCAGCCCGTAACACCTGGTTAGTGTTTCAGAGTATCCACATATTTTCTAATCAGCCCGGCCTTTCACACTTCCAGGAGCCCTTGTTTGTGTTCCTTTGAGCACCAAAAGAAGCAGGCGAAGAGGTAAGAACTAGAGTAAGGGATTGTTGTGGGGAAAGGAGGTCATTAACTCTGAAGCCGATATTGCTTGTGACCTCCATTTTCTATCAACACTGCACCCCCCTCCCGCCACCCTGGGTCCCAGAACAGTCGATTGGGACGTATGATCACAAACCACCTCTGCTTTCACTGCCTCCAGAGCAGTAAGATGATCTACAACAAAGTAATTGATAAAATAAAGCAGTGTCCTGAAAGAGTGCACTGTCTCAATTTTTTTGAGTGGAAAGTCTTCTTTTCTCCTCTTTGAATCTCAGTGGGCTTAGGTGAATGGTTAAGCATACAATTTGAACGTAATGACTGAGGCCTTTGGCATCTTCCCTGTGAATGTCTCCATTTTATCAGCACGGTCTAGCCTGAGAACCATTTTGCATTGGAAGGGATCTTGTTCCAGGTAGATAACATACAAAGGCTCTGAGGGAGAAAATATGTCTGTCCAAGCTGGCCGTATGTCTGCGGATGGTTCTTTCTGAAGTGTGGTGAGGACACTCGGCACACGGAAGACCTCCACAGAGGTGAAGGATGAGGAAATAGAGAGGTCAAAGAGAGAGTCAGAGGCCCCATGGTAACTCCGACAAGCGCCATTGGCCCTTACAGTCCTTTAGCGGTTCACCACAGCTTTCCAAAGGAAGTCTCAGCCTAGTCTGTCTAGGAGGGCACTCATCTCCCCGTCAGCCTTGTCGCCCACATTCCCACCTCACACTTCATACTCCTCCAGTAAGGAGCTGGTTGCTGACATCTGTTTACTTGCATCACGTTGACTCCAGGTTCTTTGCCTCTACTCAAGCTGTTTGCCCAGCCTGAAATCTCCTTTCTTCATGACTTGGCTTAATTCTACCTCATCTTCCAACATTCAGTGGAAGAGTCGTCACCTCTGGGAAGCCTCTTTTAGATCCATGGGCCAATATCCCTCTTTTGTGCTTCCTCAGCTCTGACCCCTTACTATCACTCTTCTCCCTGTCTCTCTCTCTCTTTCTCTCAGTTTCTCCTCTCTCATCATGGACTTTTGTATCCTAACCAGTTGGCACAGAGCCTGGCACACAGGTATTTTTAAAAATGCATTTTGAACGGAACAGTTCAAATTTAATCATTTATCTGCCACGTCTGATATCAGCACCCAGAACTTTCTCCTGGCTGAACTGGTAGTTGGAGAAGACTGGACTTGGGGACTCTCTGTGGACAATATTATTCCTCTCTCAGTGTTCAGGGCACAAAGGTGCCTGCCTGCTTGCCTGTCTGTTTGCCTTCTGGAAGTAAAGCTGATGGACCGCCGCATGGTAGGAGCAGGAAGATTACGGCTGGAAACGAGAGCTCTTGGCCCCAGAGCTGGGTTAATGCTCATTCATTCATCCATTTATTGCAGACTTCACTTCAGGCAGGCCCAGTACAACACGGGGGAAACAAGACACAGACTGGCCCTGCTGGAATTCACAATCTTGTTTGGCTGATAGCTGTGTCAACAAACACTGTGGATTCTTCTCCTCAGGCATTTAGGGTTTACTGTTTTGATCTGAGAGCACACGATAAGCAGTGATTTGTCTTTCCACTGAAGCCAAGTGTCAGAGAAAATGAAGTCTTAGCTAGCGACTGAGCCTAACCAGCAACCAAACATCTAAGCCTCTATTGCCTTCAAAATCTTCAGTGTTCTCGTCTCAAAATTGAGATTGTGATATGTCTGTCCCCTAGGGTAGTAAATTTAAAATTTTATTATACTGAATTTTACAAAGAAAACACCATTCTATCACCATTTTTGAGAATTTGGACACTTGCCGAAGAGATTTGGAGCCTGTCCCTGTAATTACTGCGCACTGTGGTAAGTACATATTTGATATCTTAAGGCTGTTTCTTGGGGAAGGGGTAGATAGATAGTAGAGGTTTTATAAGGAAAATAGCAAATAAAGCAAAGACTCCATTTTCAGCATGAAAATCATTTCCTCTATTTTGTCCAAAAAGCTCAGACTTAGTGATGCAATATTGGCTTCAAAAGAGGAGACTTTCTCCCCCTAGAATGATTAAGGCTAGTTCTGAAATCTGGGGTGCACCTTCTTTCAAGAAATGCATTCTTGACTCTAGAGAACAAAAAAATGTAGCCCAACCAGACTATTCCAGTGGGTTCTGGTCCCTGGAAAGCTCCATGATGCAGCTGGTAGGAGGAGAAAAATAGGCCAGTTGGCAGCCAGGGCTAAAGGTGGGGAAATCAAGGGAAAGAAACTTGGATCAAGCCTCCAGGTTGTCCCCCTGTTTAAAACGGTTTCCCTCTATGAGGGCGGATTTCAATGGCATGCCCTCAACTATTTAAGTAAAGCGCAGATAAGAGCACTGCTTTGCACCCTACAAAAAGTGTATTTGACCTATACCATGTGAGCGTAATGAAAATACTTTGTTTTGAATGGTTTCGACTAGACAATTGGTGAGTGTATAGCAAATTGAATGTTGAGTTTGAGTTGTGTGAATTTGGAAAATCTTGTATAAATTGTGGAGTTAGATTTCTTTCCCTGACAAATGTAATTTTGTGTATGGCAGGCATTTTTTAAAATTATTTTTTTATTAACATATAATGTATTATTTGCCCCAGGATACATGTCTGTGAATCATCAGGCTTACACATTTCACAGCACTTACCATAGCACATACCCTCCCCAATGTCCACAACCCAGCCACCCTATCCCTACCCCTACCTCCCAGCAACCCTCAGTTTGTTTCATGAGTTTAGGAGTCTCTTATGGTTTGTCTCTTTCCTGATCCCATCTTGTTTCATTTCCTTCCCCTACCCCCCACGACCCCCTGCCCTGCCTCTCAAATTCTTCATATCAGAGAGATCATGTGATAATTGTCTTTCTCTGACCGACTTATTTCCATTAGCGTAATATCCTCTAGTTCCATCCACGTCGTTGCAAATAGCAAGATTTCGTTTCTCTTGATGGCTGCATAGTATTCCATTGTATATACACACCACATCTTCTTTATCCATTAATCTGTTGATGGACATCTAGGTTCTTTCCATAGTTTGGCTATTGTGGACATTGCTGCTATAAACATTCAGGTGCACATGCCCCTTCAGATCAGTACATTTGTGTCTTTAGGGTAAATACCCAGTTGTGCGATTGCTGGATCTTAGGGTAGTTCTATTTTCAACTTTCTGAGGAACCACCATACTGTTTTCCAGAATGACTGCACCATGGCAGGCATTTTTCATCATTTGCAACATTTTTAGTGTTTGAGAACTGCAGTACTTGCATACTCTGCTAAAGAATAAGAAAGTGCAGTACCAATTTTGGTAAATTCTACTCTTTATAATTAAATCAATCGTAGTTGTTTCCCCTCTAGAACACCCTGTAAACTTAAAATGCCCTGAGTTCAGTCTAATATGGTCTCCTAGCTTAGAAAAATTTCATTGTGTTCAAAGGAATCTAAAGGTTTGACTGATCTAATGAAACATAGTCCTGGTATCAGATCCCATGAATAATTCAAATGGTAAATCTGGTTTCCTTTTTAAAAATTAGTACTCCATAAAATGAGATTTTATTCCTAAAACTGAAGAGAATCAACTTGGTGCTTTTTAACAAAGCTTAAAGTGTCCATGTTAACCAAATCCCATGTTTATCTTGAAAATATGTCAACCATTTGTGGAAGGAGATTTGCTGTGAATGAGATTATCTTTTTCAAAGAATTTTTGAGTTTGCATGTGGATCAGCTATTTTGACAGATAGACTCATTCTCGTTAATCTAACACCAAATTGATTCACATAACTGACTTGATTGGTGTTTTTCATTGAGTTGGCTTAAAACCTTTGGCCAGATTGACTTCTTGATTTGGTATTTGGTAGTCACGACTACCAAATATTTTCATTAAGAAGCTCATTAATTAAACCAGCAATTTTTAAAGGCTCTATGAAATAATAGCCCCTTTCTAGGCTCCATCAACCAGGAAACTGGTCAACCTGACCAGCAGGTTTAGAACATTTCAGATGTTTGTTTATTCAGCTAGCAAACCATGATTAATTTTCGTATTTTTCCCCACCGATAGAAAGAAAACAAATAACTCTTTACCGAGATGCTCTCTTCTATCTCCAACACAATGTATTCTATTTCTGAAAAGATGTTAATCCATGTTAAAATGAATTAACAGGGTAAAAGGGTACATTCAGAATTCAAGTGGCTAGATACACTGTAGAATAGTACACAGAATCCTGAGGATTAATTATAGTTAAGAATTCAAAAAGTATTTCTTGAGCATTGAGCATGATGGTTGTAAAAGATAAGACATAATGTCTGTACCTTTAGTTTCAGTGCAGCAGAGGGAGTTAAAATAAGCATACCAATGGGATGGAGGCCACAGGCCAAAGAACAGTGAAAGGACATTTGATTTAAGGTACGACTTTGGCCATGTTAACTTTATGATTTTGTTCCCTTACATCTAAAATTGGCCAAATAATACCAAATTTACATTGCTGCAAGATTTCAAAGAAAATGCATACATGAGAGAACTTTTATAGTTGAGACCTACACTAACTTATTATCATATATACCACATGAACATGAGTCAGTATCATACATATATGTATCCTACATGTATGCATATATATATGTATATATATATAGTATTATGTATAAAAAAGAGGAATACGATGGGACTTCAAAAGCACTGGTAGCTGGAGAATTTCTAAGACCAATGATTTACCTCCATTCCCCTCCCCCTCCCGCTCACTGAATTGATGGGCAAATTTTTGTATTGTTGTAACTAAGATGGAACACAATTGGGAATGGAAGCGGGGATCCAGGACCCTAACACGAATTCTATCATTGTCAACCCCCTGTCCATGGAAGATTTCTTCTTGCTAGACCAAAAGCAAAAACCATCCACATAGTAAATTTTTGAGGAAGTAGGGAAGAGGAAAGAGGAAAAGGAAAAATGTCCACTCGGAAGGTGGGCAGAGTGTCTTCTTCTGAAAAAGATGTAGGACAGAGGGTACGCGCGCAATGAGTGAAACCAAGTGTTTGGGTGCCAGGATGTATAAAATAAAAGGTTTTATGTTAGATGCATGTTCTTAAAATATGGCAGCAGGGGGTGAGGGGTGATCAGGAAGGCTGGGGATGGTAGACACCAGGAAGATCATCGCAACTGCAGAGATGTTTTCCCACCGACCTAGGGAGGTGACAATGGAGGACGAGAGACAAGAGTGGTGAAGAATGAAACCATGTGCTATTTCTCTCTTGGAGACCCTGAGCTGCTAAAAATTTTCTGTGGATCTATTTAAGGTTCGATTCACAACGTAGATAAGCCAAGATGGCCAGAGTGATTTCCTTATGATTTTAAAGCAGGCTTCAGCACATAGAGAAAATCAGAGGACGGAGTCAGGTGAGAGCCTTTAGCAATATGTAGAGGACGAGATTTCTTAAGGAGGAAAAACCAGAAGTGCGCTATTACATTGCTGAACACTTATTAGGTCGTTACTAACTTCCTTCATAACTGAAACTGGAATGCTCACACCTGCAGTAGATGCTGTCATCTCACAATGAAATGTGCAACATGTCTGACAGAGCTGTGAGCATGTGAGTAATCAAAGCGTTCTGTTTGACACGAGGCAGATGATGCATCATGACCAACCAGGGGTACATTCCATCCTGGTAGTTTTAATACAGCCAAGCAAGGAGGAAAGGAGGTTGAAGCCACATACACATTTTTTTTTTTAAATTGTGTCTTCTGTTCCAGGTACTTTACTTTCTATGGTCTAAGTGAGAAAGTATGAGGTGGAATTTAAATCAGGCTTCTCCTTTCAAAGTAGGTCATTAGCTTAAATAAGAGGGGTTCATCCCTCAGTGAGGAGGAGGGAGAGGGGGAAGAGGAACACAAGAGACATTTCCCGAGTGCCTATTTTGTGACAGGCATGGTGCTGGGCTCTTCACCGGCGACGTCACTGACCGGGAGTGGCCGGACAGGCAGTGTGAGGAAAGGACTTCAGGAGCAGGCTCACTGGCTGTGGTCGTGGCTCAGCCACCTACTCTGACTTTGGGCAAGTTATCTACTGTTTCTGGCAACTAACACTCCTTTACATTGTAGTAGGCAGGAGGCAAGGGTTTCCTCCCTCCCTTCCTCCCTTCCTTCCTTCCTTCCTTCCCTCCTTCCCCCTCCCTTCCTCCATTCCTTTCTCTCTCTCTCTCTGATCCTCATGGCGTCCTTAGAATCAGAGGCTGTTACCATTATTTTGAAGACATTGAAGTAAAGAGAAGTTAAAGGAGGAAGAGCGTAACAACCAAAGCGTTTGGTTCTACAGCAACCCTGCCGGCGTCCCCATCCCTGCCGGAACCCTTATGAGCTGGGCGAGCTTCAAAGAGTCATTGAACCTCTCCTGAGCCCTGTAGAGCGAGCTCTGAGCAGTGCTTGGCACGTAGGAAAAGCTTAGTAAATATCAGCTGTTCCGGTCATACAGTGAAACGGCAGCGATCCTGTTTGTGAAGTACATTTACTGCTGGACCTTGAGTAACCGTGAGGGAGAACAGCATCTTGTCTTACAGGACACCGATCTGAGGCCAGTCACTGTCCTGCACATGCAGGAATTTTTATGTGAGCATTTAGGGCCACACATGCGCTCTCCGGTCCTTCTCCCCACCATCAGGGCATGTGTTCCTCTTTCATTTCCCCTTTGGGTTGGGCTGGGGAGGGGAGGGGAGGGGGGCCACGGCCTCGTGATGTTTCTGAAGAACGAATCAAGGCTGCAGTAGCCGGCATGACAGAGGGCTGGGACTCGCCTCTTCCAGAGCCAGTCCAGGTCCTCGGCCACTTTGACGAGCTGAAGAGTGAGGTCTTTGGCTTGGCAGCCACCAAAAGCCAGTGAGCGGGTAAAGACCCGTCATCAGGGGTGCGCTTCCCCTTTTCTGTTTTGATGTTGCTGCCTGTTTCTTTCCTCAGCCCACCCCTTCTCCCGGGCTGCCCTCCAGCCTGTTAGGATATAGGCTTGGCCTGGCCACAAGAAACAATCTCCAAATCGGTAATGAATGATCTTGAGAACAAATGGCAACATCATTTGCATGGTTTCCATGCCTCTCCTTTGGGGATGTCTCAGCATGTCCTAAGTGACGTGGATGGTTCAAAACTCCACATTCAGTGTGTCCTATTCAACTGTAGGTAGGGGTTCCTTGAGGTCGCCATGGTCATCTGATTTGAATTATGAAAGAGCCCATTTCAGGCCAACTAGTATAAAGAAGGCATATCCCCAGGTGTAGAGCGTGACTGGTATCGGTTCCTTTCTCAAAACAACATTTTCTGTTTCCTGTGTGAAAATAGATAAACAAAAATTTTAAATGAGCTGATAAGGATCATCAGAGTGCTTGCAAAAGTTAAAGAATCTTTACCCAATAAGTTAAGCCGTAAGTAATATTTAAGATTAATAGTATTTTCTGACTTCACAATCAGCCTAATATCCTGTAAATATAAAAGTAGTAAAATAAAGTCATGTAAAATAAGGTGAGATTATTCTCTAAAAACCAGAAAACAAATATCAAGGATTAAAGGGAATGGCTTCTGAACATGGCTGCAATGGCTGGTTTGTTTCTGGTAGGCTGACTTCCAGCTCTGGAGGGGTTGGAACTTAAGGCAGGTCCAAGAGCTGGCCCTTCGCTCTGTCTCAGCGTCCCTGCCCTGCTTTTCCTACTCACCCCCTTGCAATAGGCAGGAGGGCTTTGAGGAGCCTCACCTTGACATGGGCACAGGGTAGGACGGGAGAGGGAGCGTCCCATTCTGTATGAACGGCTGCTGCAGAGGAAGCCCCCTGGTGCCCCATCTCCTCTCACCAGGCGGGTGGAGATGACAGGGAGAGAAAGAGAGGGAAAGGGAGAGAGAGAGTGAGAGTAGGGGGCGGGGGAAGGAGGAAGAGGGACAGGGAGAAGAAGCTAGATGGTAGGCATGATTTCTTCCCTGGGCTGAGGCTGTGGCGTGCCCTTGGAGCTCAGGTGCACACTCCGTCCTTCCTCCCACACATCTCTGTGCCCTCCAGGGACCTCAACCTGCAGGGTTGACAGGCCTTAGAAAAAACTTACTTCTGTTTCTTCCTCTGGCATCTGCAGAAGCTCCATTAACAGCTCTGGTACCTTCGGCATTGAGGCAACTGCCAACTATACTTGGAAAAGACAAAATTATCAGCGCGTCAACGTGAAAAAAGAAATGGAAATGCATTGACAGCACCCCTCACCTCTCTATCCTACAGACGATCCTTTGCTTGTTCCTTTGCTCCCAGGCCTTTGCAATACTGAGTGGAGATAACAAACTGAAGGAGCCCAGCGCCCCTCTCGGGTGTGGTCCCAGGGTCCTGAGATCGAGTCTCGCATTGGGCTTGCTCTGGGAGCCTGCTTCCCCCTCAGCATTCCTGCTCCCCCTGGTTGTGAGCACTCGTGCTCTCTCTCTCTCTCTCTCGTTGTCAGGTAAACAAATAAAATCTTAAAAAAAAAAAAAGACCCCTCTGTAGGAGAAGGCACAGGAAGGAAAATTCAGGAAGGAGGAGGGAGTAAGGAGGAAATAAAGAAACAAGTTGAACACGACAGGATCTTTAGACTGCCGTGGGTGGTGATATCCTATCCCTCCCCCGGTGTCTGTGTCCCAGGGACTCTTGTTCAACGCGTCCTATATCATTTTCCTTTACATTTTAAAAAAATTTAAATCTATTATTCTAAACATTTAAAAAATAACTATTGAATATATTTACTGTGCACCAGGTATTTTCCAAGTGGCTTAAAGATAATTTAATCCTCATAATCACCCTATGAAGTGGGCACAGTTACTTTTCCAACTTTATTATTGAGGGAACAAAGGCACAAAGAAGATAAATAGCTTAAGGTCTCATGGGCAGAAAGGGACAAATCTGAGCTTCAAACTCACAATCTGGTCACTGAGTTTGTGCTTTCAGTCACTGTATTCTGTGTCTTTTTCTTTTTTAAATTGGATTTTTATTAAACATATAAAAATGACCATGGTCTCCTTACTAAAGAAATTGAACCATAAATAAGCCAAACCCCTGAACCGCTCCTCATCTTTAAATTTTTATTGTATTCTTCTAGATCTTTTTTTTAAATTTTATTTATTTATTTGACACAGAGAGAGCATAAGCAGCAGAGTAGCAGGCAGAGGGAGAGGGAGAAGCAGGCTCCCCACTGAGCAAGGAACCCGACACAGGGCTTGATCTCAGGACCCTGGGATCATGACCTGAGCCGAAGGCAGTTGCTTAACCAACTGAGCCCCCCAGGCACCCCTCTTCCAGATCTTTTATCTCCTGTATATTTGTATGTATGCATGTGTATGTGTGTGTGTATATACATACACATATAGCCACACATACATACTCACACATATACCCACATACGTATACAATGGTACGTATGCAATTGTAGAAAATACATAATACTGTGTGTGTGTGTTTTCTTTCATATTATTCAGTCCTGTATCTTGGAGATCCTTCTAGGTCTACATATATTACTGCTGAATTAAGCAAAATTGTTGCAGGGTGCCTGTGTGGCATCATACTCTTGATCTCAGCTCAGATCTTGATCTCAGGGTTGTGAGTTCAAGCCCTGCATTGGGCTCCCTGCTGGGCGCAGAGCCTACTTAAAATATAAAAAGAAAAAGAAAAACAATCGTTGCATTATATTCCATCGTATGGATATACTACATTTCATTTAAGCACTTCCCCTGGACAGTTGGACAGTTAGCTCCCCCCATTTTTTACCCTTTCAAACAATGCTTTGGTCACCATCTTTATACATATTTCCTGTGTATCCATATGAGTATTTTTCTTGTTTTTCTTTCTTTTTTTTAAAGATTTTATTTATTTGACAGAGAGAGATCACAAGTAGGCAGAGAGGCAGGCAGAGAGAGAGAGGGAAGCAGGATCCCTACTGAGCAGAGAGCCCCATGCGGGGCTCGATCCCAGGACCCTGAGATCATGACCTGAGCCGAAGGCAGAGGCTTTAACCCACTGAGCTACCCAGGCACCCCCCATATGAGTATTTTTCAAAGATAAATTCTGAAAAGCAGACATGCTGGGTCATATACAAGATACGATTACAATTTTACTAGAAAATTGCCATTTTGGTTTCTAGTAGTAGATATAATCATTCATGAAGAGTCTTATTTTCTGAAATATCATGGTCCCAAAACAATGGTACTTACAGGAAAACATGGACTAGGGCAGAGGACTCAACATCTGTGCAGCTTTATGACCAGAGCACTAACACGGACAATAACGTTCTTTAGTCACCCCTGTTCCGGGCCTGACCTTCAGCCTATTAGGATAGAGGCGTGGCCTGGCTGCATAGAACAATTTTCCCGGACAGCCCAGGAAGATTAGGTCATCAAGGCTAGAGGCCACCTAAAGGAGATGTTAAAAATGCACCAAAACACTCTCATGGTGCACCTGGAGGTGAAGCTCTGAGCCAAGGGGACTTCCTTGGAGGTAGACACGGGAAGTAGAACTTGTCACAAGCCCAGACCTATGCAAAGATGGGGGTGTACCTCTCAAGGCAAGAAGGGAGGATGTGGGCACTGAGATCGTTTGTTTATTTTATGGGGCTGAAAAGACTGGCCTGTGTGCAACAGTTGACCTGAGCACTTGTGTCTTTCTTCTAGAAGGTTATTAATGCTATTTCCACTCTTTTAGCTTTCTTTCCCCGGGAAAAACTGTGTATGACCCAACATAACTCCGTCATCACACTGACATCATTACACTGGTTATTGATCACGGAAGAGCTAATGGGTGTTCATGTTCTAGCAGTGAACAGATTATTGCTCATTTGCTTTCAGAAGCATTGATACCAGTGATACACCCCTAGGCAGTTCATCATGTTCACTTGTGGGATTAGATTCACGTTGCTTTTGGACACATCACCCACCACGACAGGCTCAAGTGGACCTGATATATTCAGGTAACTATAGCAACAGGATGATTTATTCCGCATGCTCTCTCAAAATGATGAAACTTCATTCCTTTGGGGCATGACATTAATTGAGAGGTTTTCTCTTAAATTTCTCACTTTTTCTTTCTTCTTTTTTTTAGGTTAATTCATTTTTTCTTTTTTTTAGGTCAAAATTTTCTCTTACTTCTCTTACTCCTGGGGCACCTGGCTGGCTCAGTTGGTAGAGCCAACTGTTGGTAGAGTTGGTAGAGACTCTTGATCTTGGGGTTGTGGATTTGAGCTCCATTGGGTGTTGGGTGTAGAGGTTACTTAAAAATAAAGTCTTTTTTTCTTTTTAAGATTTTATTCATTTATTTGACAGAAAGAGAGCACAAGCAGGGGGAGGGGCGGAGGGAGAGGGAGAAGCAGGTTCCCCGCTGAGCAGGGAGCATGATGCGGGCCTCATTCCCAAGACCCCGAGATCATGACCTGAGCCAAAGGCAGACACCCAACTGACTGAGCCACCCAGGCGCCCATTAAAAACAAAATCTTAAAAAAAAATTTCTCTTACTCCCTTCCAAACTGAAGATCATTTTCTTTAATAGAAAAGATGAGACAAAGTAAGAATTGAATATTCCTACCTTTTCTTACGACATTGAGTTTATGTTGTTAGTGACGATCTTAATTTATAAGATAGTATATATTGCAAAAAATAGAAAAGACATTCAAAATGTCTGATTTCTTTCTTCATGAAATAATAGAAAGAGCAATGCAAGTAAGAAAAAAATTATTAGCATATTGCCAGGGAGGGAGAATATTAGTGTATTACAGAGTACGGCAAAGACTATTAATTATTCCTCAGTGCTATGGGTTGAAGTTAGTCTTCCCCCAAATTCATATGTGGGAGTCTTGATTCTCCAGTGCCTCAGGATGTCACTTATTTGGAGATAGGGTATTTACAGGGATAATCAAGTTTAAATGAGGTCACTAGAATGGGTCCTAACGTAATATGACTGATGTTCTTAGGAAAAGGAGAGATTTGGGCCTGGAAACAGGCACAGAAGGAAGATGATATGAAGACACGGAGGCAGGAGACAGCCATCTACAAGTCAAGGAGAGAGGCCTGGAACAGAGCCTCCCCTCACAGCCTTAGGAAGGGGCCAAACTGGCTGTCACCTTGATTTTGGATTTCCAGCCTCCAGAGCTGTGAAACAGTAAGTTTTTGTTTTTTAAGTCACGTGGTTTGTGGTTCTTTGTTATGGCAGTCCTAGCAAGTGAATGCACTCGGTCACTCCCAGCGGTGACCTCCAATGAACTATGCCTCCCAGGATCTATGCCCTTATCACTCCACTCCCCAGAATGTGTGCTGGGCCTATGGTTGATTGTAAGCCACAGAAGGTGACTGAAGTGATGCTGGGGCCAGCTCTGGGCTGAAGCCCTGGGAAGGCCTAGCACTTAAAACATTGCACTTTGGGGAGGCCTGAGTGACCATTGAAGGAGTTGGGCTGCTCTGCTGGAGAGACTACATGGAAAGGCCTTGTAGAAAGGGAGAGATCTTGAATCTACATGGAGAGAGAAAGTTCCAGCTGCCCATGCTTGTCAGTTGAAGCCAGCCTTCCAGCGACCCCTGTCAGAGCTCCACAGAGGTGTGTAAGCCATCTTGGACATTGTAGTTGTGTCTGCTGTCTGACTGAAATTACATAGGAGGTCAGCAGAAGAACCATCATTTGATTTAGGGTTGTGAGCGATAGAAAAAAAGTTATATCTTAAGCCGCTGCGTATTGGAGTAGTTTTATTACGTAGCCATAGATAATCGAGATATTCTGTTATTTTATAGCAGCAGAACCTCTGGTAGACCAACTACTGGCAAATGGGGTGTTAGGAGAAATAGCGTGTCCTACTTCTAGAACGTGTCCTTAAACCCCTTTCCTCTAACGTGCTCCCTGGAATGTGGGCATGCTGTCTGTCTCAGACAATGAGAGAGTAATGTCCTAGACATCGCTGAGCACCAAGATAGCCTGCGCCCTGGTCAGGCCAGCTCTAAACGGTTCCGTGAGAGAGAAATGAACTCCTTTGTTGACTATTACTCGGGTTTCGCTTACAGCAACTCAACCCATATCCTAATTAATACATAAGGAATAATTTATCGATGAAAACAGTTTACAGTCTTTCTCTCAGAAAGTCTCTCAGCATGTTTTCCAATCTTTTCCCCAGGAGGCTGTTTCTCCACACTGCAATGAATTAAGACATTGCCTTAAGTGAAAGAAGGAAAAACAGGATGATAATGTTGGATCATACATGCGTCTATATGATGACTTTCTTCAGATATGATCCTTATAATATTTATTCAATGTACTTAGTTTGTAGTTCTGTGGAAAGTGAAATAAAATGGGGTCACTTACACCAAGGGGTTTTAAAATGGAGCCAGGAGGCCACTAGGAGATGGGCCATATGCACGTTCTCACTGATAGAACCATGGACTTTGGAACTGGGCCAAGACACAAATATTCCAAGGAAGCCATCAGAACATGCCGGGGTCCAGCCTGACCCCATGGATGGCGTCGGCAAAAGGAATGAGAAAGCCGGAGGTTTCTTTCAATCACCAGGCAGGCATCTCTGCCTCATTGGTGTTTGACTCTGTATTTATAGGCAGCAGGTTACATGGAAAACAGTCAATGATTTTCTCAGATAAGGGGGCTTAGATCAACAAAAGTTTTTTGTAGAACCTATAGTTTTTTCTAAGACTGAGGCAGAGACAGGCTTATCTCATTTTGAACAATAAGACCCTTAACAACGATTTTTATGACTCTGTTTCTATATATTGGAAAAAGATTTAGTCACGTATATCTTTTGCACATTAACCAAAGGAAGAGGGGATGACATTTGAGTTTATTATAGAATGGCCCAAGCTGTTTGTAGAAGCCCTTTTTTGCTGCTGGGTGAGCAGACACCTGGGAGCCTCATCTTGTGTATTCTTAAGCAAAGTCTGAAGTAACTATTGTCTTTGTATTTAACCATTCCTGCCTTATCTTATGTGTACTCTCCATTGTAAGGGAATGCAGGTGTTGTTGTGGATGATGGAATGTGAATCCCAAGGGGGGAACTAAAGTTGGCTCTAGATTATTAAAGGTCTGTGTAAGTGTTGACCTTTAAGTACCTTATCATCTTATCTGCAATAATTTGGTGGACAAACATTGGAAGGGAGCCTCGCAGTTGTCTGCTCTATCCGTTTTATGGCGGGGGGAATAGTTTGGTTGTTTTATTTAGTTTCTGTAAGGGGATGTCGGTCTGGTTTAGAAGTGGGTTAAGTGGGTCAGAGCCTCCACTTGAGCAAAAGGCTTAGGGCAAAAAGAAGAAAGAAAAAAGGAATTCGAGTAACACAAAGAGATCTAGGAGGAGATCCCAATCCCCATTCATATGGCAGGAGCCGTGCAAACCTGCCGTGTCCTCGCCGTGACCGAGTCAAACGGTGAGGTTTCTGCGGCTCTCGGCAGGAACACCAGCAACTTGCTACAGTCAGAGACTTTGCTTAGTGATAGCCTTGGCAAGCAATTGTATTTAGCCAAGATAAGCTTTCTGCCACCAATAACAATCAAAAATTCCTCATAAACAATGTATGTAAGCATTTCCTCTCTTTAAAAACCCCTGACTTTTGCATCTTAATGGGATGCTATCTAGGCTGCTACCCAAATCTATGTACCCTGAATTGCAATTCTTTGAGCTCAAATAAATATTCTTGCTTAATTTTTGTTCCCTGACAACTTTAGGTTGACAGTTCCTAGGACAGCTCAGAAAGAGTTTGGAAAGATGGCTGGCCATGTCCTTCTTCTATCTAGAGATTTGCAGTGCACAGGAATCTTTAAAAGTTTTGCAATACCTAGACGTGTTCCACTCAACTAGAACCCCATGGAACCCCATGGAACTTCAACTTTGTGAAACAGTGATCCAGAAGGGACTAGATTGGTTTGTGTTGACACTGTATATTTTCGTGAGGATAAAAAGTAGAATCTGGGGCGCCTGGGTGGCTCAGTCGTTAAGCGTCTGCCTTCGGCTCAGGTCATGATCCCAGGGTCCTGGGATCGAGCCCCATATCAGGCTGTCTGCTCCGCGGGAAGCCTGCTTCTCCCGCTACCATTCCCTCTGCTTGTGTTCCCTCTCTCACTGTGTTTCTTTCTGTCAAATAAATAAAATCTTAAAAAAAAAAAAAGTGGAATCTGAGTAAAAAAAAAAAAAAATCCATGCAGAACTGAGTTGTGTTACTTAGAATGTTTACTGGAAAAATCTCTGCTTTTCCTTTCAATAGGTCTTTGATTTTTAATCTTCGGACTATGGTTACTTTGGGAACCCAACAGGCACCTTGAAAGTCTGCCTTCCCAGCCTCTGGAATCTTCCATAGGTCAGAGGAACTTAAACCATGATAGCCCCAGGGAGACCTTTTCCTTTTTTTCCCTAGTCCATTTCTCCTTCTTTGCTTTCTTTACCCAGAGTTTGTTTTGGATGGAGTTCTTTCTCTCTTCTTTCTTACCAAATCTTGGCCTCAGGCCAACTCCAGTCCTGGCTTCCCATGCCTTAGCCTGGCCAGTAGCACTATCCTTGAGCTTATGGAGGGAATTTGATCCTCAGCAAGTCCTTTTAGCTGTGAGAAAGAGGGAGCAATGGAAGAAATTAAAGCTGTGTGGGAAACACTGCCGAATCTCCAGAGGGGTCCACTAGATCTTTGGATTACTGTTTGGGTCAACTCAGGGGCACTGGAGCTGCCCCGTGTATCTGAACTAAGCTTGTTCCCCTGTAGAAGGAAAGATCCAAAGGGCTACTGCAGAGTCTCAGACCTGGAAAGGGCTGCAAGAAGGGATCACGATTCATCACTTAGAAC
>CM053604.1:100217463-100240045 GCA_028646535.1 Procyon lotor
TTAATCTTTTTTTTTTTTTAAAGATTTTATTTATTTGACAGAGAGAAACACAGCGAGAGAGGGAACACAAGCAGAGGGAATGGTAGCAGGAGAAGCAGGCCTCCTGCCGAGCAAGGAGCCTGATGCGGGGCTCGATCCCAGGACCCTGGGATCTGACCTGGGCCAAAGGCAGACGCTTAACGACTGAGCCACCCAGGCGTCCTCTTATTTACTAACTCTTTATGTGAGGCTATTGTAAGTGCCTTATATTCTCCCGTGCCCAACCTGCTTTTGATGTAACACTTACATAAGGGCTGTCTTAGAAATTTCTCAGAGGATTGTACCTTTCCTTAAAGAAAGCACTCAAGAGATTGTGCACACAGGGCTGTGAAAGTTGATTTGTAAATGGTGAAGCCAACTGAAAAATTAGTTCATATAAGCCATAATCTAGACTTCACCACTGGCCTCTCACTTTCAAAAATAAACTTTTTATCTGGGAATATTTTTAGATTACATATAATTGACTTATTATAAAGATTGAATGAGACAGTTTAGTTTATTAACTAAACTTCACACCTTATTCAGATTTCATTAGCTTTTCCACTGATGCCCTTTTTCTGTTTTAGGCTCCCATGGAGGATATCATATTATTTTCAGTCATCATGCCTCCTTGGTCTCCTTTGCTTTGTGACAGTTTCTCAAAGACTGATTGTGACCAGGGTGCCTGGTTGGCTCAGTTGGTTAAGTGTCTGACTCTGATTTCAGCTGGGGTCATGGTCTCAGGGTTGTGGGATTCAGTCCTGTGACCAGCTCTGCCCTCAGCAGGGAGTCTGCTTAAAATTCTCTCCTTCTCCCTCTGCCCCTCATCCTGCTCTCTCTCTCTCTCTCAAATATATAAATGAATATATCTTTAAAAAAAAGACCAATTGTGACCGTTTTGAAGAGTACAAGTGAGGTATTTTGTATTATTATTTAGACCATATTTGTAGGATGTTCCTCGGTTAGACAAATTTGTGACATATGATTAGAATGGGTTTATAGGTTTGGGGGAAGACCACCACAGAGGTAAATTGACTTTCTTACTATATCATATCGGGATGTATTTCTTCTCTTAAAACCTTTAGCTTTCTAAAATCTTTAGCTTAAAACCTTTAGGTCTTCATCTAATATAGTACACGTAAATCTTTCCTTCTGATTTGGCTCTGTACAATCTACCTACAAAAATTCTCTAATTCCCCCACTTTTTGATAATCTTTTTCGTTAATCCTGCTCTTTCTTCACACTACCTATGTCCCTCTTCATCTTTCCCTCTCTTCCTTTCTCTCTGCCACCTCTTTATCCCCCTTCAGGACATCAGTTTACTCCCTAATTTATTTGTCACTTGGATGGAGCCCCTTCCTGGCTTCTGATTTGTTCTCCAGTGATCTAGAATGACCATCAGATCTCATGAAGGAGTAAGAAAAATCAGGAAATGAGAGTGAGAAAGATTAGAAAAGACAATGCGACATCATGGAAAAAGCATAGCATATAAGCCAGAAGAGTCAAATCAGAAAGACAGCTCTTTCATTTGCCAGTTTGTTCTTTATATGCGCTCCACTCCCTGTCCAGGAGGAACCATCATCTACTGGAAGAGACTCTACTGTTTCAAACTCCACGCCGTTGCCCGTGACCCCCTCCCCATTTGCCTGAGATGCTCTTCTCTCCCTCCCCACCCATCCTTTCTGGGATCCAATAATCTGGTAAACTTCCAACTCATCCTTCTGGAGGTCTAATGTCCAGCATGACATTGACAGTTAACAATACCGTACTGTGTACTTGACATTTGCTGAAAGGGAATCGATGAAGCACTCTCACCATACAAATGGAAACTGTGAGGTGACGGATATGCTAACTAGCTTGACCGTGGTAATCATTTTACAATGTATGCATATCTCGAAACATCATGTTGTAGACCTTAAAAATATATGATTTTTATTGGCCCAACATACCATAATAAGGCTAGAAAAAAAAAAAAGAATCAATTTTTGAGTATTTTTTAGGTCCTCTGGAAAAGTTCATCATTCCCACCTTTGGGTTATCAAATATTCTGTGCGTATCTCTTTACGGTCTCTAATACACTGGACCGCAAGTTCCATTGATCCATTTATTATTTATTTAATGTATTAAGCTGTTTCAGGTTCTCTGAGGACACTTACTATGGCTTATACAGGTTTCATTTGTACCGATCACAGGTGCATATTTGACTCTTAAAGTTTTTACTGAATGACTAGCAGGAAGCAGAGGGTCAGTTCGGGAAACCAGCACAATCTACTGGAAGCATTGCTCCGATGTCCTTGGGCACCGTGTCTCCAACTGTGCATTATTTATGGGTAGCAAGTAATCGTTTAGTCATTCACTCAACAAGGACTAATAGAGTGGTTTCTACGTGCCAGGCTCTACAAATCCAGTGGTTGAGAAAAGGAAGTCCCTGCTCAAACCTGCCCTGTAGTGATTATTTTCCCTTTGAGCTTGACATGGTTTCTCTATTCGTTTTTGGGAAAAGGAGCCAGACCTGATCACACACTGACTGCTCCGCTGTGAAGGTCCTGGGAGGGATATCTGTAAAGCTATTAACTCATAGCAGGAGGGCAGCTCCTTTCCCAACTCCCTCAGCTTCTTCAAGTCTTTGTTCCCTTATTTAATAAGGTTTGTCCTGACCATCCTTTTTAATGATGCGGACGGAGCCCTCCTTACCCACTCCCAATTCCCCCTGACCCTCTCCTACTTTCTTTTTGTCCACCTCACTTACTATCTTCCAACATCATTTACTTAGTACCTCTGCTCCCTGGTGTCCCGCCCCAGTTTGAATCTAAAGTCTCACAAGTGTGGAGATTTTTTTTTTAAAATATCTTATTTATTTATTTAAGAGAGAGAGAAAGCATGAGAAGTAGAGCGGCAGAGGAGAAGCAGACCCCCTGCTGAGCAAGGGCCCTGATGCGGGACTCCATCCCCGGACTCCAGGATCGTGACTTGAGCAGAAGGCCGTCGCTTAACCAGCTGAGCCAGCCAGAAGCCCAAGTACAGGGATCTTTATTTTCTCTCTGCCGCATCCCCACAGCCTGGAACTGAGCTGGGCACCTCGCTGGTGCTCAGTAAACATTTGTTGAAGAAATGAACGGAGTCCCTCCAAGTCAGGCTTCTTTTCTAGACCCCACTTTGGAGTTTGGGAAATTTTTCATGAAGGAAAAGAGATGCAAAGAGAGTGAGTGATGGTCTTAGCGGCAGCTCTTGGCTCCAAGGAAGGAAATGAAATTAATCTGTTCGTGGGTTTAAGAGATGAGATGTGATGAGTAAGCGGCAAATTGGTGCACGATGGATGTGTGGCTGTCACTTTCTCCTGCTCACTCTTGCACGCTGCCCGTCCCCCCGCTGTCCGGTGTTCACTCTGGCTGCGTGAGCGTGTGCACACGGGCCGAGCGGGCGGAGGGGTCAGAGCCTCGGGCTGCGGGTAATTTGGAGTGACTTGTGTCTACCTGGAACCGAATCGGCGCCCCTGACCTTTTATCCCCCAAAGACCGGGGAACGGTTGGACTCCCAGTCAGCTGAGAGAGCTTGGCGCTGCAATTTCTCCAGGCCTTAGAGATAATAGGAAGTGATTTTGGGAAGCGAAGCTACTTTGGCTGATCTCCCCTTTTTACTCTTAACTTTGTTCTCATTTCTGTCTTACTCGCCGTGTTCCTTATGTGTGATGGTTTGGAATTAAGCCTAATTCCTTAGCTAAACCCTTAACATTCTGATGGGTGGGGAGAAGTTTTACTTCACTTTTGAGCCAAGTTCACATACACCCATGGGGTGGGGGATGGGAGGCGGATCTCTGCTTCTGTCTCTGGCAGCTCTAGTCTGCGGGGCGCCCACCTCAGACGGCAGGAAGGGGTCATCTGCTGCTCTTGCCCCTTCTCCTCCCTGGTCTGCCTGCCTCCAAGGCTCACTTCTGCTCTTTCTTCTCTGGCCCAGGTTCTCATTCATTTATTTCAGTTCATCTGTTTTTTTTCTTGGAACTGGTGTCAAGTCACAAGCAGATAATAAAGGAATGAAGGAAAAGGGACTTTGGGGCCGCACTTGCTGCCAGTGTGATTAGCACACCCTTCCAGAATTCTACGTGTTTCTTTCCCTTCTCTAGAAATCTTCCCTTTTTTCTGAAGAACAGGACAGGGGCCAGAAATGAGGCTGACATGTGTCAGAGAAAGCCCCTTCCCGGTGTATACATTTGAATAAATATAAAATCTGTGACCCTGGTGGGTATGTGTTCTCTTTGGGGGCCGGCTAGGGGAAGATATTAATGATGATACATAATCATTTCTTTAATCTAAGAGTCTGTAAAATCTGGTGAACTGGAGGCACACTTAATATTAGTTTCAATTTTTAAAATCACCTTTTTTTTTTTTTAAGATTTTATTTATTTAACAGAGAGAAACACAGAGAGAGAGGGAACACAAGCAGAGGGAATGGTAACGGGAGAAGCAGGCTTCCTGCCAAGCAAGGAGCCCGATGTGGGGCTCGATCCCAGGACCCTGGGATCATGACCTGAGCCAAAGGCAGACGCTTAACGACTGAGTCACCCAGGCACCCCAGTTTCAATTTTTAAATTGATGTTTATTTTTATGCTTTAAGGTGAAATATATTCATTAATATACACTGAATAATTGAATTAACATAAATTGAAGAAAAGCACAGGGGAGAGAGTACAAAAATAAAATCATATATATTATCCATCACTTGAAGGTAACTAATATTAACATTTTGTCATACTTCCCTGAAGTCTTTTTTTAAATGATTGTAACTATTATGATTACATAACTATAACTCTATAGTTCCTGTTATTCTATATCCTCTTGTCTTCTCATAGCATGAAACATTTTTCCTTTTTTTTTTTTTTTACGAAGTCCCCATGAACATTTTTCTCAAGGGAGGCAAAATAGTCCAGGAATCATATGGGGCATAGTTTACTAACCCAATCCCCAAATCAAAGCTAGGAATGAGCATACTCTATCTATAGAGGGCTAGCCGGTAAATGTTTTTGGCTTTGTGAGAAATGTATCTCTTTCACAACTACTCAGAATTGCCAGAGTGGTGCAAAGCAGCCACCAGCAATTTGTAAACAAATAAATGTGGCTGTGTTCCAATAAAACTTTATTTAAAAAAAAAACAAGGGACGCCTGGGTGGCTCAGCGGGTTAAAGCCTCTGCCTTCGGCTCAGGTCATGATCTCAGGGTCCTGGGATCGAGCCCCGCATCGGGCTCTCTGCTCAGCAGGGAGCCTGCTTCCCCCCCTCTCTCTCTGCCTGCCTCTCTGCCTACTTGTGATCTCTCTGTTGAATAAATAAATAAAATCTTTAAAAAAAAACCAACAACAAGCCCTGGGCCTCGTCTTTGTGTTCATTTTAGTTCTTTCAGATTCTGTGATGATCACTGTGCTTCCTCAGCTAGGATCACTCACTTAGAAAACATGAGAAGTAAAAGCAAAGTGAAGATCAAAGTCTTTGAAAAATTCTAAGGCTCTCCGAATTGGCAGATTTCTTCCTCCAAGGACACAGCTGTCAGCAGTGTGGGATACTGCCAATTTTGTCACTTTTTTTTCAGTATTTATTTTACTCATTTCATTCAAAGTCATTTTTAGAAGATAAATTGCCAAATGGGAAAAAGCAGGCTAAAAATAAAGTGTGAAAAATGTAAAATTTACAGTGAATAAAGAAATCTGTCATTTTGATGGGCAAAAATATGAAATGTCATTATTGTTTGAAACTGCATTGCCTGGAGGCTGAGCGATCTCCCATGTTTGCTATTCTGTTGCATTTCCTTTTTTATGACATGTCTGCTTATGTCTTTGCTCACTTGGAATCTGATGCGTTAGCTGCTCCATTTAACTATGTTGAATAAGTTTTAAAGGAGATCTCTGGGACTATCTAAGGACATCATAAGAGGAATGTTTAAATACATTTTGGAATATAATTAACAATGACATTTTATGCGGCTATTGCCAGTTTTTTGTTTGTTTTATTGTCCTTTTAGGACTGTGAGTGAACTGAATTTCGTGGTCCACCTGCCTCCATTCATAGCAATCTGTAATCAAGCATCCATATAAAGCGACTTCTTTTATCATTTTGTTTTCCCTCTTCATTGCTCATTTCCTGTGGCAGCTGTAACACATGAGCACAAACTTAGTGGCTTAAAACAACAGAAATTGATTCTGTCCCGGTTCCGGAGACCGGAAGTCTGAAATCAATATCCCCGGGTGGGAATCAAGGTGCTGTCAGGCCGCATTCTCTCTGGAGGCTCTATGGAGCCTTATCCAGCCTCTGGGGGGCTCTTGGCATTCCTTGGCTATGGCCACATCACTCCAATCTTCAAGATCGGCAGCCTCAAATCTCTCTTTGTTCCATCTTCTTCTTATCACCCTCTCCTTTGTGTGTTTCAAATCTCCGTCTGCCTCCTTGTATAAGGACATTTGTGATTGTACTGGGGACCCAACCAGATCACCCAGGTTACTCTCCCCATCCAAAGATTCTTAATTGAATCACATCTGCAAAGCCCTTCTTTCAGCAAAGGGCACAGTTACAGCTTCCAGCAACTGGTGCGCTGGAACAAACGTATTTGGAGGGAGGCGTTTCCCAGCCAGCACAATCTCCCACTTATACTCCTACTCTTGTCCCCTGCTTAGTTAAGCACTTCCACATATTTCATGCATTTTCTTCCCATCTACCTTCCAGACACGTATTTCTGTATTTCTAGCCTCAAGAAATGTGTCCTGTGCTTATGTTTCTTTTAATATTTTAATGGTTTAAATATAAATGAAAGTGTGCCATACAAACCTTTCTGTCTCTTATTTTCCTTTCAACATTGTATTTTTGAGATCTCTCTGGGTTGTGCTTGTAGCTCTCATTCTTGTTTGGCTACTACATTTTTCTTTTTCTTTCTCATTTTTTTTTACATTTTTCTTTCTTTTTTTTTTAAGATTTTATTTATTTATTTGTAAGAGAGAGATCACAAGCAGGCAGAGAGGCAGGCAGAGAGAGGGGGGGAAGCAGGCTTCCTGCTGAGCAGAGAGCCCGATGTGGGGCTCGATTCCAGGACCCTGGGATCATAACCTGAGCAGAAGGCAGTCGCTTAACTGACTGAACTACCCAGGTGTCCCTTTTTTTTTTTTTTTTTTTTACATTTTTTCTTAGCCAATGCACATCCCTCTACCTGTGGACACATGGATGATTTCTGACTACAGTTCAGCTATAAATTTTTTTTTTTTTTGCTGTAAATTTTTTGTATCATTACCTTGTTTGGTTTCACAAACATATGCTTGGCTTTTATAATAATATGAGCCAAGGGTCACCGAGGGCTTACAACGTGCTGGGCATTGCACAAAGCATGTTTTAAACCCTGTTCCGTGTAACACGTCCGACAAGACTGCTAGAGAGCTGTGTCACTATCACCTTTAAACTTATCAGGGAACCAAGCGGCAGAACAGCCAAGCAGCTGGTCCAAGGTCATACAGACAACTGACTGGGAATACAGCGTGAAGAAAGCAGTCCCTGTTCCTGAGGAATTCCAGGTCAAATGAAGGAGAACTATACACATCCTGAAAGTCCATGCACATGTGCACACACACACACACACACACACACACACACACACACACACGAGATTTCCTGGATGGGCCCATGCCCATGAACTTGCTCCCCTCAGGGCAGGCACAATCCAGCTGGAGGTCTGAGATTCCCATTCCTTGCTTTGGTTGTTTTGGCCTCTCTGCCTTGACTCTCTATTCTTTACTCTGAACATAAAGCATCAAAACAATTGCCAAGATCTACACATATTAACCCCAAACAGCTCTCAAAATTATTTCTTAATTTTTCCTCAATGACTATTTCTTTTCTTTATGGTTTTAAAAATGTAATAAATGCATATTCGGTGCTTATTCTGTCCAGGCATTGTTCTAAAGCCACAAATATTAATTCAAGGTTTTGTTTAACTCAGTGAGGTAGGTATTATTATTTCCCCTATTTTCAGGATAAAGAAACAAAAGCACAGAGAGTTTAAGTAAGTTGCCTGAGGTCACACAGCTATCTTTCACAGGAGTTGGGGTTTAATCCTGGCAGTCTGTAGATACAAAGCTTTCTTCTTTCTTTTTTTAAGATTTTATTTATTTATCTGACAGAGAAAGACACAGTGAGAGGGGGAACACAAGCAGGGGGAGCAGCAGAGGGAGAGGGAGAAGCAGGCTCCCTGCTGAGCAGGGAGCTGGATGCGGGGCTCAATCCCAGGACCCTGGGATTATGACCTGAGTTGAAGGCAGATGCTTAATGACTGAGCCACCCAGGTGCCCTGATACGAACTTTTCAACTGTTATGTATGCTGCCTTCCTCCCCTCTGTTCTCTCTTTCTCTCTCTCCTTATTCTTTCCCTCTTTTCCTTTCTACCTTTCTTTTTTTGTTGTTTTTTTGTTTTTGTATTTTCCTTTCTACCTTTCAATTAGCAAATTTCTGTGTTAAACTAAAGATACATCAGTGAAGAAAGCAGTTGCTCCTGTGTATGGCTGGTGGGGAGCATCCCCATAAACCAACCAGCAAGCAAACAAACAAAACCAACATTTATGATTAATAATGAAATTTCAGCGTGCTGTGACTTGCTCTTTCTTGAGCAACTCTTAGCATTTTAAAATGAACTCCAGGGGGCGCGCCTGGGTGGCTCAGTCGTTAAGCGTCTGCCTTCGGCCCAGGTCATGATCCCAGCGTCCTGGGTTCGAGCCCCACATCAGGCTCTCTGCTCAGCAGGGAGCCTGCTTCTCCTGCTACCATTCCCTCTGCTTGTGTTTCCTCTCTCACTGTGTTTCTCTCTGTCTAATGAATAAAATCTTTAAAAAATAAAATAAAATAAAATAAAATGAACTCCAGGGGTGCCTGGGTGCCTCAGTGGGTTAAAGCCTCTGCCTTTGGCTCAGGTCATGATCTCAGGGTCCTGGGATAGAGCCCCACATGGGGCTCTCTGCTCAGCAGGGAACCTGCTTCCCCCTTCTCTCTGCCTGCCTCTCTGCCTACTTGTGATCTCTCTCTCTCTGTGTCAAATAAATAAATAAAATATTTTAAAAAAATGAACTCCATTGTAGAACCCATCACATTCTTTTTGGAGCTCTTCTGGAAGTATTTGCATACAGATCTTACCTGTCTTCACATGGGTCACATTCCAAGAAGTGTTGATTTTTTTTTCTTCTATGCTCAGTACTAGGGGCACAGTGAATATACCAAATAATTATGAGCTGGGTCAATGGATTGATGGAGCAGCTTCAGTCAGAGCAAAACCTGTGTATTGGTGGCTAGTTATCCTTAGGTTCTCCGGTCAGTGCTGGGGCCTGGCCCAAGGGTGAGTCAGCATCGGGTTCATCGATCTGGGGGAGGTGGGCTCTCACAGTCCTGGAAGAATCTATAGACACATTTGAGCAAGGCAAGGAATTCGTGACCAGATTTACATAAGGAAGAAAGGCCTATCTGAGATACTGTTCACTGTTCTGGATACTCTTAATTTTTTGGATTTCTTTTAGGATTTTATGAGTCCTTTAGCACATCGAGCGGGTGAAGCTGAGATCTGAGGATCTAAAATAAACACACATTGTTTTGAATCCTGCAGAACTGGCTGGGGCTAAGAAATTACAGTAATTAGCAACATGGCGATTATTTAGTTTCTAGAGGAAAGTAAGTGCTCTTTTGGGGGAAAATTATTTATTTATTTATTTATTTATTTATTTATTTATTTGAGAGAGAGAATACAGAGAAAGGGAGAGGGAGAAGCAGACTCTCCACCGAGCAGGGAGCCCAATGTAGGACTATCGAGTCCCAGGACTCTGGGATCATGACCTGAGTCGGAGGCAGATGCTTAACCGACTGAGCCACCCAGGTGCCTAGTAGGCCCTCAATGCCAGAAAAATAAAGTCAAAACAAAGTTCTCTCTGAGTCTGTAGCACTGCCTTCTAAAATTGGGGGAAATTGCTCAAATGACATCAGCGTGCAATGCATGAGAGGCAGACCGAGAGATGTCCTTGAATTAAAAAACACAAGTTTATGCCTTTGAAGTCCAGAAGCCGGGCCACCCTGAGCTTGTTGCTGCTCTCCTCTGTCCAGCTGCCTTCTCCCATGTCACCGTTTGGGGTAGCTGGCATTCCCTGAGGCCTTGAGAGTGTGGCCAGTCTTGGTCTGCTTCCATCATAATGAGGATTCTCTGCAGGCAATTTCTGGAAGACGGATTTCCCTCTTTAGTAAACAGTTTGTGATTCTGTGCTTTGATGTACATGGCAGACAGTCCGTGTGTCAGTTGCATAGGATTTGTGAAAAGGAAAAAAACTTGTCGACGGTGTTTTCACTTCCGAGCGACATTGACCTAACTGTGTCCAGAAAATAACAAATCTTCCAGGAAGAAGAGAGTGCTTTCTATTTCAAAGGAAATCATCACACCTGCCTCCCAGTGCCTCCTCAGCCTGGAAAACTGTCACAGTCTCTAGAAGTGCACTTGTTCTGGCCTCAGGCCAGAGACCTGGGCGTCAGGCTTCCTGAACACCAGAAAGAATGACTCATTCTTTCTCCTTTTTTCTCCACTCTCAGCCTCTTAGAGAAATCGACAGGATAGCAGATTGTGTCTGTAAAGACCTCAGCTGGAGAGGACCTCAGGATTCCATGAGGTCCCAAATGGAGTTTCCCTTTCATTCACAAGGCATCATTCATTAACATATACATAAAGCTGGCAAAGTCACGTAACATTACATTTCTTTGTTTTTCCTCCTAGATTCCAAGAACTTCTTACTCATCTTGCGCTTCATTGTCCAGGAGAGAGCCTGGCACAGGGCATGAATTCAATGGCTATTTGTTTAAAGAGTTAATCAATAAGGAATGTTTTGTTTAACAAATGGAAATGTTTTTGATATATTTGCTAATTATAAAAAGTCTGAAAGTTGAAGGAAAGAAACAACAAAACAGCAACTCATAAGTATATAGAAATCTTTCACACAGTATCTTCTTTAACACAGTATCTTCTTCCAGAGGTCTAGTAGGTCTGAGGTTTATACCAGAAGAACATACCTCACAGAAAGAAACAAGAAAGGCAAAAAAAAAAAAAAAGAAAAAAGAAACAAGAAAGGCAGGAAGAAAGAAAGAATGTGACAGAAGTTTTTTTCTTTAATATCTTTTTTTAATATGACGTATTGGGCATATTTTCAAGTCAGTAATACGGAAATTTTGAAAAGGGAAAAAAGCTTGTAGAAAATGTTTATACTGCCATGTGACATTGACCTGTGTCCAGAAAATAACAAATCTTCCAGGAAGATTTTCTTAGTACCTTCGCTAAACTTTGTGTGTGTTTAGCAAAATGAAATTAACAAAAGTCACTATCCTTAGACTCTAGATTGTTTCCAGTTCTTAGGATGATAAGTAATGTTGTGATGAACACCCTTATTGGTGAACACATGTTTTTCACACTTGTCTGGTTACCTTCTTAGAATAAACTCTGGAAATAAAGTTGTGAGGTCAAGGGTGTATATTCAAATTTTTGATATTTTCAGATCACTCTCCAGATACTCTGAAATTATAACTAATTTTATTTTTAACAAATCAGAAATTAATACATGGCTATTACTAATAAGTAGTTTATTGAAATAGTAATATTAACTCGACGATTTCTGTCAAGGTGTTTCCCCATATCCTCATCAATGCTGAATATTTTCAGTCTTAAGACTTTGCCAAGATGATGGATCCCATTGTTTGGCTTTACGATCCCATCATTGATTATGGGACTAAGCATATTTTCACGTTAGTCTTCAGCACTGTTTTCTTCCTCGACTTTCTTTCTCTTTCATACATTTCAAATTTCTGGATCGTTCCTTCAAAAAGAACTTGACATCATATTTTTGCCCAAGGAGCTCTAGGCTAACTGAGCTTTTATTAGTCTTAAGAGGTCTCCGTGAGAGAGATTTGATTTTCTAGGATGGGGCTGCTTGTGGCAGCAAAGTAGACTGAGACCTCATGGTGGGGGTGGGAGTAATATTGTTTGCATCTTTCTGATGATGATGATATAAATTGAGATATAAATCGTGAGATAGAAATCTACACGGGTCACAGTATTCACAGTTTGATCCTGTCATTCCGAATTCTAGTAAATTTATCTAAGGGAAAAGGAAAGGCCACAAGCATTGATATTCAAGGACGTTCATCCTCAGTCATTTATAAA
Organism: Procyon lotor; assembly: GCA_028646535.1. Taxonomy (NCBI): domain Eukaryota; kingdom Metazoa; phylum Chordata; class Mammalia; order Carnivora; family Procyonidae; genus Procyon; species Procyon lotor. Next base: position 100,229,682 of record CM053604.1, read on the forward strand.
AAATGCATGATTTGAAACAACTCAAACATCTAAAATAGGCAAAGGATGAAGAGACTTTGGTTCATGTTATTACCATGACTTTAGTAATGAGACTGGCATTGGGTTAAGAGATATATAGAACCCAATCATATCAGTTAAGTAACAGTAAGAATTGTGGCCTAGACAGACAGGAAGAATGTACATGTACTTCAGGATAAAATCAGGTAATGAATGGAGTGAGAAGTTGAATCCGGGCAAGAGGTCAAGAGGTAGAGAAATCTAGAAGAGGGGCGCATTTCCATCTACTCAAAGCAGGAGGTCAAACCGTCATAAGCGCGGTTTGAGCTGAACGCAAGGCTGTAGACCACGCAGGGGAGAGTCCCCATTGCAGCAGTGACTGTGAATGGAGTTGGGCACTGTCATCAGAGACACTAGCGGATTTGCCTGTGCGTCTCCAGCCCTCGATCTGGCATCGCTGCCCGAACTTTCTGGCCAATGGGCAATTTCCACTTGCAGCCCTTGTCCTCTGCTTTCTCTAGTCACGGTAACTCCGGCAGAGTCTGCCTTGAGGTTTACCAAATTTAAGTCATTCATCGCATGTGTCAGTTTTGAATCTGTCATGATTAATGTATTCATACCCCAAACACCCATTCTGGATTCCAGTCACACTCCTGTTCCCCCCCCTACTGTCTTTCTGCTTCCAAAAGGTAATCCTTTAAGTAAGTACAAGATTCCATCCATTAGCAACTGTGGCTACCACTATAACAGACTATCCCGAAACTTGGAGGCTTACGTTACCGACATGATTTTGCTCACAAGTATGCAGTTTGGCAAGGCTCGCAAGATTCCTCCCTGCTGGGCAGCTTGAAGACTGTGAGTGGGATTCATCTGAAATCTTACTGTGATATCTGGTGCTTGGGCTGGGAAGATAATAGCTGGGACTTAGGTCATTTGGGGCTCCCTGGGCATTGGCCGCTATCCCTAGATCGTCTCTCCACATGCTTCTAGATAGCCCACTTCCATACAGATCTGCTGGGCTTCCAAGTCACATGTCCCTAAAGAGAAAGCCCAGCAAAAGCTGTATTGCCTTTTATGATCTAGCCTTGGAAGTCACAGAACATCAGTTTCAATGCATCCAATCCCTGGACGTATTCTAGTAATTTCTAGTAGATTTCTCTACCTCTTGACTTCTTGCCCAGATTCAACTACTGAGAGTCAAATGTCCCATTGTAAATAATAGTGTGGGATAGGGTGCATAGTGTTGGGTCTGTCTTTGGAAAACACACTTTATTACAAAAGTCAAGATAGGTTCATGGACTGGTGGGTGTCTTGATGTTTTATTTAGATTATCCCTACGTACACCGAAGAGTGAAACACATTAGAAGGAGTTCCTTCCACTAAAAAATGTAGTAGTATTTTGACCACTGCATTTTGAAATGCAGTCTTCTTAGATTGCCGCCAAAGAGCAGACGGAGCGGGATTGGTCACTAAAGGAGGTTTTAAGCGGAGGGCTTTATGGGGACTTTTCCTTGACCCCGAACGTTTGAGAAAGACTTCACTGGGCATTACCATCAGGTCAGTCCATTAGCAGCTTGTCATCAGGTTGTTGAGTCCCAGGAAGCTTTGCCTTTGTTGTCTTTCTTTTTGGCTCCTCTGGATCATCAGTACTGCCCTTAGAAAGCTGAGGAAACTAAATGCCATCCTTCTGGGGATGCCTGGCAGGCTCAGTCAGTTAACAGTCTGCCTTTGGCTCAGGTCATGATCCTGGAGTCCCGGGGTCAAGTCCACATTGGGCTTTCCGCTCAGGGGAAAGCCTGCTTCTCCCTCTGCCCCTCACCCCACTTGTACTCTCTCTCTCTCTCTCAAATAAATAAATGAAATCTTTAAAAAAATAAACAAATACCATCCATTCCTAAACTGCAAGGGCAGGTAAAGGATGCTGCCCCATGTGGGGACAGGTTGCCACCAAGAACTTGCAAGTTACTTCATCTGAATTTCTGTTTCCTTTGTGAGGATGCTGACTGTAGTATTACTTGAGAGGTATATCTGACCATTCTTGAATATTGAAAGCAGTTGTATTTCTGAGCAGCTTGTTAGGTTTGTCTATGGACCACCCACCTAAACTAAGGTGGTCATAGGGTTGACTGTGGTTGCCAAGGTTACAACCGCTTATGGCAGTTATATAAAGTAAATCTACATCTTAATCACACAACTTAATGCTCATGCTTTAATCTCTTCCACACTCCCTCCATCTCCTGCTGAAGAACTTTGACAACAATTATAAAACGTGCTTCTCCCCCTTTCTACACACTGTTCCTACCAGTTGGACACCCCTCATCCCCTCCCCATCCTAAGACTCATTCTCACTGGGTCTTGCTTTTAGGTTGCGAGGGACCTGGTCACCGCATCTACCCCTTCCCTTCTTCTACCTCAGGTGATCAAATGGATTTAAATAGAAAATTACTGAAAATGTAGGGTTTCAAGACCCAAATGAGTTATTCTCTAAAAGAAGAATTTGAAGCACAACATTATTTTTAACATGGTCCTTGAGAAAGGTGTGCTGAAATCTTCCACCATGTTAGTGGAGTTTCATTTTTTTCTTTGTAATTTCTGGTGATTCTTTCCTTGTAGGTTATGCTGTTGGAGACTGTGGCATAAACATTTTTAGCTAACCAAATATCCATTTGCCCATACTTCCTGATTCCCTTGCAGTTAGGAAAGTTCTTACAAGTTCTGACCAATGGGCTGTGAGTCACGTGATATGTGTCACTTCTGGGGTGAAGCCTGTTAGAGGTTGTGTGTGACCCTTCTCCACCAACTCTTCTTTGCCTGACTGAGGATAGCATGTGCTCCAGAAAGCAGAGCTACCTTACGGTGAGCCTCCATCAGCTGGACTTTCTAAGCGGTGCTGAAACAGAGTTCCTCACAAAGTCATGTTGGACATGTGATGAAAATGAAAAATAAACTTTCGTTGTGTTTAGGCACCAAAGTTTTAGGGATGTTTGTTATTCAACACAGACTAGTCTATCCTGACTAAAATGAGGAAATATCTTATATCTTACACATCTCAGATCTTCTGTGGCTTTGTTCTCTTTCTCAGTATAAAATGTTCCATTCTATTTTTTAAATAGTTTTCAGGGCACCTGGGTGACTCAGTGGGTTAAAGTCTCTGCCTTCGGCTCAGGTCATGGTTTCAGGGTCCTGGGATCGAGCCCCACATCGGGCTCTCTGCTCACCAGAGAGCCTGCTTCCTCTCTCTACCTGCCTCTCTGCCTACTTGTGATCTCTCTCTGTGTCAAATAAATAAATAAAATATTAAAAAAATAGTTTTCATAGCAGTTTCTATCTTTTATGATATTAATAAGCATTAATTTTCTTTTGGTAATTTTTGCCTGATAAGTATTTCTTTTATTCTTGTTTTTTCTTTTACGCTTGATTATGAACCTTTCCATATTAAATTATATCTCTTGAAAATAACATAGCACTAGATTTGAGGACTTTCAACTTTAATTTGTACTTATTGTGATTACTGATAAATGTGGATTTGTTTTTGCTATCCTGTTACTATGCTTTCTCTTTGCTTCTAATTTTTGTTTTCTGCTTTTGGTTGGATCAAGTTTCCTTCATTCAGTTTTTTCTTCTGCATCGGTAGAAGTTATATAGTTTTCATCCTATGCCTCTAGGAGTTATCCTTGAATTATTAATGCATATATCCACTTTTTCTGCCCTTATAAATTCTGCGCTTCCCTTTGGGGCAGATTTTATTTCCCAACCATTGCCACAGTGTTATCTCCCATTGCATCAAGAGTTGGAATCTCAAAAAAAAAAAAAAAAAAAAGAGTTGGAATCTCTTTCTCCACCACCTTGAGTCTGGGTAGGAAGGCTCTATGATAACTTTGAGCAGTAGAATATGGCAAAAGTGACACACATGCCTGTTCCAGGTGTAGCTCTTACTGGTCTAAGAGCTTCTGTTCTTGCCTCCTCGAAGCTAGCCACCATGTAAGTGGAACTAGCCCAAGGCTATTAATTGGTGAGAAGACCAGGCTGTGTGGAGAGGCCCTGGAGAAGGAGACCTAGTACCTAGTACCTAGTAGGAGGAGACCAGAGGGCAAGGAGCATGGAGGCACCAGGAGGAGAGGGAAGGAAGCATCTGGAAGGGGAGATTGTAGTCCTAAACACTGCAGGAAACAGCACATAGATCAGAGAAAAAGCCCCCAGCTGAGCCTTTCCTGAGGTCCTATCCTACAAAATCCTGAGTAAAATAAAAGGAATCTTTTTAAGGGTGCTGAAGTTTGAGAAAGTTTATTATACAACAGATACTTGGGGCGTTCTCCCACTCCATTGTTGATACCATAGGGAATTCAGATCTGGGTTTTATTTAAAACTTCTTTAAAATGAGCACTTTTTAAAGACAGTAAGTTTTAGCAAATTATTTAACTTTTTTATCTGGAGATCACTGTAGACTCACATGTGATTATATCAGTAGATCCTATGTGCCCTTTGCCCAGTTTTCCTCAATGGTAACATCTTGCAAAACTAGAGTACGACGTATAACCAGGAAATAGTCATTGAAACGGTCAAGATACAGCACAATTCCATTGATGTTAGGATCATGTGTGCTCTCCTTTTATAGCTGTACCTACTTCTCCTGCTCCCATCTACCTCTTACAATCCCTGGAAACCATGCACCTCTTATCCATGTTTATAATTGTGTCGTTTCCAGAATGTTATATAAATGGGTTCATTCAATATATAACCTGATGGGGTTGGCTTCTTTCACTCAACACCATTCTCCAGAGACTCAGCCAGGGTGTTGCACGACTCAATTGCTCATTTGTTTTTGTAGCTCAGTGGTATTCCACGGTGTGCAAATGCCATGGCTGGTTTAGCCATTCGTGCACTGAAAGGCAACTAGGCAGCTCTCAGTGTTTGGCTATCTGGAAAGCAGCCTCTGTGAACATTTATGTATAGGTCATCGTGTGAACATAAGTCTTTATTGCTCTGGGACACATGCTCAAGAATGTAATTACTGGTGCTCAGGATATCTACAGGTTTAAGTTTTTGAGAAACTGTCAACTGTTTTTCAGAGTGGATGTGTCATTTTATATTCCCACCAACAGTGTGTGAATGGTTCAGTTTCTCTACATCCTCACCTTCATTTGTTGTACTGTTATTTTACTATTATTTTTTTTTAGTTTAGTCATACTCATAGGTATGTAGGCGCACCCCACTGTGGTTTTAATTTGCATTTCCTCAAGGATTAACGATGTTGAACATTTTTTCATGTGCTTATCTGCCCTCTGTCTCTCTTTTTCAACAAAATGACTCTTCATGTCTCTGCCCATATTTAATTGGAATGTTTGTTTTCTCTTGTTGAGTTTTGAGAGTTATCTATACTAGTATTTTGTCAAGGACGTTTGCATTTGTATTTATCAGGGATATCGGTCTGCAGTTTTTGTTGTTGTCTTTGTTGTGGTTGTTGTTGTTTTGCTTTGTTTGTATTCTCTTTGTCTGGTTTTGGTATCAGAGCGATCCTGGCTGAAGAAGATGAACTCGCAGATGTTCTGTCCTACATTCTGTTCTGATGGGGAAGAGACTGTATAGAATTCATGTTAATTCTCCTTTAAATGGTTTGTAGAAATTTCTGTGAAATCCTCTGAGTCTAGAGATGTCTTTTATGGGAAGATTTTTTTATTTACAGGTTCAATTTTCTTAATCAATACAGGGATATTCAAATGATCTATTTCATGTTGGCAGAGTTGTGGTAGTTGGGTGTTTGCTGCCAATTTGGCAGACTTACATGTATACGGTTGTTGGTAGTGTTCTCTTATTACGTTTCAGAAATCTGGAGGATCAGTAGTGATAGCCTTTGTTCATTCTTTTTTTTTTTTTTTTTTTAAGATTTTTTAATTTATTTGACAGCGAGAAACACAGCGAGAGAGGGGACACAAGCAGAGGGAATGGTAGCGGGAGAAGCAGGCTTCCCGCGGAGCAGGGAGCCCAATGCGGGGCTCGATCCCAAGACTCTGGGATCTGACCTGGGCCGAAGGCAGACGCTCAATGACTGAGCCACCCAGGCGCCCCTTTCTCCTTCTTTTTAATGTATATATCACTGAAGAAGCATGGACACCAAGCCTGTAGCGAAAAACGAAACAAACAAAAACCAGAAAACAAACAAAAAACCCAAGCCAGGAGCAATGAGCATTGCTAATGTCCAGATTATTTCTTGACATATTATTTCTTAGAAATAGGCTGATTCCATGTTTCAGTTGAAAATATACATGATGATTCTGGAACATTATTATACCAGATAGTGAGGAAGCTCTCAAAGACTAGTAATTCCATGTACAAAGGACTTAGAAACCAACTCAAAGATAGGACAATTTAAGTTTCCCAGAGCAAAGTCTAAGTGAAAGGAATACTCTAATTGGTGTAGTCCAGTTTAATACAATCTTGCGCTGGGCCTGGCTTTCCCTGGCGTTCAGTTCATTTCTCATTTCTCATTTCTCATCAAATTACGAGCTACAGAAATATAGACTATGGTCTATCAGGACCTTGCCCTGCTGAGAAGAGGCTGAACTGAGTCAAGTGCTGAGTTTTCCAGGTTCCTTGGTTTAATAATAACACCCAGCCTAAGACGAATCAACGCACAGAAGTGCTAACCTGCTCCCCATCAGCACAAGCATTCTGAGAGAATTCTCTGGAACATATATCCCTCTGATAAACTGTCTCGAATATGACAAAATTATTGTTAGATGCCATCTTATCTCTTATTCCTTTCTATTATTTTTTTCTCCATGCTTTGTGATTAACATTTAAGTGCTTTTCTTGCCTTATTATTTTCCCTAACTTTCTCAAATAGCTTTGTATATAATACCCAATTATTACTAGTTCTTGTTCTTGAATGTAATGTTTTTTTCCTTTTTGGATGAAAAAATTAAAACAGGTAGGAATGAGGTGGACAATTGGCAAGAAACTCGTTGTCCCTTCAATCCTTTATTCTACAAATATATGTTGACCAGCCTCAAAACCAAGTCCCATGCCAGGCACGGGGATACATGGGGAATGAAAACACGAGCCCTAATCCCAAAGAGCTTGCAGTCCACAGGGAAGACTCGATCTCAATCTAACAATCACACGAGTGAATTATTAATGCTAACCGTTGTTTAGTGCTAGGTTTAGCACGAGGAGCAGACCTATCATTAGAGCTATGAAGGCAAAGTACAAGGTGCTATGTAGGCATTTAACAGGGATGTCTAACCTAGCGGTGAGAGAAGGTTTCACCAAGGGAAAACTTTTGAGTTAAGATCTCAAGGATAAGTAGAGAGTGGGGCACCTGGTGGCTCGGTCAGTTAAGCATCTGATTTTGGGCCAGGTCATGATCCCAGGGTCCTGGGAGTGAGCCCCGCATTGGGCTCCCTGCTCGGCGGAGAGCCTGTTTCTCCCTTTCCTTCCACTTCTCTCCCTGCTTGTGCTCTCTCTCTTTCTCTCTCTCTGTAATAAATACATAAAATCTTAATTAAAACAAAGGATAAGTAGAAGTAACTAGAAGGAGGGGAGAGGGGCTGGAGCACACGAAATGAGTGGAAGAGCCATTGATACAAGAGAATTCTAGAGATGTTGTCAGGCACTAGAGCAACAGACTTAGATCATCGTTAGTATTTTGAACTCTACTTGGACTTAATAGAAATGGGAGGGTATTAAAGGATTTTAATTGGGTCATTGTGTGTGGTGGGGGGCTGCTCTTGCTGCTGGTTTAGGTAAAGAATTAAGAGCATGAGCTATCTCGTGAAATGCTACATAGAACAATACAATTGTGGTCAAACAGTGAGTAGATGACGCTCTAGGAACTTTCTTCCCACATTACAGGAAAACATGTCTGGTCTAGCATAAAGTATTTTTAGTTTTGTTCTTTCTAGCCTGCTTTTCATGGAGGGATATATGGTGTCAGTAATACGGAGGCCTAAGGGCTCTGTTTTCTGGTGAAGTCCCTATTCTCCGCTCTGTGAAACACCTCTACCCCAACCACTTTGGTTTCTAGGGCCTAATCTCCCTTTCCTGCTGTAAAAGTATTACTGGCGAAGATTTCTGAATGCTTACTCTTCCTCAGAGTTACCCTGCAGACTCCTCAGAGTGGAAATCTGCCTACCTCTAGTCTCCGGTTTCATGGTGTCTTTTCCATTTGATGGGCATCAGAGCCCCCTAGTGGGAGAAACGCAGCTCAGCTACATAGATATGCACACAAAGGGCCAGAGTCTTGTAACAATTGGTGCATGGTTTATCCATCCCATGTTGAATGTCATTACTGTGTGCCAGCTAAGAAACCTACTCATTACCGTTGCCATAATGCTGACATATAAATGTAAATAATTACCTTTTCCTTTGGTACATTTTCCAATCACTCAGGGTTGAAGAGTCATTGTAACAATTAATACAAATCGCAAATTTATAGTCCTAAAAAATCTGGAATCGATGTGGAGAAACAATTCAGTCCAGTCTCCTGCTTTATGAAAAAAACATATAATATCATTAGAATGCAGAGTTCTTTGTTCTCTTCCTAAAATTTCCCAGGAGGGCACTTCACAGTATCATCAAAAATCAAATTCTGGGTTTTTAGTAATCCAGTAGTTTCTTATATTTGATAAGAATACCTTGCAAAATAAACTTATTTTAGAATAGTTTTATTCTTGCAGAAAAGTTACAAAGATAGCACAGAGAGCTCCTGGATGTCCTTCACCTAGTTTTCCCTCCAGGGAACGCCTGACGTTACCATGGTACCTTTGTCACAGTTACGGAGTCCATATTGGTATGGTACTGTGAGCTGACCATCGTTGTTATTTGGATTTCACCAGTGTACTATAAAGGTCCTTTTCCTGACCCTGGATCCCATCCTGGACACCACATTCCATTCCGTTGCCATGTCTCCTTCAGCACCTCTGGTCTCTGACAGTTTCCGTGACCATGCCAGGCTGGGCCTTTGGGCTAAGAGGCTGAACCTGGCTGGTTCGCTCAGTCATGGGTTGACCAGTCTTCACTGAGCTCCCGCTAGATGCTGAGGCTACAGTGTTGAACCGACAGATACAGCGTGGCCATAGCCTGGCCAGTCAGGGGGAGAAGGTTCAGACAGAGGGATGAGGGAGCTGTAGGCAAGGTCAGATCAGGCGGGACCCTATGCACAAGCGTAAGGAGAGCCTTGATTACTCCTTCCCTACCGGCAAGTCAGACAGTCTGACGCAATAAAGCATTCTAGGGATGAAGTTCACTCTTCTCCAAGTCCATTGTCATAGGATCAGGGTAGCCCAACCAGACTAATGACTTGACCTACTCCCCGCTTTCCATCTTGCTTTTGGGAACTCTGCACTTGAAACAACTAGAAGGGTGTTTTCAACCTTAGGATATGTTGGTATCATATCCTCAAAGAATTTCTTGGAGACCTGGTTCAGAGTATTCCTCCAGTGGGAATAGGAGTTCATGAGTTCGAGTCTACCAGACACTTGGTGTAACTATCAGTCTGGGACTACTTTACACTAAATCTGTGCCTTTTGTATTCAGGTCCCACTGGTGGTTGGATTTGGGTCCAGAGCTCGTGAGAAGGCTGGTGTGTGGTTAGGGCATCTGAGGGTAAGAAGCAGGACCTGGGGACTTATCTTTTCTATACTTTTTCTGGAATCAATGCTACCGCTTATGAACATTTGTTTTTATAGTTTATTTACCAAAGTTTTCCTAGTTTATCTCCCACTGTGGGTGTTGGTCTTGTGCCAGAGTTTCTGATTCTGACCCTGGACTTTGTCCCTATCCCTGGAAGGAGCAGTATAAACCCTTCCTTTGGCCTGTTTTTGTATGGCCTCTGAACTAAGGACAGTTTTTACATTTTTTAAGTGTTAAAAAAACAATAAGGGAGGAAAGTTACAGAAACCACATGTAGCCCACAAAGCCTAAAGTATTTATTACCTGGCCCTTTGCAGAAAAAGAATTGTGCATCCTTAGACCAGCAGGGATCAGCATATGTACACACAGCAAACTCCATTCCTGATGTTCATTCTCCCCTCTGGGTAGAACCTTCTTATAATCTCTAGTTTCCAAGAATCTCTCTTACTTTACCACCAGCTTAGCTATCCATCTTGAGGGAAATTTCTAATATCTGATCCCCATATTTTCAAGTGTTGTGTAGTTTAAGGGGTTTCTTGGACCTCTACTTCCTCATAATATATGGAAATATATTTCCTCCCTCTATACTTCCGGTCAAGCAAGTCTCTGTCCTACCACAGGGGCTGGACCGATGGCAGGCTGTTGTCTGAGAGTAGTTCTGGAAAGTACAAAATAGTAAATTTTAGTTTGAAGGAGTGAGTCTAGAAAGTAATAACTCACATTGGGATTATTTTTTT